>JAOTRH010000026.1:6921547-7028658 GCA_034768845.1 Heliamphora exappendiculata | reverse complement strand
GATGGAGAAAGGGAGAGGTAAAAACTCATAAAGGCAGAAAGTTAATATATTCAGATAACCTTAATCATTGTATCAGTTTGCAATGAACTTCCACATGGACAGCGAATTTTATCCATTTGATAAGAATCTTCAATTTCCTCCTTGAGCATCACATTACTGCTGTCCGACATACCTTGTCCTTTCGATGCTAAATCCGTAGCCCCAGAAACCTGCATTTTCCTGTGGAGAGAAAAATGTTATGCAAGTTAAGGAGGTAACCAAATAAGTTTTCAGCCAATATGTGAAGACAACAGCCCACAAATCAACCAAAGTTGAGATAATTTGGCACAACTTATGATGTAATGCAAATAGGAGAATGTGAAAAAATCAGCACACACCTGTAAATGCCATCTACTAGTTTTGCAGCTTCTTGCCTCCCGACAGCATTTTTCTTCGCCCATATATCTACTGCTCAAATTGACAGGTATTATATGAGAAAATCCATTGTATCCAAAATGCACTTTTAGATGTCACCACAACCAATGTTGGATAGTAGAAATATAATGACTAAGCCCATGAATAACAAAAGCCAAATATAACAGAACAGAAACCAATCAATACTTCCGCACACGATGGCACAGACAGAGCACTGCAGAAAGGGGAGAAGAGCTCATTTGGGTTTAAAGGTTTGGATTTGGAATGTGAAAGAGCATCCTAAATTTATGTCACATGAAATTACAATACCTAGCATACCTATAATTAGCATTGCCAATATATAAACTAAGTTGCTCCCTTTCATCACCTTGTATTTTAAGTTATTCATGTGAACACTTTCATCACCCGCTGGAAGCCCCTGCGTCGAGCCACCCCTCAGTTGTTTCCACCAAAAAAAAAAAAAATTCAAAAACAAAAACAGAAACATGTATTTGCCATACATATTTTTTATTTTTGTTTTTTACAAAAAGTAAAAACCAAATTACAAAAACATGCATTTTCCATACATGTTTTTTTGTTTTTGTTTTTTACAAAATAAATGAAACTGTTTTATACATGTTTTTAATATCCCAGGATGGACGGGCTGGCTTACGCGTACTTCAACTAATCTCTGGCGAACCAATCCCCCCATTCTCATCTCCTTCGCATTTTCCATACATTTTTTCGACTCGTGTGCGCTATCTATCCATCATTCTCATCCCCTTCGCATGTTACATCAATTGGTATCAGAGCTTAGGCTAGGGATTTCACACCCCCTTCCCCTTCTTTGATTCCTTTATGTAGCGAAAAAAGCACTTACTGCCTTTTCGTGACTGGCATCACAGTTCGTAGTCGTTATCACCACCATCTCCTTCTTCAACGACCTCCACGGTTGCCATTGCCACCATCGATGCCATTGATGCCATCATCCTTGCGCCACAAGTAAATGCTGCCATCATCCTCACCCGTGCCACCACCAGTAGCCACCATCTTCGCCACCCTTCGATCTTCGTTACCAGCCGCCATGGTTTTAAATATCGCTGATACTATTACGTATTGGCCATTACGTAATGATATCTCAGGCATCCGATTTGGATACACACTCTGGTATTGAAGTTGTAAAAAATCCTTATCAATCGATACGGACGACACGTATCGCGTATCAGTGCCGTATCGGTCCATATCGGCCGATACTCCCGATACGCGACTGATACGGACTGATATGAGGTTCAAGACAACTCAACTATTTGGTTTTTCTTTTCTCTTTAGAACCCTATCTTCGTCTTCAAAGCTAAGTATCAAAATGTTAATTTAAAACAGTTATAAACATTTTATTTTTAGTAAATAGACTTAGGATATGGTTATTATTGAGTTAATTTCATATGCTAGTGTTTGAAGAAAAAAAATCACGAGCGCGGTTACCGATTCTCGTTACAGATTGTCTGATTCTTCCAATACCCGTTACACGCGACCATTATTCCAGTCGATACTGCAATTTAAAACCCTGCCAGCCACCCCGCCACTACATTACCGATGATGACCATCGACGCCATTGATACCTCACGCCGACACCTCCTTGCCGTCGACGCCACAGCCAGCGCCTCCTTGTGTCATTGCCACCAGGAAATCTCTGTTGAAACCCTAGGGGTTCCTCTCTCTCTCTCTCTCTCTCTCTCGTGGAAGACGTGAAGAAGAAGACACCCAGGACCTGACCCAATCCCATCCCGACCCCAACCAGCCACCATTTTCCATCACCACAGCACGTTAAACCTTTATCAAATAGTCCAACCCATTCGCATTTTTTTTCAAAACCCAATCCAAAATAACACACACCCAAAAGAAAAAAGAAAAAAAAAGTCTAGCCCAAAATAATTTTTTTTAAAAATTGTTTTAAAAAAATGTTTCAAATTTTTTTTAAAAAAAAATAATAAATCCTTTTCAACCAGTCCAATTTAGCAACAAAAACAAAAACAAAAAAAAGAACCATAATCTCCACGTTATACCCAAAATCCTAACGATGGTTACAAATGTTGAGTTGGCCTCCAAATTTGATGCTATGCGTCATACCGTGCAAGCAATATGTAAAGACCAACAGGTGTGTAGCGACCATCCAGCACGCATACGAGCTACTTTAGAGAAGCTAACCGCCTTCTTGTTGCAACTAAAGGAAGACAAAGAGGCTATTGATTTGGGAATTTCATGTGCTTATCCATCACAAATTCTTGTGCACCAATGCCGGATAGAGGACTCACAATTGATTGAGGTAGACAACTGCTCTAAACTCAATGTTCCAGACTTTAATGAGGACCACAATATACCTAATTCTACCTCATCTTACGAGATCAATGAATCTGTTCCTCCGCCCACTAAAAAGCCAGACATTACCATGCAGAACACCGGACCTCTTGAACATAAAGATGCACTCAATTTGGTACTTCCTATTGATGATTCACCAACAAAGGCTCCCAATAGGTTAAAAAAGATGGACTTCATTGGTGTTCAAGAAATTGATTGGGTGTTCAATCCTTATTTGGTGGATTTTGTCAACTACCTCAAGTTCAAAACTAGTGCCTCAAATAAATGAAAGCAACTTACATATTCTAAGTATTTGAGTCTTTGGCATAACAGAAAGCAGTATTTTAGGACGAACTCGAGGTTGAATTCTTTTTTCCACTTGAGGATAATGATGCGTAATACAAAGGACCATCTACAATTTTATTTTAATTATTTATTATTTTATTTTATTTTATTAACTAGGATTTTATATAGTTTAAGATTTTAGTTATATTTTAGATAAGATTTTATTTTTATTTCCTTTTCACTTAGTTCTAGATTATATTAAGATTTTATTTTATTTACTTGGGATTTAAATTTTTCTTTTTAGATTATGGTTTTAAACCTATAAATAAGAGGCTCATTTAATGTATTAAGGAGAATTAAATTAATTAAGAATTGAGTTTTAGGCTGTGGCTTTGTGTTAAAATTTCGACCATTGTGCGCTATCCATCCACCATTCCCATCCCTTGCACGTGTTGCATCAACCATCTATTATAATATTGACATAAATGACCCTTAACACTCTCCCTCAAGTTGGTACATATACATCGTGTGTACCAAGCTTAGTATAGTACAAATATATTTTACTCGTGAAGTACACACAAAGGTTTGGTAAATAAATTTGCTAAATAATGCACGGACTTCACATGGCTTGTACGAATCACATTTTGTAACAGCTTTTCGCGAATAAAATGATGATCGACCTCAATATGTTTTTGTTCTCCAATGGAATACTTGATTAGATACGATGATAACTACTCCTTGGTCCCACAAAGCCACGTGGGTGACGTCATAAAGTAGGTGGGACCCACAGGGTAATAATTATGTCGTTCAATATTATATCCCACTTTTATGTAGTGGAAGACAGGTGGCACCGACAAATTAAAAAGTAAACAGTAAAAGTTACTCTACAGTGTAAAGTGAGGATTCTTCCTCCCACTTTTAATTTGAATTTCAAATGCTATTATGAGGTGAATGAACATTATATTCTCATTTGTGTAGTGGATTACAGCTGGTGCAAAGAAAAGGAATACTTTTTGAGAGGTGACTGAGCCTGCCACTTTTAATTTCAAATGGCATAATGAGGTATGTGAATATGATATTATCATTTATGTAATGGAAGACAGGTGGACATAGAAAAAGAATACTTTCCGAGAAATTAAAAGGCAAACAGTAAAAGTGTACTGTGTGAAATATGGGACCCTCCTCACATTTTTGAATCGTATAAAAAAAGAAGCTTTCCCCTTCCGCAGAATACTATCTATATTTAAATATATTATTTCAGGAATTGTTCTTCTCGAAGAGGAATATTTTCTACAATCTACAGATATTGCCAAGTGTCCTATTTAGGTATCTTGCCTTTTCCCAAATGGTGTTTTTGATGACATCCAATGTTGTATATTCCTCACTACCAACTAGAAAATATATTGCGTTAATAAAAAAATATTATAGATGTAACATATATTAATTTGATAATAAAGATATTCAGATGTGACCCACTAATAGGAGTTCTTGATTAATATAAATAAATGGAAGTTGAGAGGAGTTGTCACATAAAAGTGGGTCCTCAATTTGGAGACATTTTCTGTAATTTGCCGATAGATATATGCTGTGAAATTAAAAAGAAATATTCTCAGCATTATATGGAGGATGCACATGAATATTTCTTTTTTCGGAAGGAAGAAATTCTGAGAGACATTGTCCCAAATGCTAGACGTGGGATGTACACGTAGGTCACGAGGATGGATGCTTCCAAGCTTGGAGTATTCTTCCATCGAATGTTGGATAGAGAAAACTATGAACGTGTGGTGTTAAAAGGTTCTCTGCCCTATAGGGTAACACAAAATATTGCCTGCACTGCTGAAAGTAATCCCGGTGATGGAAGGTATTACGCAGACTCATACCAGGGCTCCATGGCAGTCATACAAGATGGAATGCGTCGATGAGTCATTAGAGCTTATGACGTAGTAATCCTAAAAGAAAAATGCACTGTACAGCTTACCACGAATGATGTAACTGTGAATGATGTAGTGGTTAGTCCACATGGGATTTATGGTGTCCCACGGAAGGAACCCAATGTAGAGATGATTAAATAAATGTAATGAATTTAGTTTCAGTTTCATCTTAATATATTTGTTTACCTCTCCGTCGCCTGATAACGTTAAAACGTCATCGTTTTTATCATTATAAAACTATTTAGTTTATTAATTTCATGGGGTAAATTAACCCTCCTCGTGTTATTTAATGTTCATAGTGGTTAGTGGAGGCGGACGATCAAAAACCGGTGTTTTGGATGGTGTATTAGCCAGTGATTTTCCTCTAATATAATGTGAACTGCCTAATAACGATTTATCAATTGAAATTGAGAAAAGGGGACAAGAGTGTTAAGGTGGAATAAAACATTAACCCTCTTCGTGTTATTTAATCATCTCTACATTGCGTTCCTTCCGTGGGACACCATAAATTTCATGTGAACTAACCACTACATCATCCGTGGTAAACTGCACAATGCATTCTTCTTTTAGAATTACTACGTCATAAGCTCTAATGACTTCTCGACGCATTCCATCTCGTATGACTACCATGGAGTCCTGGTATGAGTCTGTGTAATAGCCTCCATCATTGGGATTATTTTCAGCGGTACAGGCAATATCTTGTGTCACCCCATAAGGCAGAGAACCTTTTAACACCACACGTTCATAGTCTCCTCTATCCAACAGCCGACGAAAGAATACTCCAAGCCTTGAAGCATCCATCCTCGTGACCTACGTGTACATCCCACGTCTAGCACCTAGGACAATTTCTCTCAGAATTTCTTCTTTCCAAAAAAAGAAATATTCATGTGCATACTCCACATAATACTAGAAATATTTCTTCTTAATTTCACAGCATATATCTATAGGCAAATTACAGAAAATGTCTCCAAATTGAGGATCCATTTTTATGTAACTCCTCTCAACTTCCATCTATTTATATTAATCAAAAACTCCTATTAATGGGTCACATCTGAATATCTTCATTATCAAATTAATATATGTCACATCTATAATCTTTCTTTATTAACGCAATATATTCTCTTGATTTTAACTGCAAAATCCTAAATTGGTAGTGAGTAATATACAATATTAGATGTCTTCTAAATCAAAAACTTCCCCTTTCATACAATTCAAAAATGTGAAGAGAGTTCCATATTTCCCACTGTACGCTTTTACTGTTTACTTTTTAATTTCTCAAAAAGTACTCATTTTCTATGTCCACCTGTCTTCCACTACATAAATGAGTATCATATTCACAAACCTCTCATTATGTCATTTGAAATTCAAATTAAAAGTGGGAGACTCATTCACCTCTCGGAAAGTACTCCTTTTCTATGTGCCAGCTATAATACACTACACAAATGAGAATATAATATTCATTCACCTCATAATAGCATTTGAAATTCAAATTAAAAGTGGGAGGAAGAATCCTCACTTTACACTGTAGAGTAACTTTTACTGATTGCTTTTTAATTTGTCAGTGCCACCTGTCTTTCACTACATAAAAGTGAGATATATTATTGAACGACATAATCATTACCCTGTGGGTCCCACCTATTTTATGGCGTCACCCACATGGCTTTGTGGGAACAAACCCCGCGCCGTTAGGCAAAACTGTAATATTATAAGGTTTTGCCACCCGGAAAAAGACAAATGCCCCAGGTCACGTCTTCTCATCTTCTCAGCAAAACCTTGTAGGTGGGACCAAAACTCCCATTTCTTTCAGAGTTCAAGGCAAATCGCTCTTCCTAATCTATCCTAAGTGCAATTTAATTCCACAATTTGTACTAAACCATATCTGGTCACTCTTCTCACCGTACAACCATACCTATATAAGGGTTGCTACAGAAACCCACCAGGACGATGAGCCACACCTCCACATCCTTTTGCAGGCGGAGAAGAGCTTCAACATCACAACTCCTACTCACTGCAATATCAAAGACCCACAAGTGATGAATAAGTCTTTCCGTCCAAACATTCAAGTACCACGTTCAGACGCCCACGTGGCAAACTACATAGAAAAGGAGGAAAATTTCATTGACAAGGGAGTCCTCAAGACAACCAGTTGGAGCCCAAAAAAGAATAAGGATGCCATCTGGACAACCATCCTCAATGAATCTACTTCAAAATCTGACTTCTTATGTAGAGTACAATCTCAACAACCATTTATATGCTCTAGATTCGAACTCAGCACTAGATCGAGCAACAACAATTTGTTTCTTGCTTTTCCATGAGACAAATTTACCTTTAACAAATACACAATAACCGGTAGACTATATATTCGCGTTTCACCTTGTCTTTCCTCTTTTACTTCCACCTTGTCGTCTATTTCTATCCCTACCTCTCATACACAAGCTATGCCAGTGTTTGGATGTAAACACGCTATAGATAAGGAAATGAGCAATCTTCATTAGAATCAAACTTGAGAGCTCATTACTCTCCCACCTAGGAAGCAAGCAGTTGGTTGTGTGGTACACTGTGAAATATCTCCCTAATGGCTTTGTTGAGCATCTTAAAGTTGCCTACTGCTAAAGGCTACACTCAAAGCTATGGTGTTAACTATTCGGATATGTTTTCTCCAGTGACTCATCTTCACATTCTTTTTTCTATTCCCGTTAATTGTTCGTGGCCTTTGTATAATCTCAAAATAGAAATGCCTTTCTTCATGGTGCTCTTGAGGAGGAGGTATACATGGTCTCAACCGCCTTGTTATGTTCTTGCTGGTAGTGAGTATCTTGTCTGTCATTTTCACAAGGCTCTATATGGTTTGAAACAATTACCTCGCGCTTGGTTTGATAGGTTCAGTTCTGTTGTGCTCGCCTGTGGTGTTCAGCATTCTACCTTTGGTCATTCTGTTTTTTGTTCGTCATTCTTTTGCAAGCATGTTTTTGTTAATTGTCTATATTGATATTATTATCTCTAGTGGTGATGTTGTCAGCATTGTTGATTTGAAAAGCCATTTAGGTTAGCAATTTTATACTAAGGACTTGGGTGCTTTTCACTATTTTCTTGGAATTGAGGTTGCCCGTTCTTCAAAGGGCATTTCTCTATCTCAGAGAGAATATACGCTTGATCTTCTCTCTGAGACTGGTCTGTTTGGTGTACAGTTCGTTGACACTCCTATGAATTCTACTATAAAACTTGATGTTGACCGGGGTACACCCTTTTGCTAATGTTGGTCATTACCGTCGACTTGTTGGGAAATTAATTTACCTCACTATTGCCTTCTTGACATTATTTATGTTGTAAATGTTGTTGGTCAGTATATGCAGAGTCCTTGTCAGTCACATTTTGAGGTCGTCTACTGCGCCGTCTACTGCATTTTGTGCTATTTGAAAAGTGCTCCAGGCTAGGGCTTGTTGTATCAACCATCTAATCCCTTGATTTTCCAAGAGTTTAGCGATGCTGATTAGGCAGGTAGTCGCTCTAATAGACGATCTAGCTCTAGCTATTGTACTTTTGTTAGTGGTATTATGGTTACTTGGCGTAGTAAAAAACAAAATGTTGTTGCCTGCACCAGTGAGCTGTGGCGGAGTATCATGTTTTGCTCATACCGCTTCTGAAATGTAGTGGGTTCATTCTCTTCTTCAGGACTTCGGTGTCACTACTACTCTCCCTATGCAGATGTTTTGTGATGCTCAAGTTGCTATTTGTATTGCTAATAATTCGATTTTCCGTGAGCACACTAAATATTTTGAGGTTGATTGTTACTTCATTTGGGATTTATTACTACAAAAACATATTGAAACTCTTTATATTCACTTGGAGGACCAGTAGAGTGACATTCTCACAAAGCTAGTTTTTACTCTTATTGATACCATCACTTTTATATTTATATTCAATTTAACTATATTATTTTACATAAATCATAAAATTGCTATTATTTTTCAAGGATGCTCTACTTGCTCGCATAGGTTTATCTGCATTATCTTGTTTAACAATTCATATTTGCTTTTCATTCTAAGTTCATAATATTTTTTATTTTTGTTCGTGTTGTAGATAAAATAATTCTTAGAAAAATTATCGAAGTTTCCCAATGTTCTTTTTAACGAAAAACAATAAGTGAAAGAATGAAATAACTCAATTTATCTCTTGTCCCAGCTTTTTATTCTCATTAATTGTTTGTTTGTCTTTCTTCAGGGTAATACTGTAATTATCTATGGTACAATAATATTATAAATTATAAATAAATATGGGTGAAGGAGATTATTTAAGCTTCTTTGACTCTTCCTCTTCTTTGTTTTTTCTTTTATCTTCTTCATCCTCCTCTTTCAAACCCTAAGTTAATATCTTACGATTCAACTGTATCATGCACCAAGGTTATTGCTGAGGGTCATTTATGTCAATATTACAATAGATGGTTTAATATAAATACTTAAATGAGCTAACTCTTTAGGTTAAGCTCTCTTATTCTTCTAATTTGTTACTTTAACATGGTATCAAAGCAAATAATCCTGGGAAATTTAAAAAAAAAAACCTTAACCTTAGCATAGTGAACCATCATCGCCCACCACAATCGCAGCAGTCATCGCTGACAATGGTCACTGCCGTCGTCACTGGCCACAGTCGTCGCCATCGTAGTCATCCACAGATGCCGAACCATCATCGCGTTAGTAGATCGCGAACCATCATTGCATTGCTAGATCGTTGCGAGCAGTTGCCACCCCAATTGTCTCTCTCAGTCACCGTTGTCGCCAACCGTAGTCACTGCCACCATCAGTTCTTGACCCTAGTGGCGCACAAGTATTGTGCGCTAGTCATCGCACACCATTATTGCCGACCATAATTGTCGCCGTTGTCGCCCATTACAGTCGCTATCATTATCTACCTCAGTCGTCGCCGTTGCCATTGTCAACAATAGTCACTACCACCGTCTGCTATGAATAGATCTACTATGAACAACCAGATCCATCAACCCTAGTTGTGAACTGCACTGCTATGAACAACTTCTAGTCTTATGATCGCGAACCATCATCGCGTTGCTAGATCGTTGTGAGCAGTTACCGCCCCAATTGTCTCTCTTAGTACCGACGTCGCCAACCGTAGTCATTGCCACCATCAATTCTTGACCCTAGTGGCACACAAGTATTGTGCACCAGTCATCGCACACCATTATTGCCAACCACAACTGTCTCCGCCGTCGCCCATTACAATCGCTATTGTTGTCCACCTCAGTCGTTGTCGTCGCCGTTGTCAACAATAGTCATTGCCACCGTCTGCTATGAATAAATCTACTATGAACAACAAGATCCATCAACCCTAGTCGTGAACTGCACTGCTATGAACAACTTCCAGTCTTATGATTCAGGTTCCTCTTTGTGGGTTGTGGTCTTTTGTAACTTCGTAAAAGAAATTTGTTGTGTTTAGTTGGTTGAGTTATGGATTCAAAATCATAAATTCCTCATTTCACAATTCCACATTTCACTACTCGCAAGTTGATTGGAGTTAATTATTTGCATTGGTCCAAAACTCTAAAAGTTGACTTAACTGATCAAGGTAAATAAAACAACTTGACTATGTCTTATTCATCCGACAACAAGAGATAGCCTGAATGGGAGCAAGAGAATGCTTAGATTGTTACACAGTTACGAAATTTAATGGAGCCACATATTACCGATATGCATACTCATCTTGACATTTGCAAAGAGATTTGGGAGTACATTCAAATATTATATTCCAGCAATCTTACTTGTATGTATGATATTCTTGTTGATTACTTTCAATTGCAACAATATGATAAGTCTGTTACCCATTATTTTGCGGCACTCAAGAGGCTTCATGAATAGTTAAATGTGGTACTTCCCATCACAAATGATATTCACAAAATACAACAGCAACGAGAACAGATGGTTATGATGAGTTTCTTGGTGGCGTTTTGGCTTGAATTTGATTTGTTCGCTCTCAGATTTTAGTAAGAGCTGAGCTCCATTCTCTTGCCGAGGTATATTCTAGAGTTGCCCGCCACTCCTCGAGACTGTTCTCAGGGCTCTAGTGGTTCTTCTCAGGACAATTCCAATCATTCAACTCTAATTAAACAACACTGAGGTGAACAATCTAGTGGTTATAGTCATGGTAGAGGAAGTGATGCTCTCGAGGTGGTCGCATTGGTAATTCTCGTGGTGGTCGTAGTGGTTGAGGTAGAGGTCCACGTCATTAGTGTTCTAATTGTGGCTTACTCAATTATACACGAGAGACATGTTAGGATCTTGTTTGCAGACCTAGACCTTCTCGGTTTGGCAATACTGTGACATTCGATAGTGTTACCCCTTCTTCCTCCTCTACTCTTGTTGAGGAGAAGAATATCACTGTTTCTGAGGAAAAGTATTCTAATTTTCTTGAATATCATGCGACTTTGTGGGCATCTTTTCGAGTTGCATTTCTAGCCCAAAAAGATGGTACTATTGCTTGTCTTTCATCTTCTTCCACTTCTCGCCCATGGGTTATTGATTCCGATGCCACTAATCATATGTCAAGTATATCCCAATTTTTTTCCCATCTTAAGCCTTCCTCATCTTTAGCTCGTTTTATTTTCGTAGATGGCTCTACTAGTTTTATTGAAGGCATAGGCACAATTCAACCTGCGCCTTCACTTTCTTTATCTTTTGTCTTATATATCCCTTGTTTTTCTTTCATTTTGATGTCTATAAGTTAACTTACCAAAAATCTTAATTGTCTTATTCATTTCTTTCCTGATTTTGTTGTCATTCAGGATTTGGTGACGAGGAAGACGATTGGCGAAGGACTTGAGTCAGGTGATCTCTATTATTTGGACAATAAGGCGTCATCTGAAGTTTCTTCTTGTGCATGTCCTGCTATTGCTTCTCTGCTTCACATTCATTGTCATCTTAGTCACCCATCATTGGACAATTTAAAACTTTTAGTTCCTAGTTTAAGTTCCATTTTAATTTTAAATTGTGAGTCATGTTAATTGAGAAAACATCATCGTGTTCGTTTTGCTTCTCGGGTTAATAAATGAGAGGTGAGACCTTTCATGTTAGATCATTCAGATGTTTAGGATCCTTGTCGTGTCACTTCCAAGTTGGAATTTCGGTATTTTGTTACTTTTGTGGATGATTGCTCTAGAGTTACCTGGCTTTATTTAATGAACGATCATTCAAAACTGTTTCCTATCTTTTGTGCATTTGTGATGAAATTCACACTCAGTTTAATATTTCAATTTCAGGCCGGCCATTTTGTGATAATGCTAGAGAATATTTCTCATTCCTTCAATAATTTATGACCAAATCTGGCATCCTTCATCAATCATCTTGTTCTTACTCCACAACAAAATGAAGTCGAGTCCAAGAATCAACATTTGATCAAAGTTGTCTGGACCCTCTTAATTCAAATGAATGTCCCCAATTCTTTTTGGAGTGATGCTATCCTCACCGTTTGTTACTTAATTAATCGTATGCACTCATCAATTCTTAATGGTTAGAACTCCTTACTCTAATCCTTTTTCATATGATCCTCTCTATTTATTTTACCCCCTTACATCTTTGGCTATGTTTGTTTTGTCCATCAACTTGCTCCACGTACTGACAAGTTTGATCTTCGAGCTCTTAAATGTATGTTCTTGTGCTACTCTCGTACTCAGAAAGATTATTGGTATTACAGCCCTGCTTTTCGTAAGGTTTTTTCTGTCATGAGTGACTTTCTTTGAATCTACCCCATATTATTCTGAGCAAACATGTGCAGATGGTCTTGTCTATGATCTTCCTATTCCTAGTCCTATTTCCATTAGTCCACCCTTATCATCGAGTATTGCTATTGACCATTTAAGTCATCATGACCAATCGGTTTATACTCGTCGCACTCATGTCGAGCTCGCTCCATCTGTCTCTACTACTTCATTAATGGTTTCCTCACCATTAGACCACCCTCCACCCCGTTCTCCACCATCTACCGTTAATCTTCCCATTGCCGTTAGGGTAAGCAATCTTGTACTTTGCATCATATGTTTTATTTTGTTTCTTATGATCGTTTATCCCCTTCTTATTGTTGTCGCATTGTCGGCTAGTCCTCTTCCTATACATATGCACTATCCCTTTCTGGTTGGAATAATGCAATGGAAGAAGAAATACTTGCCTTAAAGCAAAATAATATATGGGATTTAGTGTTTGTTCTTTCGGGCAAATCAATTGTAGGCTATCGTTGGGTAGATGCTATTAAAGTTCATTCTAATGGTACTGTTGACAGACTAAAGGTTTGCCTTGTGGCAAAGGGCTATACACTGGTGTGTCTCACCGGTGGCAAAGATTTCTTCTGTTTGTCTGTTCATATAACTTGCATACACGTTTGAATGGTCTTTACTTCAGCTAGATGTAAAGAATGCATTCTTACACGATAATCTTTAGGAGAGGTCAATATAGAGCTACCTCCAGGTTTTGTTGACTAGGGGGAGTCAGGTTTGGTTTGTCCCTTGAAGAAGTCATTATATGGCTTAAACAATCTCCTCGAATTTGGTTTGGTAGGTTTACCAATACTGTGACTAGTTTTGATCTTCCAAGATGTGGCGTAGATCACTTTGTCTTCTATAGAAATACTAGAGCGAACATGATATTGCTAATTGTGTATGTAGACGCCATTGTGATCACAGGTGATGGACTCTATCTATAATGGTATTAAGCAATTGAAATTGGTTCCACAAACCAAATTTCATACTACAGATATGGGAAGGTTGAGATATTTTTTGGGTATTGAAGTGGCTAGATCACGCCAAGGCATCTCCTTGCATCAAAGAAAATATGTTCTCGATTTATTAAGTGAAACAAAAATATTGAGGTCAACCTATTGATACGCATATGGACCCCAACACAAAATTAGTTGCAGATCAAGATGAATTGTGAGTAGATCTAGGGCAATATCAACGATTAGTTGGTAAGTTAGATTATTTGATTGCTACTGGACCAAACATTTCATTTGTAGTTACTGTTGTCCATCAGTTTTTAGATGCTTAATAGAATTGTCATTGGGATGTCATTGTGAGTATTTTAAGATATCTCAAAAGTGCAACGAGTTGTGGTTTGTTATATCAAAATTACTAACATACTCGAATCGATGGTTATACAGATGCAAATTGGGTTGGATTTCCATCTGATAAAAGGTCAACTACCGCCATGGACAATTAGAAATAGGATGTTGAGTACAAGCTCATTTACCTTGGCACAAAGCAATAGGTAAGATGATAGAACTGGAAGGAGGTGGAGATTGAAGAACCTTAGCTGAAAAAGATAAAGGATCCGGGCCATAAGAAACAACGGGCCAAACTCGAGTGCGCTGATATATCTCCAAAAGAAGGTCTGATAAAGAAAAAAGAGGTGGTAAAGAAAGAGTAGGTGAAGAGGATAACTCACCCTCACGACAGCGGATAAGGTTAGAAGAAAAGTGTGACCAAAAGAAGCAAAAAAATATATACTCCTCGAAGAAGGTAACATCAGCACTCACGAAGTATCGTCGAGTGTCGAGATGATAACCATGATAGCCCTTCTTAGTACAGGAGAAACCAAGAGAAACACACTTTCGAGCACGAGTAGTAAGCATATCACGACCCAAATCAAGGATAAGCACAAGAACAATACAACCAAAAACAAGAGTGAGATTAAAAGGTGATGACTGCGAATAGCGCAGAAAGAACATGGATTGACCATGAAAAACAATAGAAGGCATACTAATAAGATAACAAATTATAAGAACAGTATCACTCCAAAAATGTTTGGGCACGTGGGAGTAAAATAATAAAGTACGAGCAACATCTAACAAGTGACAGAGTTGAGACGTATGAGCACAACTAGTTTGATCAACAATACCGTGATCAATACAAAAGGAAGCAACAACAAATAAGGTCAGAAGATAAGTTTGATATACCTGCAAAAGAGGGTCTGATATAGAAGGATGTGGTGGTAAAGATAGTGGTAAAGGAAAAGTAAGTGAAGAAGATGACTCCCTCACAACAATAGATAACATCATATGATAGGTTTGACCAGAAGAAGCAAAAAAATGAGTAAACTCAAAAAAGGTAACACAAGCACTCACAAAGTATCGAATGTCGGGATGATAACAATGATAGGCCTTCTGAATACGAGAGTACCTAAGAGAAACAAACTTTCAAGCCCGAGGAGTAAGCTTATCACGACCCAAATCATAGACATGCACAAAGGCATTACAATCAAAAACTCGAGGAGTGAGATTATGACTACAAATAGAGTAAAGAGAACGGGGATTGACCATGAAAAACAATAGAAAGCATACAATTAATGAGATAACAAGCTGCAATAATAGCATTACTCCATAAATGTTTGGGCACGTGGGAGTGAAATAATAAGGTATGAAAAAGCATCTAACAAGTGACAATTCTTACGTTCAGCGACACTATTTTGTTGAGACGTATGAGTACAAATAGCTCGATGAACAATACTCCGATCAATACAAAAGGAATCAACAGCAGATTGTAGATATTTAAAGGCATTATCTAATCGAAGAGCTTTAATACGCTAGTCAAATCGTGTGAACACTTCATTATAAAATTTAGAGAGAATAAAAGACTCAGATCGATGTTTTAATATAAACAACCAGGCCATGAGAGAATAATCATTAACAAAAATAACAAAATAAGAATATCCATAATATTGGGAGTTCGAGAAGACCCAAAATGTCTGTATAGACCATATCAAAGAACTCTGATTAATGACTACAACTACTACTAGGAAAAGAACTACGGTGATAGCTTTCCTAATTGACAAACTTAACAATCAAAACTAGAAACCTGACGCAAACTTTCAATAGCTAACTTAAGTTTAGCCACAAATAGATGACCCAATCAAAAATGCCACTAAAGAGAATAAATTGTAGCACTCAAAGAAGGGGAAGAATGAGAAATATCAGCAATAAGATAATAGAGATCATGCTTTTCATGCCCAAAAACCAATCATCTTCTTCGTATGAAGTCCTTAAAACACAGGAAGTATGAGAAAAGGCTATAAAACGATGCCTGATGTTAGTTAATTGACTAACATAAAATAAATTAAGGGAAAAAACACGAACATAAAGACGAGAAGTTAAGGAGAAAGAGGGAGAGGGATGAAGAACACCATTTCCCCTACACGATCGAGAAGAACCATCAGCTAAGATAACATGATGCATAAAAGGAGTCAAATTAAAGAAAAGTGAAGGACTACCAGACATGTGAGTGCTAGCACCAAAGTGAAGAGCCTAAAATGGCGAGGTAAGAGCCGCACATGCAATATTACCTGGATTAACTAAACTAGCAATGGAAGGTGAGGGTAGAACATACCTCAATGTCTGAACAATCTTATTAAGTTGAGTAGTGAGGACATCACGAGATCTAGACAAAGAAGACACCTGATTTGAAGGAGCATAAGATGTCTGAGCTGAAGGCTATGAGGTGCTATCAGTAACATGATGAACATAATCTGGTTTACCATATTTAGTCCAATAATAAAGTTTGGTATGGTTAGTACCGTTACACTAATCACACTTCCGATCACCACGTCCATTACCATGACCACTACCTCGATAGATACCATGGTTACCACGAACCACGATTGCCACTACTGGAGACCACAGCACAAGACTCCAAAACAGAAAGAGTAGGCATACTAGATGACTGACCTAAAGATGAAGGTAACAATCGAGGATATACATTAGCGGCAGTAGATAAGGTATCACTGGCAAAAATTTGATTCTTAAACACTAGAAGGTCAGAATATAAACCAAAATGTAAGGATGCAACTATGAAATTCTCCCACTGATGTTTCTAATGATGGAAATCAGTAGTGAATGGACGATGTTGTAACAGCTGATCCCACAAGCTCTTAAGCTTACTGTAATATTCAGATAAAGACTTCCTAGCTTATTTCGCAATGAAAATCTACTCATATAACCCGTAAACACTGAAGACAGCTCTAATTCAAGAAAGAGTCTATAGGAGAGTAACAATTCTGTTTAGAAGTATCACAGAACTCCACAGTAGTCGCAATATGGGCCTCCAGACTGTGCCATAACTAGCTAATAATAATAGAATTGATAGTTTCCCTGAATCCCCTTTGGGTGGAGAGTCAATTATGTACTTTCGTCTCTGCTCCCTTTTAGAAAAACCTTAAAAACATGTACCCAAGCTAAATAGTTGACATCATTCAACCGCTTAGAAGTGACACATCTCGGTAAATTATCATCTTCAAGATCAACAAGCTTTGTATCAACCATGTCAACTCAAGCCAGCAATAATCAAACTAGAGACAAACAGATATCAAATCGAAATCGATAATACGCTTGTGATGGACCAAGAACATAATCAAAATAAGGCAATTCTCGACACACGGAGTAATACAACTTTATGGATGTTAATATATATATCTATATTAAGTATTAATAATATCCTGTGGGGATGCCCACAGTATCTACTGTACTCTCTCATTACTTAATAAATATGCGTGTATGTCTCACAATGAGATTACACTCTTTTCCGTATTCTTTCTCTCATATTTTAACATGGTATCAAAGCCATGAAACTCTAGCCACCATGAAACCCTAGCCACCACGAAACTCTAGCTCCCACCAGAACCAGCTGCCAACCAGACACCCTAACCCTAGTCGCCGATCACCAGACACCCTCGCCGACCTCCGTCGATCCTCCAGCAGTCGTTACCGACCCTCGTCAGCTTTCCAGGAACCCTCGCCGACCACAGTCGGCTTTCCCAAAGCTTGTGCCGACCCTCGTCAGCTCTTCCAGGCGAGTCGTCAACCCTCATCAGCCCCTCTAGGGGTGACGACGACCATTGTCGATTCTTCCTAGGGTATCTTCGCCCCTTGTCAGTCCCTCTAGGGGGGACGTTGCCGACCATCGACCCTGCCAAGGCCTCCGACGACTACTGTCAACCCCTCTAGGGCTTGCGCCAACCACTGTAGGCACCTCCAAGGCCTGCGCCGACCACTGTAGACCCTTCCTCAGTCTCGCCGACCACTTCCAGACTCTGACAGGCCCTTCAGTCGTTCGGCTTGACTTTTCTCTCTTTCCCTCATTGCATCATTCCACCAGTGTAGTTCCATGATGTCTGCTGGTTTGATGATACTGTGAGGGTCTGGTGTGGTTCTTTTCCATACCTCCGTGTGGATTGAGACTTGTGTATGGTGATATTTTTTGGTTCCCTTGTTGGTGAACAAGGATGTCAACGAATTCCGTGACCTGTGAATCCCAAGTTGAAGCTGGCCGGCAATGTACCACAGAGGTGTTCTCATCATCCACACGGTTGGTTAATCAGCGACTTGATGGAGCCAATGGTTATGCTTTACGGAAGAAAAATGCTTTTAAGTCTTTGCAAGGCATGAAGTTGGATTCCCACCTGTTTGATGACCTTCCATCACGAACATCAGCGACTTTTCAAACTTGGACCCGAGATGGTGCCCAGATATTTAGTCGGTTGCTCAACTTGATAGATCATTCCGTTCAGGCTTTGGTGGCGAACACTGATATTGTGTGAGAGATCTGGTCCTCGTTAGAATCTATCTATTCATACACTAATGATCTCTCCCGCCTATACGATGTCATAAAAGGTTTCTTTCAATCCCAGCAGTTCGGGAAGCATCTTCAGGATCATTTTATGCAATTCAAGATTTTGGCTAATGAGTTTGATCGCCTTCTCCTATTCACAAATCAGTTGTCTCAGTTTCAGCAACAGAGGAAACAACTTTTGGTGGTATGCTTCTTGGCCAGTTTGGACTCCGAGTTTGACTTAGCTCGCTCTCAGATTCTTCCTGGGGCAGACATTCCCACTCTCTTCGAGACATTCCAACGTGTAAGTCGGGCGTCCCGTCGGGATGAGTCTCGTGGTACTGGTACATCTATTGAAAATTCTTATTAGTCCACTTTAATGGATTTTCCTGGTAGTCGCAGCAGTCGAGGACGCGGTCGTGGTAACGATAGCAAATTTAGTCGTGGAGGAGGTCACGATGGTGGTCGTGAGACCCGTACGTGCCACTATTGTGGGATCCGGGAACACATTCGAAGTGAATGTTACAATCTTCATGGGAAACCCCCACTGGTAGCCAATGCCACATCTGATTTCAGCCAGCAGGACTATGTCCAGCCAAGCCCTCATGGGGCACCCAACTCAACCAGACGAGTTGTTGAGATTACTGCTGCAGAGTATGACCAGTATATGTATGGTCAGATTAGACAAAGTACGAATTCTTCTGAGGTACCAGCGGCCATCTTTACAGGTAATCCTACTGCGTGTGTGGCTACCCCACACCTGAGTTATTGATTCTGGCGCTTCCGCTTATATGGCTGGCTCATCAGGTATTCTATCAGATTATAAGCTAACTCCTGCTCATGCTGGTGTTTTGGTGGCTAATGGATCCTCCTTAGCTGTTAGGGGTTGTGGTGTTGCGACACAAACTCTTGCCATTTCTTTACAATGTCTTGCATACTCCTGATAATTCCTTTAATCTATTATCTATTAGTCAGATTACTACTGATTTGAGTTGCTCAATGACATCTTTTTTCTTGATTCTTGTATTTTTCAGGATCTTACGACGAAGAATATTATCAGTAAAGGACGGGTCTCGAGGGGGATGTATCTGCTAGATGCTGCTCCTGCTCGGGCGTATTCTACCTTGTCTTCTTCTACCCTTGATATCTATTGTCGTCTTGGGCACCCTGATTTGTCGAGTCTTAAAATTCTTTACCCTAATTTACGGTATATGTCTACCATCGAGTATGAGTCGTGTCATTTTGCCAAGCACCTGCGTGTGCCTTTCCAGTCTCGAGTCAATAAAAAAACTTCAGCTCCCTTTCAGTTAGTACATTCTGATGTTTGAGGACCTAATTCGGTCACCTCTTTATTTGGTTTTTACTATTTTGTGAGCTTTGTAGATGATTACTCTCATGCCACATTTCTATATTTAATGAAAAATAAATATGAGGTTTTATGTGTTTACTCAATTTTGTATGACTGTACAAACCTAATTTGGTACCTACGTTAGAGTCTTGCGTAGTGATAATGGGGGGGTATCTGTCTACTGCCATGGAGGAGTTTCTAGTAGGCCATGGCATTTCCCATCAGACGTCGTGTTTTGATACTCCCGAACAGAATGGCGTGGCTGAGCAAAAAAATAAACATGCTTTGAAAACAACTCGTGCTCTTTTATGTCATATGCATATTCCTCATCTTTT
The DNA here is from genome assembly GCA_034768845.1 of Heliamphora exappendiculata. NCBI lineage: Eukaryota > Viridiplantae > Streptophyta > Magnoliopsida > Ericales > Sarraceniaceae > Heliamphora > Heliamphora exappendiculata. The sequence goes on along the minus strand of JAOTRH010000026.1, from coordinate 7,008,420 downwards.
TTGGAGTGAGGTTGTTCTTACGGCCTATTATCTTATTAATCGCATGTTGTCTACTGTGTTGGGTGGTGTTTCTCCGATGTCTGTGTTAGCTCCTATGTTGCCTATGCACTCCCTGCCTCTTAAAATCTTTAATTGTGTATGCTATGTACGTGACACCAGGCCACATGTCACTAAACTTGATGCCCGTGCCTTCAAATGTGTTTTTTGGCTACCCTCAACACTAGAAGGGGTATCGGTGTTATTGTCCTACGCTCCGTCATTTTATTGTGTCTCGGGATGTTACCTTTCTTGAGTCAACCCCATTCTATTCTACTTCTCATGTTCCGTCTTCAGGTCGTGAGTCCCCTCCCCCCTTCCCTCTGTCTGCCGATTTTTTGGTCTCTAGGATTACTATTGATACTCCTACCGCCTCTTCTGAGCCACTTTTGGCGCCACCTCCTACCGCATCGCCCTCGCGTGATCCAACTCTTGCTGAGCCAATTCTCTCGTCGGTTGATCTGCCGATAAGTGAGCCCCCTATTACTGCTCGTCGCCCTTATCGCCTCTGTCGGGATCACCCCCGGTATGTTGACTCCTATAAGGGTTTGTCAGCTTCTTTACATGCCTTTATTTCTACAGTTGATACTACTGATGTCCCCTGTAGTGTTTCAGAGACTCACATTCTGGTTGGCGTTCTGCTATGTTGGAGAAAATGTCTGCCCTGGATAATAATGGCACTTAGAATCTTGTTTCTCTTCCTGTCGGAAAGTTCCTGCCGAAATGCAGGCAGTTGGCTGCAAATGGATCTACACCGTGAAGGTGAATCCTGCTGGGTCTTTGGCTCGCTTGAAGGCGCACCTTGTTGCAAAAGGTTATGCCCAAACTTATGGCGTCGACTATTTTGAGACTTTCTCTCCAGTTTTCAAGATGACTTCCATTCTCCTTATTCTTTCTCTCGCTACGACTCGAAACTGGTCGCTTTATCAGTTGGATGTCAAGAATGCCTTTCTCCATGGCAATCTTCAAGAGTAAGTCTATATGAAACAACCTTTAGGTTTTGTTGCTCATGGGGGTCTGATCTTGTGTGTTGCCTTCGTCGTTCTTTGTATGGTTTAAAACAATCTTCCCAGGCCTGGCTTGGGAGGTTTAGCACGGTGATGCAACAGTTTGGTTTGCGACAATCAGGAATTGATCATACAGTGTTCTTTCATCAGACTGCTTCCGGTTGCATTCTTCTAGTTGTCTATGTTGATGTTATTATCATCACTGGCGATGACCGTATTGGGATTAGTAACCTGAAGGCCTTTCTGTAGAGACAGTTTCAGATCAAAGATCTTGGGCACCTGCAGTATTTTTTGGGGGTTGAAGTGACCAGAGGTAAGCATGAAATTTTTATTTCTCGGTGAAAATGTAGTTGACATTTTGCGCGATGCTAGCCTACTTAATGCAAAAAGTGCGGAGTCCTCCATGGATCTAAGTGTGAAGCAACTTCCCGGTGACGGTGATATGTTTTCTCATCCTGACAGGTATCGCAGGAAAGTGGAGAAACTTAATTTTTTGACTACCATGATCAGACCAGATATTGCCTATCCTGTCAGCGTTGTTAGTCAGTTCATGTCTGATCCTCGCGTCCCACATTGGAATGCAGTGGTTCGTATCCTACAGTACATCCATTCCAACCCTAGAAAGGGCCTACAGTTCTGTGACCGGGGTCACTTCCGCACCGAGGGATACTCTGATGCAGATTGGGCTGGATGCCCGATTGATAGGAGATCCACATCTGGGTTCTCTGTCTTTGTTGGTGGAAACTTGGTGTCATAGAAAAGCATGTTGTAGAAAAGCAAGAAGTAAGAAGTGGTGGCCAGGCCTAGTGCTGAGGCGGAATACAGATCTATGGGGTTGGCAACGTCCGAAATCACGTGGGTTCAACAGCTTCTCATTGAATTAGAAGAACCACCTATGGATCCTACTAAGTTATAATGTGACAATAAATCTGTTGTCTACATCGCTACCAATCCAGTATTTCATGAGCGAACTAAGCACATCGAGATCGACTGTCATTTCATCCGTCACGAGTATAAGAACGGCACTATTGATTTTAGCTTTGTTCGATCTAGTGAACTTGATGATTTGTTCACTAAGGCACTGCCTAGGTCCCGTGTTCACTACATTTGTAACAAATTAGGCATGATCGATATCTATACTCCAGCTTGAGAGGAATGTTAATATATATATATATATATATTAAGTATTAATAATATCTTGTGGAGATGCCCACAGTATCTACTATAATCTCTCATTACTTAATAAATATGCGTGTATGTCTCACAATGAGATTACACTCTTTTCCATATTGTTTCTCTCATATTTTAACAATGGAACCAAAGGCACCGAAGGCAAGAAATCAAACTGGTGCAGCTCAAAAACAACCCCACAGAACAGTCTAGGGAGAAAAAAACAAAGTACAGAGTGTCGCCGAAGACCTAGGGCGCAAAACCAAAGCTCAAAAACACTCAACCACCGAATCGACCATAGATTTGACCCAAAGATGAAGTTTCGGCACCTATAGGATGTGCCTTGACGATCGAAACCACAGATCAACCACAAATCTAACCACAGAGTGCCATCGAGCACCTAACGCACAAAACCGAAGCTCAAAAACCCTTACAATCACAAAATCATCGACCCCAGATCTAGCTCAAAGATGAAGTTTCAGGACCTATAGAATCTATCTTGACCATTGAAACCAATACACAACAGCACGATTTGTAGATTTACGAGCTAGGCTGTCAAAATCAAAAGGGTTTCGAAAATCCAAACCATGCATCAAACCTCCTCAAAAAATTATAGACAAATCACCACAAAAACCAGGGCATCAAGGCGAATCCAATCATGTAGTCACCGTTTGTCGAGTCCGTACAATATGATGATGTCGCGATGACACCATCGCATTAAAGATGACGTCAACACGTCCCTGTGACGTGGTGACGAAGCCGAGACTTTCCCAGCTTGTTTAAGGGTTGGATCAAAATTCTTTAATATCAAGTCAAATCATAACATATTAACTTAGGGTTGGAAGAGGAGGATGAAGAAAAGGGAGAAAAAAAGAGATGACGAAGAGTACAGAAAAAAGAAAAGAGAAAACGAAGAGTCAAAAGAGATAAAATTATCTCCTTTACCCATATGTATTTATAATATTATTGTACCATAGACAATTACAGTAATACCCTGAAGAAAGACAAACAAAAAATAACATAGAAATAATAAAAGAAACACTGCTAACAGATACAATGTGAAAAACTTACAGGGGACTTGTACCAACAATTACCAATAATATTTGAGAGGGGGAAAAGAGGTAGAAAAAATAAAGAAAAAGAATCAATTACCTCGTTCTTCAGAGAGAATGGCTAATATCCGATCTACAAGGTCCTGCAAAATCAATTATATAAAAAATCAGACTCGAGATGCTTTAGTGGTAATCCAACTTAAAATCTAAGAGACACAATATACGAAGACTTATTACAAAGTGAATGACTTATTAAGTAAAAACAAAGAGAGATGCTCAACAACAAAAAACTAACACTTCACATTGTCGGGGTTAAAACTTTAATTTGCTAATAAAAGATCATATCAACCTAAAGATAACATTATTACAGTAGATTGCCTGATGCACAATTACACACCCAAAAGAGAGGAGCACTTCTAACAAAATCTAACATGAGAACATACAAACAAATACTCATACAAGATGTCGCAAGTTTAAGAAATGCGAGACAACATTTATAGACTTGAAAACACCAGATATATATATTTATATATATATATATATATATATATATATATATATATAGAGAGAGAGAGAGAGAGAGAAGTGCGAACAAGAAGAAGGGAATCCTCCAAATAAAACATTCAATATTATGCACAAGCAATTTTCAGGACTGAACAAATGGATGATGAAATCACAAAGGGATAAAACGCAAGCACACAGTTGCATCCCCTTAAAATAGACAGCAGCTAACGAATGCGGTGGAAAGGTTTTTTTTTTTTTAAGATCAATAACAAAAACATAATATTAAAAAGAAAATAAAATGTACAAAAGGAGTATGACTAGAAATCCAGTAAAATCAATAGGAAATTAGAACATGAATGTCCTCTTAGCACAAATAGCTCTCTAATCTAATCTCTAGTAATCGAAAACAACAGATCCCAAAGGGGACATCTTGCCTAGACTATTAAGAAAAACTTCAGGACCCACAATATATTTACATCAACAACCCAAAATGCTTCAATATTCTTCAAAAAAATGAAATGAAAATAAATCCAAAAGAAAATCCAACCCCACTGTAATGGTAATGGAATTTCATTATAAGTTTTCAAGACAGAACAGAAGATGAGCATAAAACATTGTGCCCTTCCCAAAGTAAGGCTTAAAAGCAGATGCAATCATTGGGCTTCCAGCCCTTACTCTTGAAGTTCCAAAGTAAGGCTTAAAAGCAGATGCAATCATTGGGCTTCCAGCCCTTACTCTTGAAGTTCCCAACATATTTACAACTGATCTTTGGTCATTCATGCAAGTTCAATAACCCCATAAGTAACACAAGCAGTAATCCAGATATCAAACCTGCTTTTTTCCCTGCTTTGAAAGACCCAGTTGATTGAGAACATCCTTGAGCTCCTTTATTCTAAAATATGCCAATTTGTCCTATGAGGCAGAACGGACATCATCACAAATTAGTTTCGACCAAAAAGCATAAGCATTAATACCCCCCCAAAAAAAAATTACACACCATGAGAACAATGCACAATTATAAGGAAGAATTGAAGAAGCATACCATGACCCAAAAATAACCAAATGAGAAGAGTAGGAATGCTAGAGTGTTTGCACTACGGCAAGTACTTCATAATATTTTATTTTATATGGTCACATTACTAAATTTATACAGAAACGCTTCTCAAACCAGATAAGAATTGGTTAGCCTTGAGGCTGGCCTAAGTCCGTGACATACAAAAAGATTGTATTACAGTCCCAAAACAGATTTCCTCCACTAAGAAATGGAATCTTGAAGCATTAAATCATCAGTTAACCATACCAGTCTCAGAAAAATCAGTTCTTATTCAAACACCAAAAAATTGCAAGGACAGGAAGTTTGTAAATGTAAACCCGTGAAAAAGTAGCAAACCAAGCCCATAAAATTTATTCAATAAATATTACAAAGCTCGAGTAAAGAAGCTTACATGGGACATAATTTATTTAAAGGATCAAGACCATCATCCCAGATAAAATAATTGTCCCTAGCAATGGCCTAAAAGTAAGCCAATGTGGTAAGATAACAGGCTCCATTTATAGCATCTAAGCAACTACTGAAAAAAGATAACTACTAGACATGGGTGCAATCTCCTAGAAGTGAGCCCAAGAAGTAAGATAACAGGCTCCACTTCTCAAAAAAAAAAAAAAAAGAAGAAGAAGATAACAAGCTCCGCTTATAGCTTCTAAGCAACTACTGAAAAAAAGAAAAAAAAATTATAGGCACGCCTAAACCAGCATAAATATGTGCTATGTCTAGTTTAAACCCATTCATCAGATGAATCTCAGACCTGCCCACCCAACTGTCGTAGATAGATGAAGTTAGACAAGCAAACTGTCTCAAGGTAAATTATTTGGATTAGTTAGTATTTAAACTGGATCAGAAAAAGTAATTTATTAATTGCTGGACCCGCTGTACGTTCTTTTCCTTCACTCTACAAGGGACAAAAGTCGAAATAGAGCGAACTCTACAGGCGGGAGATCTCTGTTACACTCCCTTGTATAGTAAGGGGAAAGCGAAAATATAAGCCCAGATTTGATGAGTAACAATGATGAATCCATCAACACATATGCTTAGACAATGAGCAAATGAGAAGAATCCATGGGCTTCATACTAATGAGGCAGTTGATACTTGATATCAACATGCACACAACATATGATATGATCAAGAGACTATTTCTGGATGCTTGACGGAAACTACAAATCCTAACCCCTTTCAAGAAAGAAAAACTGTATCACCACAACAAGCAGTATTCTGGTAATTTTGCAGATTAAGTATTTTATTACTTTCTTTATTGGTTACTAGCATGGAAGGATCCACAGTGGCTTTTTCCCAATCCTTCCCTAGTTTGAAGTTAGTTCGCACGCATTACATTAGGAATAATAAGAATTAGAGAGTGCATTTTATATCAACTCCACATGACTTGTGGAGTTCAGCTAGAATATCTTATCCTTAACAGCAGTACCAAGCCCAAAGAACCTAGGGGTTGTGGTAGGTTGACAACCAACAAAAAACTTATATCCACCAGTGTTTGTGAAATCGGAACACGGATTGTGTATCGTTTTGTTAATTTTATGTATCACGTATCCTATCATGTATCATAAGATCCATTAATTTAATTAAATAAAAATAATACGATAATTATCTTAATATAAAATTTTATAAATAAGGTACCTTAATTCACATATATTGCATATACCAAAAATAAGAGTTCAAAATACGAAACTTCTCAAGAATATAAATAGAGGGACCCATCAACTCTTCAACCAAAATTCCAATCACTCTTTTCAACTTTTCTTCTACTGAAAGTCTGATCAAAGGGATAAACAAAAATTCTATTTAAATAGATGGATCCATTTATTTTATTTTCAGGGTCTTGGGTTGCTCCAATGCGTAAAACAAAAAACCAAGATGTGAAGAAGTGCAAACAGCCTCTGCAAAGAAGAAAAACAGCTGCAGGAAGCGAAGAAGACATCAATGACTTCATTCAGAGCTTCAAAACCAGCAAGAGGCAAAAAAGAGTAATAGTCAAAGTCTCTGTCAAGTGTGAAAATGAATAGCCAGCCACAAGAGGTGAGGAAGAAGAAGAACCACAAGAGGCATGTGAAGTCTCAATAAAGAGAACAGGAAGCTCGAAGAATCGACCAAGATCTTAACGTCGTGAATGAGATCTGATAGTCACAAAACTTGCAATTGGGTTTCGTGCTCAAGAATCAAAGGTCAGATTGGAAAGAAAATATCATGTGATACCAATCAAATCACAATACGCTGACCAATTGTGTGCTACAGCACTTGTATCATGCAATTTCCTGTATCGATTTTTCTCCAAAACACATATCGCATATCACACAGTTTTGACAACACTAAGAGCCACATCTTCATGAGCTGTTCCATCAAATCTTCAAGAAATGGCCCAATCTCGTATTTGATGGTTGGCGTGGCAATAGGCTTCGCTTCTAGGAATTCCTACCCCTAACAATTGGAGACGGGAAAAATGTGAAAGAGTATTCTGCATGAATATCTTGTAATATCTCATAGCGGCAAGGCCCGTCAATCATAAGAATTCTTCAATTGCTACGTACGAAGACTATATCACATGAACTATTCTAAAGACTAAATGTATAAAGTACCTGGTTCGAACAGTCCGACACTTAGATAAGTGGATAGGACAAGTGGTTTTTTAAACTACACATTCACTTAAAAAATATATTTAGTAATTCGAATTTATTATAGAACAATGCATAGATGATTAGACGTTCATATTATACACGAAATACTCTATGGAACCTTGTGAACACAAATACCTTAGAAAATAAAAGAAATATATTAAGAAATATAAATATTTTTCAGTGTTACTTAGTCCTTGACATAAGCATTAGATGAATCCACCACTTAGACACATATCTACACTTCACACCCGTACCAAAGTCTATGTAGCATAGTTCGAATAGAATCAACTGAAGGAAATGGATCCATGTAGCAAACATCGGACAATTAGGACAGAGGCAAGTTGAGCTGAGTTGAGTGGAATGGACACACTTTAGTTTAGCTTAACCATGCTTTTACACAAGCATGTAGCATATTGACAATTTGGGAATTCAAAAACTCTCTTTCTTCCCTTTCTTCTTCTTTATGCACATGGACAATATGACATTCATTAGACCCTAACCTTTTCATCATTAGACCCTAAACCTAATGGCCCCACACTTGCAACTGCAAACCTTCATTTTCCCTTTCCAAAACACCCATCAGACTTCTTCTCCTTTGGAAGTCAAACCTCAATTATATGTAAATTCAAACAATTTAACAATCGCAACTTGTACACCTTGAATTGAACCCCAACCAATGGTGTAAACCTGTTTAGTGCCCATGCTGACGATTATGGGTGGGAACTTCAGAAACCATGCCTAACTTCATTTAGTTAGACAGGTCTTCGATTACAATCATTCTATAACAAATGAAAATTCCAAAAGGAAAATTAAAGGATGAGGACCATTTCCAATGGCCTAAAAAGGGTAATCATATAGTTAGCAAACACAAGTAGGTAACCCAAAATTAAATGTTAGGAATTATTATCCAAAATAACAGAGCATGCCCATGCTAAACCAGATCACAAGAATATGGATTGAGTTGCTACTGAAGGCAAGGAATAATTTTGTGAATCGACGAACATTAGTCACCAACAAGCCACCACTAAGAAAACAACAAACAAGTCCATGCTAAACAAGAATTGCAATATAATGCATTGCGTAGTTATTTCACTGGGTATATTCTACCTCAGGGTGAGTTCAGTTTTGGCGCACGGTCGCTACCCTTTGATTGAGATGGTGCCTCATTTGTTCCAGATTTCAGCAAATGGGAAGCACTTGTGGCAGATTTCTTTGATGTCCAAAGGTGGAGTTAGTCAAAGCATTTCTCAAGACCTTCGAAGGCAATAGGATTCAAGGTTGACAGGAGGACACTTTGGTAAGAGACCCTCAACAAATGGTTCCTTCTTGGTGAGATTATTCTACAGCAAGTTTCAATGGACGCAAAATCCATTGTTCCCAACAAAAGCAATTTTGAGATCCAAAGCCCAGTCTAAGGTGGCCTTCTTTACATGGACATATGTGAGGATGTACATTTTGGCCTTGGACAACCAACAGCTGAGGGGGGATTTCGAGCAGTGTGGTTTTGTATGAGTGTAAGTGTGTAGGGGAGAATACGAATCACCCTTGTTTGCAGAAAAGGAGTTGCATACCCTTGTTTTCTCTCTTTGGCGTTGCATGAGTTAATATCTCAAATGGAAAATGTTCTTACTTCATGGTCCACAGAAAATCCAAGATGTAAGAAAGAAAGAAAAGCAAATGTTCTTACTCCATGCTTGAAAGGACGATTTCTCACGTCTATTTATTTTTGTCATGGGGACTCCTTACCTTATTCTTTTGGAAAGTTTTTGGTGGAATTGTGGAGATTTTGGCACCCATCTAATACACTTCACGGCATTCAATTTTATAACTACTAACTCCTATTAATTGGAGAATTAGAAGAAAAAATAAATAAATTGACATAACTTGCACAGGATAGTAAGAAGGTAATATCAACCAGCAACTTCAATCGGAACCCCTTGGAATGCACTAAGGAAACCATGAATGACAGAGATCTTGAAATCCAAAGATAAGAAAAATCTGAAGTACAACAAAATCAAGTAACTGCAACTGTTCTTGTTTATCTAATCAGTAGGCTATGTTTTATATATAAAGAAGCACGAACACACGTTAAATTCATATGAACAAAAGGAAAAGAATGAAACAAGAGGAAGGATAGAGAGAAAAGGAGAAGCCGCTAAATGAAAGGAATGCCAAAATTAGAGCAATCTCTCTAACTGCAAGGATTTATATAAACATAATGACTAAGCCTGTGTTTGGCCTGGCTTTTAAGCCTGGCTTTTTGGCTTTTTCCACTAAAAAAAGGCACTTCGTTTAGGTTCCTACAAAAAAGCCATACTTTTTTCACTTTTTCTCTCACAAAAAAAGAGCCATGATTTGACACAAAAAAGCCAAAAAGCCAAAAAGCCTATAAAAAAAAGCGAGTCCAAACACAGGCTAAAGCACAAATATACCTCCACTACTAATAAATAACTCGTAAGACTTCCCTTCAAATTGGTGCATAAATGTTTTGATGGCCAATTTGCATATAATAGACTAGAAAACTCTGGTACTAAGACCTTTAGTGAAAAACATCAGCTAATTGATCTTCTGATTTCACAGAAGGCCCATAAATCAACCCTTATTCAACCTTTTTTCCTGATGAAATACCTATCAATCTCAATATGTTTAGTCATACCATGATGAACTGGATTACAAACAATATTAATAGTAGCTTTGTTATCACAATACAATCTCCTCTAATCATCACCATACACTCCCAAATTTCTCAATAAAGCGTAAAGCCAAATAAGTTCACAAGTACGATAAGCTATATACCTGTACTGTGCTTCTGTACTAAATCTAGCCACAATAGCTTATTTCTTTCTTCTCCAAGTGACCAATTTTTCACCCATAAATGTACAATAACCCGAGGTAAATCATATTTCATCAATAGATCTAGTCCAATCTACATCAGTGAATGCCTCCAATCGCAGCTGACCATTGTTGGATAACAAGATTGCTTTCCCAGGAGCTAATTTAAGGTATCGTAGATTGCCACAGACAACATCACTATGCATAGCACGAGGATCGTGCATAAATTGACTAGCAAGCCCCACTACAGATGCAATATGTGGACGAAAATGAGAGAGAGATATCAGTCTCTCGCCATTGGTACCTCTCCTAGAATCAATAAGAGAATTGACTGACTTACAACCTAACAAATCAATTTCCTCAATTAGATCCAAAGAGATGAAGATGCCTTTATCTAATCTAACAACTTCACTACCAACAAAATTATGTAGGGAATCGAGATTTTGTTTTTAAACTCTTTGGCAAAATGAGCTTTGAGCTTTGACATCCCTTCCCAATCATTGCTTGTCACAACTATATCATCCACATACACAATGAGAATAATAATCGTATCTCTACCTTGCTTAGCGAATATAAAATGATCCACATGACTTTAAATTCAAATCTCAACATTGCCTTGAGAAATCTGTCAAACCAATCTCGAAGGAATTATTTCAAACCATACAACACTTTCTTCTAATGGATAACTTTTTCTTCAGTAGTAGGAGATGAGAATCCTAAAAGAAAATATAACACTTCCTCTTCGACATTACTATGTAAAAAGGCATTCTTCACATTAAGTTGTTGCAAAAGCCATCCTTGATTAGCTGCACGAGAAAAAAAAACACGAATACATTTCACTTAGGCTACATGAACAAATCCCTTGCCAACTAGTCGTGCCTTGTATCTCTCAATACTCCCATTTACTCTCTGCTTAACATTAAACACCTATTTGCAACCCACAGATTTCTTCCCATTCGGAAGACGAATTAACTCCCAAGTGGGTGGCATTCTTGCTCAGTGTTCTCGTTCCTCTACCGAAGCTCCATTCTACTTAGGGTTAGTGAGAGTTTCCTTCCAACCCTACAGAATAGATATAAGGTTACAGACAGGACAAAAGCACGATATGAAGAAGGAATCATAGGACATATGATCTATCACTACCATTCGTCCTCCTCGTACCCAACTCCTAAAAGACACAATGAGTAGGGAAAAAAGCCATGGCACAATTCAAAGAATTTGTGAGACTACTAAGTACTAGCTAAAAGCAAACTAGTAAAGAAATTGAAAGTATAAAGAACAAGAGGGAATGAAATGGATGGAGAGCAAAGGATAAAATCTTTTCCTGACACAAAATAAGAAACCATCAACTACTCTAATCTCATACTTACTCTTATACATACTAAAACAAGGAAAGTAAGAATAAAAAAAAGGCGAGAGGAACCTATCCTATGGTCAGTAGCTCCAAAATCAATAATTCAAGGACATGAAAAAAAACATTGAGGGCACTAGAAAGAATACTTGTGTAAGAAAAGTAAAAAAGGGCGAGTGAAAACTGTGGTAAAAGAGGTATCAAGACGAGCAATCAGACGCCTTAGAGATTGCAACTCTTCCTGGGAAAGTGATCGTTGAACCCTCGGAGATATAACTATGGAAACACATAGTTCCACCACCATACCTACCACCACAACCTCGATTAGGATGAGCATGCAGCTTCCAACAACGCTCCTTGTCGTGCTTATGTTTGCACAATGATCACGGTGTATGTCTCTATCAACAATGGTCCCTTTGCTACTGAATTTAGGATAAATAAATCTGCCATCCTGTGGAGCATAAGGCAACCAAAGCTGAGCGATCCTGACTAGATGGGTGCACCATAATACTACACCCGATTTCCTCCTGCTAAAGACACATGTAGGCCTCGCACGCTGTGAGTAAAGGATGGCGACCTAGAACCTGGACCCGAATTTGATCATACTCCATGTTGAGACCAACAAGGAAATCATATATGTGCTCTATCTCTACCTTCTTCTAGAAGGTAACTGAATCCTGTGGACAAACAACTCAAAAGCTCTAATAATAATCAAGCTCCTGTCAAAGACTACTCAACTCAGCATAATACTCAACAAGATATCTTTCTAATTGAATCTACGAATCTTCTTATGTAACTCATAGGTACGTGCATCGCTACCTCTCTGTGAATAAGTATGTGCTACTGATTTTCCAAATTTTATTAACAATATTGAATTAATAAATCAAGTTATAACAAGAGCCTCTGAACCCCATTTCTCACACGCTAGCACATCTATCATTAGTTCCTTACTGCCCCATGTAATGTGTCTGGTTAAGTTTTGACAACAAGAACGAGACCAAATCAGATAATTAATGCTGTCCAAGTTCACTGGACTAATCTGAAAAGGACCACCAAGGGTCCCACCACAACTTATCACTAGATTTTCGCGGCTGCCGGAAGCCTTACTCATGCCTATTATGCCCAAAACTCATAAATCAATACAAATTAGTCACTAGAAAAGAGCTCGAAGATCATTATGCAAGTAGACCCCACACCAAATCCAATATACAACCATAGCAACATCAATACAGTCCAACAATAAGCAAGGAATTAAAAAATAGTTAAGGTAAACCACTAGTGCCCAAAACAAACAACTGCCGAACTTCCTTAAAGACCAAAAGTGATTAGAATCTCAAACAAAATGCTAGATACACACATAGAAACCCAAATTGGCACCTTTAGAGGAAATAAGAAGAATCTATATCAGGAAAAACCAAGCCATTCGATGATATTTTAAAACAAGCCCTAGTTTTTCAAAAATAAAGATAAACTGAAAAGACCCATCAGATCAAAACCAAACAGTTTAAGGGAAAAAAAACAGAAGATACTTCTAGTCAATCATACTAAGAAGATTTTTTTTTTTTTACAGCTCTAAAGAAAAGCAGAAGGAAACGAAAGATCAAGAGAAAATGATGATTTGCTATGATACCAAGTTAAATTTACAAGAACAAAAAGAAAAGAATGAAAGAAGATGAAGAATAGAGAGAGAAAAGGAGAAACGGCTAAATGAGAGGTATGCCAAAACTAGGACCATGTACAAGGATTTATATAAACATAGTGACTAAAGTACAAATATATCCGTGCTACTAATGCATAACTCATAACACTTCTACAGAGGACGCATGTTGTGCAGACATATCTTTCATTCCCTTTGAATAAATTATTCATACATTTGTCGAATTATAGATATGTAGAAGTATAAATTTATTATGTGTCTCAAACGTGTTATGTCCGAGATTTTTTAAAGTTGAAGTGTCGAAGTGTCCATGTCATGTGTCGGTGTCCATGTCATATGTTATTATCCATGCTACTTGTGTTATGTAAGGGCGTGAAAACTTTAAAAAATGAATAATCTCTTAAAAATTGATACTAATTAATATGTTATCCTACAACTCAATTAATTTAACTATCCAAATGCTAAAGCCACCTAAACATCTGAGAATTAACTGCTACACACTTAGAATCACAAAGAATAATACAAATTAAATTCCACCAACCATGATTGGCCCAAGCAATGTGTCTTCTATTATGCTTTGACACATTTTCTTGTGAAACATGAATATGGTTTTTTCTTAGAAAGATGCATATAGTTACCAAAAGAAGTATCTGACTAACTTCACCTTGCCTTAGACTACGATGCTTCCTTACGGAACTTTACTTAATACAAGAACATCAAATTATCTAAAGCTATCACCATTTCGCATGCGCCTTTCTTTTCTCAATGTTATCTGCCCACATTATTTCAAGTTTAAACCCATGCCACAGCCCAAATAACTTTATGACTACTCTATTATTGAAGGAAGCTACCCACGAATTTCTCTAAAAAAAAAAAGGAACTCAAAAAAGGCAACACCTATTGAATCGAAAGTGAGGATAGTTGACACAATGACAACTTAATTCCGACATTAATTTATGAGGTAGAAGTTCTCCGAGATCAAACATTTCAGTCTCACAAGCATCCTCCTAAAAAAGAAACTTTTGTGACTCATTATGTAGGTGGGTGTGGATTGAGCTGCTTTTTACTAAAAGTATGCAACAAAATGCTACATATTGAGCTAATTTCTACAAATAGAATTAAATACACATCCTGAAAACACAATCCCCCAGCATGTCAGATATCCTTGTACTTAACAGCAATGAGTAAATGTTGAATGAACTATTTAATATTAACAGAAAATGTGAACTTTTCATCATTGAGCAGGTTCAATATTTCTGCATGTTTAAATAAGCCTAACTCAATTCATGCTACAAGGACTGATCTTTCATGGTGTAGGTCAAAATACCACTAAAACCATGCTGAAAACAGTCTACGAGAATGTCAGACATCATTTTACCAAGCAGAATCATATAAATGCTGAATGAACTATTTGCTATAGAAAATTGTCATCTCCAAATGTGATTAATGGATTTGGTTTGATATTAAAGCATAATGTGAAGTTTTCACGATTGAACAAGTTCAATATTTCTACGCGTTGAAATAACCATAATATAATTCATCCTACAAGAAGTGATCTTTCACCGTGTAAGCTACCATACTACCAAACCAAGTCGCATTTCTCCTGCAAACCATTAACAGTAGCCTATTTTGCGATGAGCTAAAGTCATCATGCACCCTATCGAAAACTAAAAATGCAGTGGAATTAAAGTGAAAATTTTAAAATACCTTGCAACTAGATACCAAATCCATCTCTGATGCCCAAAAAGACGAGTGCCAATATAGTTGGAGTTTCTACTGTTCAAACGCTGAAAAATCAACAACCAGACCCATTCACGCCCCCAATGGTTGCCTCCAAAGAATGACTGATCTAACAAGGATGAACAAACACAAAACCCAAATCAATTGAATTCCGATTTGCAATTAAGTATGCAAATACATCGTATTGCTAAAACAAAAAAAAATCACAGCAGGAACACCAAAATTACATAATCACAAGCACAAACCGAACCCTAATCAACACAAATACAAAAATTAAGTTACAAGTATGGATACACACACACACACAAAATAGAAATCAGGGTGTGTTCTTACGTTGGTGAGTCGACTTACAAAGGTGGAAGAAGGAGACCAAATCTAAGGGAGCCTGGAAGCGAGAACAGATGAGTCGGTGAGCGCTTTTCAGTAGTGGATCAGAGCCTCACGCGGACTTTTAACTCTCTCTCTCTCTCTCTCTCTCTCTCTCTCTCTCTCCCTCCCCCTCCCCCTCTCTCTTCGTTTGCGTCTTCTCCACTTCTTTGACCGAAACCAGCCGGAATCTATCCTCCACCCCCCAAATTTACAAAGTTCCGGACGTGTCGTCGACTATTCAATCCGGTGAATTCTTGCCAAACAAATCCGGGTTTAGATTCTGTGTTGTCGCACGCAAATTGTAGTGCCCATTTCCAGTCTAAGGTACTACGCTAGTGCGAACGTACAAGCATAAAAAGCGACCACGGCGAGTTGAGTAGGAATGTGGACAGTGGACTCTACGAAGAGGAGCAATTATTCGTTCTGCTAAATAATCCCAATGATTTTGAGGGCCTTGCAACGTACTTTTAAATAAATCCTAGTAATCCAGTCACGCGATAAGGAGGAGAAAATATTTTTAAAAAATATATATAGGCACTCCTTATATTAATATATATAAGTTAACGTATAGAAAAAATATATATATAATATATTTTATATCCATAGTGTAGTTAACTGTATGAATATTAATATCCATAATTACTCAAAAAAAATATTAATATTTATAGAATAATATAACAAATTGCTCATATACTACTTAAAAGTTTATTAATCAATTTACCAACAAGTCTAATAATTAGTTTTGTTTACAAAATAAGTACAAAATAATTGTATATACTGGATTAGTAAGAAAAATATTACAGATATAATATTAAGATATGAATTTAAGTGGGTGCTATTTTTTAGTAGCACAGAAAGAACTTTCAACTTTGAACAACTATTTTAATTTTAGGTCTAAGGTGAAAAATTTAGACTTTTTGTCTCAAGTAATAATCTTGTTGGGATATAATTTATTGTGTAAGGGAGTGAAAATGAACTATTGAATACATATAGAGAATTTGTAATAATAGAACCAATGTTAAATTTGAACATTAAATTTGCAAGATCTGTATATACTCGTAACTTTAACGGGATAATATTATAATTTTTAATTTGTAAAGTTATGAATACTTTTTTTTTGTAATTTGTCCATACTTTAAAAATATTGAATAGAAAAAAGATATTATGAGATATTTAACTAAATGTGAATTTAAAATAAATTAAAACTTATTATCTCTGATGCAAATCATCAACTTTGTAATATTGATTGAAACATCGTTCCTTTAATTAAACCACTGTCATTACATAACTCAATTCGCAACCTAATTCTATAAAATTATAATGTCATAACGTTAATAATAATGCTGGGAGAAATCAATTATTTAAAATAATATAAAAAAATAATAATATATTGAGATAAAAGTAATAAAAATGCATGTTAGTTAAGTAATATTATTTAATACCTTGATTGTGCTATATGACATTTTTACCATTACAGTAAAAATCTTTTTTTTGAATAATTAAATAAAAAAATTATGCAGTTAATTCTATGTAATTATAAATTTAAAATGGTAATGAATTTATATAACATAGATTAAAACATAAAGAAATTCCAAATTAAATTTAAAAATTCTTTGAAATTTGATAACTCTAAACTATTTAAATAATATTATTGTACTAAAAATATTATTGGAATTAATAGTACACCATGTCGTTGTAAGTGGTAAGAAAAATACACTCCAGTCATTTATTAAGTGTTCTATAATTATTGCAATTAAGAGGGCAAATATTTTTTTAAAAATTATATGGGGCAAATATTTAAGTTTTGAAAATAAAATAGAATTAATTTATATAAATTTAAGATGATGATTAATACTATCATAATAATACTTTAAAAAACTTAGTGGCAATTGCCTTTAGATAAACCGTTCCCTTTAGTTAATCCTTGATTTTGGAGAGTTGATTTTGAATTTTTTTTTATGTTTTTTTTATTTATCGAACATTTTTCTTTCATAATTCAATTGATTATATTTTGTAATTTGCAGATTTTCGACGATTCGAACTATTTATCTTGTATAGCATATTAAAAATATAATCTTTATAAAAACATAAATTGATTTGATATTTACAAATATAGTGTCTTATAACATTTATTTTAACGATATATGTTATTTTAAGAATAAATTATTAATTTTATTTAACATAAATATATTTAAGTAATTAGTTATTGATATTTGATTGATTTAATTTTTGAAAGGATGATTTTTTAAACAAGTTCTATAAAATAAACAATATGATTATGAAAATAAGTATGAAGTGTATTATAACAATTATATATTAAGTTAAATTATTATACATTATGGAGAATAATAAAAGTATCATGGAGTCGAATGGTTAGGGCCCGACTTTTTATTTTGCAAGGTATAAAACATACTTTTATCATAAAGTTTAATTTTTATAAGCCCATATCAAATTCCTTTCAATGATCTGAACCATTTATCTTGAAGAGTATAATAAAAAGATCATCTATGTTAAAAGATCGATTGATTATATTGTAGACGCTAAAATATTGACACAGTTTAATTATCGTTTAATTAATCATGATTAATAAATTTTTATAATTGATTAAAATTAATTTGGCCTAAAAGACATGGGGCCACAACGCCATGTGTCAAAGTCAAATTCAAAAAATATGAGAGGGAGAATTTGAATTCAAATTTGAATTTATCTCCACAAAAAGAATATTTATTTCCTCCCATTCAGAAAATTAAATCAAATAAAAAAATTTCAAAATTAAGGGGTTTCCAAATTTAAGATCCCTGAACCTATAAATAAAGGCTCTAATTCATTTGAAGGGGATCTTTAGCCAAGAGAATTCTCAAGAATTCTTCAAAACTCTCTTTCTCTTTTTGAAGTTCTGTCTCGTGAAAGATTATCAAGCTCTGTAATTACGCGTCGATTCATCTACGAGTTCTCAATTAAGTACGCTTCACGAACCAAATTTCACGGAGATCATGCTTTTTGTCTCTTTGTTTCGAGAAGATAAATTTAAGTTTGTTCAAGATCAAGTTATTCAAAGCCTTTAGCAAACTCTTTTCGCCAACTATTTGAAGATTTGAAGAAAGTTCGACAAATAGTTCAATTCTACGATAAGCTATTTTAGCCGTCAGATTGTAACTGGTTCGGAGATCGAATAAAAGATTCACTATTGTATTCGGTGTTAAATCACTGAGGATTATACCATTTTATTTAAATCAATAAAATATTATTTTGTGCATTTTTTTTTCGTATTCTTTATTGTAGACTCGAAATTTGTGTGTTACAAATTTAGCACGCCCAGTGGGACCCCTCATCATCTCATCTCTTTCTCCAACGTTAAGTTCGAATATTTCATCTTCAGAAATGGCCTCTAAGAAAGTTCAACTTGTGCAGACCACCAGGAACATGGGCAAGAACATTGTCGTTGTCTCGAACAATAGCAACTCATCTACAGGACCGATAACCCGTAGTAAGACTAAGGTGATTAATTCCCTCGCAAACAAAGCAGCCACGATGACTACCAACTCATCAAAGATGGCGCATGACAAGTTCGCAAGCATCACTGCCCTTGCTTCGCGTGGTATAAAGAATATAAAGAACATGGAAAGGATACCAAGAAGCTTGTTTCACTTCCAGAAGACTTTCCTCGCGAAAGTTTATCTCCATGCCCATCTCGTTCAATCTTAGATGTGCACTTAAACACTAGATCGCGCTCGGGCTCATCACCTACCAGTCCAAGGAACTCATTCTCGTCGAATTATTTAGAATTGTCTTATTCAGTGGCTATGCAGGTTTTGACCACTGACACAGCTTCTTCGGAAGAATAGTTCGCAACCATGGCTTGTGCTATTGATAAGCTCTCAAAGACTGTTGAAGAGAAAGATCTCCAGATTGCCACACTTATGAACAAGCTGGAAATGCAAAATGCTGGAGACGCAAGCCAAGGGAATTCACACCCTTCCTATTTTACTCCACAAGTTGCACCAGCTGCAAACACAGGCCATGCTGGAAAATAAATCATGGTTGACAAGACCAATCACGTGCATGCTATGGAACATGTGATGGTTCAAAGTATGCAACAAACTTCTATTGGTTCGTTATCTGTCCAACAACTCCAAGACATGATAACAAATATAATCAGGGCGCAGTATGGTGAGGCACCACAAAACAGTCTCATGTACTCGAAATCTTACACAAGGCGAATTGATGGCATCAGGATGCCGGCTGGTTATTAACCTCCGAAACTTCAACAGTTTAACGAAAAAGGGAACCTTAAGCAACATGTCGCCTATTTTGTTGAAACTTGTAACAATGCGGGGATAAATGGAGATATGCTTGTAAAGCAGTTTGTTTTATCGCTTAAAGGAAACGCTTTTCATTGGAATACGGATTTGCAGCCAGACTCAATTGACAGTTGGGAGCAGATGAAGCGTGAGTTCCTTAATTATTTTTATAGCAGGCATCGTATTGTGAGTATGACGGAATTGACAAACACTAGGCAATGGAAGGATGAGCCAGTCATGGACTACATCAACCATTGGCAAGTTTTGAGTTTGGACTGTAAAGACCAACTCTCTGAAATATCAACTGTAAAGATGTGCATGCAGGGCATGCACTAGGGACTCGTGTACATTCTTCAAGGGATAAAATCCTGTACGTTTGAGGAGTTGGCTACACGCGCACATGACATGGAGATTAGCATAGCTAACCATGGAGGGAAGAATCATCATGTTCTTGAAAAATTCAATGACAAAAAAGATGCAAAAAAGGGAGACAAATCCTCCAAAATCAATGCTAAAGAGTCAATGACAGTAACTACAGCTCCAATCAAAATCTCTGTAAAGACAAGAATAAGGAAATCAAGAAAGAATCATATACCCAAGAGAAGAAAAATGACCCACTTTGAAAGAATTGCAGGAAAAAAAATACCCTTTGTCATGACCCATTTTCATATATGGCGTCCGTGACCGGTCAGTGAGTCAAAATCCACCCAATGCCTCTTTCTTTCTTTATTTTTCATTCCTTATTTTGATATTTACCGACTGAACTTTTTTTTTTAAAAAAGAGAAGACAAGTTAATTAAATTTTCCTAAAA
This sequence comes from Heliamphora exappendiculata, assembly GCA_034768845.1. Lineage (NCBI taxonomy): Eukaryota > Viridiplantae > Streptophyta > Magnoliopsida > Ericales > Sarraceniaceae > Heliamphora > Heliamphora exappendiculata. The sequence goes on along the minus strand of JAOTRH010000026.1, from coordinate 6,987,904 downwards.
TCTCATTTTAAAAAAAATTCAAGAGTTTACTAATAGTGAAATAACATCCAACGTTAAAACATATATTTAAATGCTAAATACAGAATCATATGCTGAATACAAAAAAGCTAATCACCGAAATTAAACAGAAAACATAAAAATATGAACAAAGTAATTATTTCTTTCTCGGGTACCACTTCCTTTGTTCTGTTATACGTCACCTGAAAAATGTTAATATTCATTAGCCACGCTAGTGTGAATTCAAAGATATCAAGATTTCTTATTTACCATGAATTATCCAAGTTTGACTTTATATAGTTAAAACTTTTTACTTTGTACCCAACATCATACTGATTTCCATCCTGATTCCATTCAACCATCGGTATTTTTCTGCCCCCGAGTCGGGACCTTTCGGTATTATTTTTCTGTCCCACCGAGTATGGACCTTTGGTATTCTTTTCATGTCCCCACAGAGTAGGGACCTTTCGGTATTACTTTCCTATCCCATCGAGTAGCAAGGACCTTTGGTATTCTTTTCCTGTTCCCCCATGGTAGGGCCTTTCGGTTTTATTTTTCTTTCCTCCTAAGCAGGGACCTTTCGGTATCTTTACTGTCCCCCGAGTCAGGACCATTCGAACTTTTATCAATGCATTTGTTGTGTATTCAAAATTCATGTATACAGAGGCTCACTAGCCCAAAAAGTATAACAGACATTCATGGATTAGTTTTTATTTTTATTTTCATTTTGAGATCTTATAAACATGCCAAAAGCAAAATCAAGAATCCAAACTGACCCGATAAAAATATAGCAGTCATTCATAACTTAGTTTTCATTTTGATATCTCATAAACTTGTCAAAAACAAAATTAAGAATCCAAAATATAGGCTTACTGATCCGATAAAAATATAGTAGTCATTCATAACTTAGTTTTCATTTTGAATTCTCATAAACATGTGAAGAAAAGGCAAGAAAAAAAAAATTTAAGAACTCACTAATAGAACCTCGGTCAGTTAGTCCTTCTCCAAGAATTTTTCGATCTAGGAAGTAACACACAGAGTAATAACATTAGTGGCATTATCATAGTTCGTAAAAGTATTTTTACTTACACATTCCTAAATTTCTATATTTTATTCTTATTTTGCGTTTATTTAAAATATTTTATCATAAAATACAAACTCATATAACGGTGACTTTGTAAAAGAATTTAAGATACCAAAATCGTAAGAGTTGTTCTTGCACAACATTTTGTATGAAACATTATTTTCACTTTCAGCGTTCAGTTTCAAATACTAACCTTTATTTTAAAAAAAGATATAAACTACATAAAATACTAATTTGATACAATATTCATAGTTTTATAAATCTTAATTTATTCTTTCCCATAAAATCCTCTTAGCAAACTTAATTTAACTAAGATTCATAAAATTCTTTATTGGTTTTCTGGATTTTAAAATCCAAATCTTCCTAAACTTTATTCTTTATTTTTCATAAAAAGAGCATATTTTATATTTTCGTTTAGTCTTCTAATTAAACCATTTACAATAAAAACCTTATTTAATCATCTAAACTTTTAAAACGTCTTATTTTAGTTAAAATTAAAAGAACTTTATCCTAAAATTCCTTTTACCATTTTTTTATAATTATTTTAGTTTTTAACTTGGAGAATAGTTTCCACTTAATCCAATACTCTTTCAAACAAAAACACACACCCACACAGCATGCATTTTTTTTAAACAATCCACACACTCCCACACACTACACCCACACAGAAAATCAAACACACACTCAAACAACGCACACATAAAACACACTTTGTTCCTCTTATTAGCGTTTAACAGAAATGGAAGGTGATCATTCGGTGGTGGTGGTCCAGGTGAAACGTGGTGGTAGCGGTGCTTAGACGGTGGCGGTAATGCTGGTGGTGTGGACATATATATATATATATATATATATATAATGATAGAGAGGGAAAGAGACCGAGAGAGGGAACAGGAGGAGTAGCCGTCAGCGGAACGGCGGCGATGGGCGACGACAGGGTCGCCGGCGGTGGGGGTTGGCGTGGACGGCGGTGGCAACGTGGTGCGGCGGTGGCGGGGGTTGGCGCTGAGCGCACTGCTCCTCTCCCTTTTTTTTTTCTTTTTCCTTTACTCTTTCTCTCTTGCACCCCCAAGCCTAACTTAGGTATTTATACAGAACTTGAGGCAGTCGTGGCTCCGTGTTTAAACCCTCGGGCGTTTCAACGGTTAAGCTTAAATGGATATTATTAATTATTTATATTAACTTTGTAATTAAGTAGATAATATTATTATTAATGTATTATTATTAATGTGTGTATATACATATATATTGATATATTTTCTGTATTGAATTTATAATTAAATCGTATACTTATTCATGTAACGGTTATAACGAAAAATTAATTAATATACTTATTATTAGTATTAGTATTTTTAAATGCATATAATTAAGCCTTATTATTCTCGTATTTAATTATATAATTTATGTACGTAATATTTACAATAGACAGAAAATTAATTAACATATTTATAATTATTAATTTTTTTTTCTTACCGAATATCACATTATACATATCATATGTCTACTTATTTAAAGAAGCAACGGCTAACTCATCTAATATCTAATATACCTATATTTATATAACTCTAAGAATTGAAAGCACTGGCTACATATTTAAATACTATTAATTCCTCTAATAACTTTTGTATTTAAATATTTTTAATATCCATATTAACTTTGTATTTATATTTTAATTAAATCTTTTTATTAACTCTCATATTAAATTTTGTATTTATATAAAATATTATTATCCCTTTTTTATACTTATACATGTATATATGCAAGTAGATATACATATTTTTATTAACGACTATTATTAAGTATTATTATTATCGCACTAAATTCTTGATTAAATAGTATATAACGGCTGTAACCGACAATTTAATAGTCCAATTATTATAACTATCCATTACCATTATTTATTTGTAATTAACTAAATATTATTATACATGTATGTATACTATTTTGGAGCCTGACAGTTACAACATAAATAAATCTTATTAATTCTCTTAATAGCTTTACAAGTTATACAATGTAAATAATATTAATTGTGTTAAACAACCCACCGGTTATACATTAACTACCATTATTATTTCCTTTAATAAATTTTATATTTATTTTATAATTAAATATTATCATTATTTTTATTATTCATATATATGTATATGTATATATATATACAAGTTTGTATATACATTTGTATTAATGACTATAATTATTTTCGTACTAAATTATTTTCTTAATTGAGCATAATTAAGTATCATAATTATCGTGTTTAATTTACAATGGTCGTAACCGACAACTCATTAATAACATTATTATCATAATAATAATAATTAATTTAATTTAATTAATTATATATTTTTATTTTTATTCCTGAGACATCACACTCTTTTTTTAACTCTAATGTACCAAGCATGCTAGAGGATTTACTTGAGAAAAAAGTCAACTTCCTAAGAGCAAACTTCCTGAAGAAATGAGATGAGTGAATAATCCAAAATATTGTCATTACCACCGGATCGTGAGTCATCCGACTGAAAAATATTTCGTGCTAAAAGAGTTGCTTATGGATCTAGCAAAGAAAAATAAAATCTTTCTAGACCTTGATGACATGGCAGACTCTAATCATACTACAGTCATTGTAGGGTCACCAAGATGTCTTGTCTCAAGTTCTAAAGTGAAGCTAAGGAAACCTGCAGGTTCAATGGTGGGGGCAATCGAGAAGATCATTCAATTTGGCTTGCTTAAGCCTATTTCAATTCAAATCCAAGGTGAAAACATGAGTGTTCACCATTGCGAGAAAAGTCGCCAAGTCCTAGGAGATGATGAAGGGTGGACTATTGTCGCACTAAAGGGGTCACGATGAAACAAACCTAAGACCCAACCGATTCATCCAAGAAAAAATAAAGGAAAGGAAAATCATATTCGCTACGTTGGAAGAATTGAAGTGAGAAGGAGAAGGAATAAGCAAACATTGCTACAAAAAGGTGATTGGCTTGACCGAAATTCGCCCAGATTGATCACTCTGGGAGACGTCTTTCCAAATGGATACTTCAAAAGTGACTTGGTCGAAGCAGTCAACATGGTCTCAACTATTGAAGAAGTAGAGGGAAGTGCGGAACAAGTTCAGGACATTACGATTGCACTCAGCAAAGAGGAGATTGACATTCCTACTACTTTGAAAGGATTGAATTCACAATTTAATCTTCGCGATGCATCACAATTACCTCGATTTGTACGGCTCGCCTTGGTGCAGGTGTTAGAAAATCCTAAAAAGTATAAGTCCATTAGTGATGAAGCAAGTAGTGCCAAAGCAAACTTCACCTCTTGTGCTTCATGATGTGCGGCAATTTTCTTCACTGATGAAGATCTTCACTTAGGATCAAAGCCACATAACCGACCCTTGTTCGTTTTGGGTTATATCAGAGAGCAAAAAATAAATTGCATGCTCATTGATGGTGGCTCAGCAGTAAACATCATGCCTAAGTTCACCATGAAGAAGATATGCATTGCAATTGATTAGTTGGTCCAAAGTCGTTTGGTTATACAAGGATTCAATCAAAGAGGACAACGTGCGATTGGTATGATCCGGCTGAATCTAACCATTGGAGAACTTACGCAAGTACATTATTTCATGTCATCGATGCAAAGACATCTTACAATTTGCTACTTGGGCGACCTTGGGTTCATGGTAATGGGATAGTTGTTTCTACGCTTCATCAGTGTTTTAAATTTTACAAAGACGGTACACAAACCGTGGTAGCAGATGACAAGCCATTCACAGAAGTAGAGTCACACTTTGTAGATGCAATGTTTTATTCTAACTCCGACTTAATTCCTGAAGTTATCCCAATTGAAGTGCCTTATATAGATAAAGAAAAACAGTTCAGGGACACACAAGGTGGAGCAGCACACTTGAAGAAGGTGATAATCAATGGTAAAGAAGCATCAGATGATGACCCTACGCCAAATAAACCTTCATCCTTGAAGACACAAGAGGTTATAAGCTCCTAGCTAAGTCAAGCTATGACTTTGGAAATCCATCATCGCTTGGAGAGTTAAGTCCTGAATTAACTAGTGAGAAGGTTCATGGACTTAATGAAACTCAGAAAAAGCTAAGGCAACAAGGGTATAGGTTAAGCCCACCAAAGACTGGCCTTGAATTTACATCAATAGAACATGTTCATATATCTGCCAAGAAAAAATAAAATAAAGCGACTGCATAGCACATTACAATAGAAGAGGTGAAAGATTAAAAAAGCAAAGAGACTATTACTCAAATATCTGTATTTGATCGCATTCAAACGCCTACGCCTAGCATGCCAGTCTTTGATAGGCTGGGCACCACAAATATGTTAAATGAAGTGCCAACCTCTCACCCATGAAAATCGGCATTTTCTCGATTTAGGGATACGAGTGAACCACAAAAGGATGAGAAGCCTAGAAGAATGCGCAAAGATCCCAAAATTGACTCCTCTAAAAAGGACGAGGAGACTCGAAGCTTAGTCCCTTCTCGCATGAAACGGGTTACCGCACTGGATGTTAGTATTGAAAGTTTCCTTAAAGTAAAAAGGCGTACTATCATTCTAACAGGGTAAGCGAATGAAGGAGTTAAGAATGAGAAAAAGGAAGTGGAACATGCCAACTATTATCACATAATGGTCGAAGAGTACTCAAGCTCAAATTTTGAACAGGATGATCTTTTGCCAACTCCATCCAAACTTGAAGTCGGGGGAGGGGACAAGCGGCAATTGATGACTTAATGGAGTTCAACCTTGGAACTCCTAATAAGCCTTAACCAATTTTTATGAGCGGACTTCTAACGCAAGATGAAGAAAAAGAATATTTTGAACTATTATCAGAGTACAAGGATGTCTTTGCTTGGACGTACAAAGAAATGCCTCAACTAAGTCTAAGGGTGGCTGTCCATCGCCTTGGGATCAGACATGGCACCTGACCAGTAAAACAAGTCTATAGACGTATTCGCCTCGATCGCATTCCAAAGATTGAAGAAGAATTCAACGAACTAATTGAAGTAGGGTTTATCCACGAAGTGAAATATGCGAGGTAGATTTCAAGTATGGTCCATGTGGTGAAGAAGAATAGGCAAATTCGCTTATGTGTCGACTTTCGAACTTTAAATGACACATGCCTTAAGGGTGACTTTCCACTTCCTATCATGAAATTGAAGATTGATTCGACCACCGGCCACGAAGCACTGTCTTTCATGGACGGATGCTCAGGAAACAACCAGATACGAATGGTTATAGAGGATGATTAAGCTACTGCCTTTCGCACTATAAAGGGTATATACTGCTACAAAGTTATACCTTTTCGTCTCAAAAATGCTGGTGCCACATACCAACCTACAATGCAAATTTTTTTTGATGATATGTTTCACAAAATAGTTGAGTGCTATGTAGACGATCTATTTGTTAAAACTAAAAGAAATGAGCACTTACGAGACCTTCACATATTATTTGATCGATTGAGAAGTTATGACTTGAAGATGAATCCTCTTAAATGTGCATTCGGAGTCATGTTGAAAATTTCTTGGGTTTATTATTCGACACCGGAGCATTGAGATTGATCAGTCCAAAATTGATGCCATACAAAAGATGCCACCACCAAAGAACCTAAATGATCTCAGAAGTCTAAAAGGTCACTTGGCATATGTTCGATAATTTATCTCAAATTTATTCGGGTATTGCCAACCTTTCAGTCGACTAATGAAGAAGGATTCACCATTTGTGTGGGACCAAGCATGCCAAAATGCTTTTGAGAGTAATAAGAGGTACTTGCTCAGCTCTCCAGTGTAAGGAGCTCCTATCTCTGAGAAGCCATTGATACTTTACATTACTGCTCAAGAAGAGTATGTTGGAAGAGGGTAAGGAGCAAGCACTTTATTACTGGAGCTGAAGGTTAACTGAAAATGAGCTTAAATATTCACCAATTGAAACAATATGCCTTGCACTTGTCTTCTCTTCCCAAAAGCTAAGGCATTATTTTCAAGCTCACACTATTCTTCTCATTGCAAGTATAGGCCCTGTGAGACCCTATACTATTTCATTTTTGATATATATGCTTGTTCGGTGTTTTTGGACACGTTTTGGAAATTTTGCCTTAATATGCTTATATGTGTTTTGATGCATGTTTTGGTGAAACTAAGCATGCAGGGTTGCTTTCAGGAATTGTAGGGAGTTTCTGTGCGAATTTCGACAATTCAAAAAAAAAGATATTTTGGAGTCCTATAAATATCTGGCGTTAAATATTTTCGAAAGATATTTTTCAAAACTTAACGACTAAGTTTTCTCCAAATTCCCTCTACATTCTCTCTAACTTCTCGGGGGCTCGGGGCTCAGTTTTCAATAATTCAGCAGTTGATCCTTGCTGTTGTCATCGTGATCTACGCATCCATCCGGATGTAATTTGATTTCAACGAAGTTAAAATTTGCACGTAGATTGAGGCATCGAGTTTTGACCCAACGAGATAAGATTTTAGATTTTACTGCTGTATAAGGGTGATATATGTAATCTTATGCATTTCTACTCTTTAAAAACGCATGAAAATGTGATTTATGTTTTAGATATGGTTTTTGATTAAAATCATTTTTCGACGTTTTCGGTGGATGGAAGTGCATTTTGAGGGTTTTTTCTTTGAAGGTTTTGGCGTGAGGGTGTTTGGGGGTTCGATTTGAGGTTTAAAAGAAAAAACATGCAAAAATCGTTGCTCAAAAATGCTTTCTGGGTGAGTTCAATCGACTGAACTCATGAGTTCAGTCGACTGGATCATCATGCTATGAGTTCAGTCGACTGGACTTGGAAGGTCAGTTGACTGAAATTGTTTATGTCTGGATTCTCCTTTTCCAATGAGATTTTCAGTCGACTGGGGTCCTATGTGGGCTGTTGGTGATGTTTTGGTGGTTTGGTGGTTGGGTGTTGGTTTTCCTCGAGTGGTTTGATTAATGAAAAGGAGTTTTTATGAAAACTTTTAGGAAAAACGTGTTTGCTGGAGATTTGGAGCTAACCCTTGGGGTTGAGGCTCAATTTCTAAAATGTTTTTATGAAAATATATTTTTACATATTTTGGTTTGATCACCATGGTTCATGGATTGGATCCTTTGTTTATACATGTGTTGTATAACTGTTTTTCTGTAAAAATATTTTGAAATATTTTGTTGATCTCCATGTTGATGGATGGATCTGTATATACATGTATCATGTATATTTGTTAAATATTTTTAATTTTTAAAAGATTATCTAATTGTACCGGGATGACAAGTAGTTGGCAGGAGTTGCCCTCGGTGAAAGTCCAGAAACGTGAGCAGTGTAGGTACCTTTGTTATCCTTTGGGGTAGTTCTCGTAAAAAAGATCGGTTTGGGTGCTTTTATCCCTTGGGTTGTCGCCCATAAAGTTAGCATTCACATCGTGGTGCTCCGTATAGAACTTGTCATTACCTAGTAGGTTTGAAACGAATCTGGGTCTAGGGTAATGGATAGAAATTTATAGTGGTTACCTCTGTCCCTTTGTAATAGAGTCGGTACATAGGATCATATGCTTGTTCTTTTCCACGATGGTACATTTCGTGAGGGAACAATGTTTTGATTATGGTTTTTCCTTAAATATGGTGGTTTATTTGTATCATTTGCAGTACATGGTTTTAAGGATGAAAATGGGATTTTATGTTAATAAAACCATTTTGGGAGGCTTGTGTAGTATGACAGAAAAACTTGGGGTTTGTGGAAAATCTTTTTGGGTTCCGTGATTGATTTTAGCTCCCACTCAATATGATTGCATATTACTTGCTTCACAGCTTATTATCTGTTTCTATTGGGCTTTAGCTCACGTGTGGGATTTTTTTTTTGATAAAATCATTTTCAAGTAATGATGTGGATGAAGAGTAGCTTTGGTGGTGCTCATAGTGGCGGTAGACTTTTACAGTTTTTCTTTTTGGTATGCTTGTTCCTGAAGATAGGTTTTGTACGTCATAAGGTGATATACTGCATGCCATTTATTTATGAGAGATACATGTTGAACTCTATCTTTTTTTTATGAGAGATACTTTTGTTGGGTATTCCATTGGTTTCAACAGGTGAATTTAAATGTATGAAAACTTATATTTTTAGAAAACTGGTGTTTGGTGAATTTTTACGTGACCCCGGGTTTTGGGGCGTGACAACTTGGTATCAGAGTTCTGAGTTCGAATACTTAAGAGCCATAGGAAAAATGGTTTATCACCTGGTGAGGTTGATTGTGTATGCTTGCTTGCATGTGTTTAAACGCTGTTTTATAACATGCTGATAGCGTTCTAAGCATGATAGTTGTGTATGTGTGGGTATGGAGATTGAATCTCTAGATTGACGAGTCTTGCCTCAGGGCGTTTGGAAGAACAGATTTGGAAGCCAAGTTAGAAACGCATTTAGTCGGCGTGTTTTCTAGCAGGGAATTTGAATACGTTATCCAAATTCACGATTCTGTCTTGTTCTCATCGGTATGTGAAACATGTTTACATGATCTTAAGTGGCTACATGATAGCATGATTATGCATTTATGTTACGTAATAACATGTTGTAGGAAAGCTTATCCTGTTTACACTGCTTCCTATAGAATTATGTCCACGCAGGGAGTACGGGGACAAGGTTGTGGCCGAGGCCGTGGCCGAGGACGTGCCTATGCTCAGGTTCTGGAGGAAGGGAACGTTTCTGCCCCACAGGAACAAGTGGGTGGTGCTAATATTAGCGGCATTGATGTCATCCAGGAGATGTTGGATACTATGAGAGCTATGGCAGAAGCGACCAGGGCTAGTGTGTGGGTTCTTGAGCCAAGGTCTTCTGGGGACATGAGGGAGTTTCGGCGGTTGGATCCTCCAATCTTTTCTGGGGAGTCGGACCCCAAGGTGGCTATGAGTAGTTGGAAGTGACACCATCGATCTTCGATACTCTGGATATCGAGGAGGATGCTCTGCGCGTAAAGTTGACGGCGTTCTAACTGCGGAAAGATGCTAGAGTGTGGTGGAAGTTCGCCAAGACTACTATGGATGACACGTGGGTTGCTTTCACAAGGGTCTTCTTGCAGAAGTATTTCTCGAGATCTTCGAGGGATATTTACAGAGTGGAATTCCTCTCCCCTGTTCAGGAAAACTTGTCTATGGTCTAGTATGAGGACAAGTTCGCGAATCTATCGCGGTTTGCACCTAAGATGGTCTCTACAGAGGTGTTGCGCACTTGGAGGTTTGAGAGAGGACTTCGACCAGCTGTTAAGGATAGATTTGCAGCTTTGGATGTGGAGGTGTACATCAAGCATGTGGAAGCTGCTATTTGGGTAGTGAACTCACTGGCTAATAGCCGCAGGGTTAGAGAGAGTGGGAGCTCGCATGGCAGTGGGGATGCACAGTTCCAGAGGTGTGAAAAAAGGCGCCAGAGGTTGTCTAGACCTAGTTCTCGTTTTGTCGAATTGTCTCAGCTGCGGTCGTCTGCACCTACACCTTTAGTGGCTTCGACAGGAAGGCCAGAGCAGAGAGGATTGATCTGTTATCACTGTGGATAGCCGGGACATCATGCAGTTGAGTGCCAGTAGAAGGGCCAGACTCAGAGTTCAGCACTTGTCAAGTCACAGGCGAGAGACCCACCTTTCTGTTTTGGGTGTGGCAAATCCGGGCATTTTCGCAGACACTGTCCCAGAGAAGGGAATGTACAGGGTGTGACAGGAGCACCAGTAGCTTCATCTGTTCAGAGGCGACACAGCAGCCTAAGGCTCAGACGTTTAGGTTTGCGAACAGAGGTGCTTCGGCGCAGTCGGTGAGGCAGCCATCGACTCAGGGTTATGGTGGGCAGACCAGACTGCCGCAGGCCAGGGCATATGTTCTTGCTGATCCCGGTGCTTCTAAAGCACCAGTTGGACCTGATGCTGCAGTTGCTCCAACCATGATCAGAGGCACTATTTTAGTCATTAGGTCATGGGCCAGTGTTCTCATCGACATATGAGCATCACATTCTTTTATATCTTCTGCCTTTGCATCTACATTGGGGTTGAAGGTAGACTCGTTGGGTAGTGTGTTGAGTGTGGAGACCACTGTCAGTGTGAATGTGGTGTTGAGTAGAATTTGCAGGTCCTGTGAGTTAGGAGTCTTTCGTCGTTGTTTAGCGTTTGATTTTATCATTCTAGGCATGACCACGCTTGACGTCATCGTAGGAATGGGCTGGCTGACTACCTACCATGCCTTTATAGATTGTGAGCGACGGAGGGTGTCGATCTGTACGCCGGAGGGTGACTATTTTTACTTTGTGGGTGATCGGGATGAGGGCTTGATGTCTATACCCGGTGTCACTCAGGTTTGAGAAGATTTGGGTTTTCTCTTTTCTGTGCTCAGATTGGATGAGCCAGTTGGGGTTCGAGGAGTGTTGCCCCATGTGGTGTGCGACTATCCGGATGTCTTTCCTGAGGATCTGTTCGAGTTTCCACTAAGAAGAGATGTGGAGTTCTCCATTGACCTTGTTCCAGGAGCTGCTCCTATCTCTATGCCGTCGTATCGTTTTGCACCGGCTGAGTTGCGAGAACTCAAGGTGCTGCTGCAGGTGTTGCTGGACAAAGGGTTTGTACGTTTGAGTACGTCGCCGTAGGGAGCTCCAGCGCTCTTTGCGAAGAAGAAGGATGGTTCGTTGAGGTTGTGTATGGACTACAAGAAGTTGAACAAGGTAACGGTGAAGAACAATTATTCGATGCCGAGGATTGACGACTTGTTTGATCAGTTACGAGGGTCCCGCTGCTTTTCGAAGATTGAGTTGAGGTCAGGGTATGATCAGCTAAGGATTAGGGACGAGGACATAACGAAGATCGCCTTTCGAACTCGCTATGGTCACTACGAGTTTCTGGTTATGCCGTTCGGTCTGAAGAACGTTCCAGCTACATTTATGGGTCTGATGAACTGTATCTTCCACCCTTATCTGGACAATTTTGTGGTCGTGTTCATGGATGACATTTTTGTCTATTCACCCACGAGAGAGATGCACGAGGAGCATCTGCATGTTGCCCTATAGTTTCTGAGAAAACATCGCTTGTATGCGTAGTTAGAGAAGTGTGAGTTCTGGATGACAGAGGTGAGATTCCTTGGGTACGTGCTGTCAAAGGATGGGGTTTCTGTGGACTCGTCGAAGATCGATGCAGTAACTGACTGGCAGTAACCGAAGAACATTTTTGAGATCCGTAATTTTCTCGGTCTGGCAGGTTATTATCGGCGGTTCGTTAAGAGGTTGGCAGCACCAATGACGCGTCTGACTTGAAAGGGAGTTATGTTCGTGTGGAGCGAGTCCTGTGAGTCAACTTTTCAGCAGCTGAAGAGGAGATTGACTAGCGCACCAGTGTTGGTTATTCCAGGGCGAGGTCTGGGGTATACTGTGTATTGCGATGCTTCGCTCGACGATTTGGGTTGTGTATTGATGCAGGGAGGTAAGGTGGTAGCCTACATCTCGCGACAGCTGAAGACACAAGAGAGGAACTACCCGACACATGATCTGGAGTTGGCAGCCGTGGTCTTTGCCTTGAAGACATAGAGTTTTTTTGAAAATGGAGTTGGCAGCATCACTATCTCTATGGTTAGCGTTTCGAGGTCTTCTCTAATCACAAGAGCCTAAAGTACTTGTTTTCGCAGAAGGACTTGAATCTTCACCAACGAAGATGGATGGAGTTGCTTGAGGACTACGACTTTAATTTGCAGTACCATCTGGGTAAGGCAAATGTCGTAGCTGATGCGCTTAATAGGAGATCTCATAGTTCGTTAGCTTCTGTGGCTATACGAGAATGGGATATGCTGGGAGATGTTGGGGAGTTTGATCTGTGTCTCGGGGAGACAGGGGGAGGTGCGACCTTATATTCAATTGCTTCACAGCCCCGCAGTGGTTGCACGTGTGTTAGAGACTTAAAGAATTGACCAGGAGGCTCAGATGATACGGGACCACATCGCTAGTGGGACAGACACAGTGGGATGGGTGGTGAGTACAGATCAGAGTTTGAGGTTGTCAATGCGATTGTTTGTGCCAGAGTCGTGCCGAGCTGAGGTGCTACATGTGTTTCATCACTCACGTCTTGCGATACATCTGGTGGACGGGGATGAAGAAGGACGTGATCCTATTTGTTTCTCGATGCCTTACTTGTTAGCAACTAAATGTGGAACACCAAAGACCGATGGAATTGTTATAACCATTGCCTATCTCTGAATGGAAGTGGAAAAATATCACTATGGATTTTGTATTAGGACTCCCACACTCACCGAAGGGACATGATGCTGTTTGGGTTGTAGTGGATAGATTGACGAAGTCTGCACATTTTCTTCCCATTCGTGTGAAGGATTCAGTGGTCCGATTGAGCAGATTGTACATTCAGGAGATAGTCCGACTACACGGAGTACCTGTAACTATCATTTCTGATCGAGACCCGCACTTTACATCGCGCTTTTGGTAGAGTCTTCCGGTGGCTTTGGGGACGAGCTTGGCTTTTAGTACAGCTTTTCATCCTCAGACCGACGGTCAGTCTGAGAGGACCATTCAGATTTTAGAGGATATGCTGAGAGCCCGTGTGCTTGATTTTTGGGATTCTTGGGAGGATCATCTATCATTGGCCGAGTTTGCATACAACAACAGTTACCAGTCCAGTATTGGAATGGCTTCGTATGAGGCTTTGTATGGTAGACTGTGTAGGTCGCCTGTTTGTTGGACAGAAGTGGGAGAGACCGCTGTTTTGGGACCCGATCTCATGCGGGAGACAGCAGAGAAGCTTGCAGTGATTAGTCAGCGCATTGTGACAGCACATGTCGCCAAAAGAGCTACGCTGGTCGGAGGAGGAGACTGTTAGAGTTTGCCGCGGGGGATCATGTGTTTTTGAAGGTTTCGCCTCGGAGTGGGTTGATGAGATTTGGTCATTGTGGAAAGCTATCACCAAGTTTTATTGGGCCGTTCGAGATCGTGGAAAGGATTGGGGTGGTAGCATATCGTTTAGCCTTGCCACCTCAGTTGGCATCTGTGCATAACGTGTTTCACGTGTCTATGCTTCGGAGGTATGAGCCCGATCCTTCACATGTTTTGGATTGTACTTAGCTGCGAGTTGAGGAGGATGTCACGTATGAGGATTGCCCGGTAAAGATTTTGGATAGAAAGGAGCAAGTGTTGCGGGGGAGAACGATTGCGTATGTCAAGGTTCTGTGGCTTCATCACGGGGTTGAAGAAGCGACATGGGAGCTTGAGTTTGGAGTTCGTGCTAGATAACCAGAGTTGTTCACCTCGCGACGTTGTAGTGAATTTCGGGAGCGAAATTCTGTAAGGGGGAGAGAGTTGTGACACCATGTACCGTTTCATTTTTGATATATATGCATGTTCGGTGTTTTTGTACACGTTTTGGCATTTTCGCCTTAATATGCTTATATGTGTTTTGATGCATATTTTGGTGAAACTAAGCATGCGGGGTTGCTTCCCGGGGTTGTAGGGAGTTTTTGTGCGAATTTCAAAAATTTAAATAAAGAAAGATATTTTGAAGTCCTATAAATATATGGTGTTAGATATTTTCAAAAAATATTTTTCAAAACTTAGCGACTAAGTTTTCTCCAAATTCTCTCTGCCTTCTCTCTAATTTAAGGGGCCCGGGGCTCGATTTTCAACGATCCAACTGTGGATTCTTGCTATTGGCTTCGTGGTCTACGCATCCATCCGAACGGAATTTGATTTCTACTAAGCTCAGATTTGCACGTAGATCGAGGCGTTGGGTTTTTGACCCAACGAGGTAGGATTTCAGATTCTACTGCTGTATAAGGGTGATATATGTAATCTTATGCATTTCTACCGTTTAAAAACGTATGAAAAGGTGATTTATGTTTTAGATCTATTTTTTGATTAAAATTGTTTTTCGGCATTTTGAGTGGATTGAAGAGCATTTTGAGGGTTTCCTTTCGAGGTTTTGGCATGAGGCTTAGGCGTGTTGATGTTTGAGGGTGTTTGATGGGTGTTTGGGGGTTCGATTTGAGGTTTAGAAGCAAAAACACGCAAAAACCATAGCTCAAAATGCTTTCTGGGTGAGTTTAGTTGACTAAACTCATGAGTTCAGTCGCCTGGATCATCATGCTATGAGTTCAGTCGACTGGACCTGGGAGGTCAGTCGACTGAAATTGTTTCTGTTTGGGTTCTCCTTTTCCAGTGAGATTTTTAGTCGACTCGGGGTTTGGGCCAGTCGACTGGGGTCCTGTGTGGGCTGTTGGTGATGTTTTGGTGGTTCGGTGGTTGGGTGTTGGCTTTTCACGAGTGGTTTGATCGATGAAAAAGGAGTTTTTATGAAAATTTTTGGAAAAAACGTGTTTACTGGAGGTCTGGAGCTAACCCTTGAGGTTGAGGCTCAATTTTTAAAACGGTTTCATGAAAATATGTTTTTGCATATTTTGGTTTGATCTCCATGGTTCATGGATTGGATCCAATGTTTATACATGTGTTGTATAACTATTTTTCTGAAAAAGCATTTTGAAATGTTTTGTTGATCTCCGTGTTGATGGACGGATCTGTATATAGATGTATAATGTATATTTGTGAAATATTTTCAGTTTTTAAAAGATTATCTAGATGTACTGGGATGATGGGTAGTTGGCACGAGTTGCCCTCGGTGAAAATCCAGAAACGTGTTTAGTGTAGGTACCTTTGTTATCCTTCGGGGTAGTTCCCGTAATGAAGGTCGGTTTGGGTGCTTTTATCCCTCGGGTTGTCGACTATAAAGTCAGCATTTACGTCGTGGTGCACCGTATAGAACTTGTCATAACCTAGTAGGTTTGAAACGATTCTGGGTGTAGGGTAATGGACATGAGTCTATAGTTGTTACCTCTGTCCCCTTGTGATGGAGTCGGTACATAGGATCATATGCTTCTTCTTTTCCACAATGGTACATTTCGTGAGGAAACAATATTTTGATTACGGTTTTTCCTTAACCATGGTGGTTTATTTGCATTATTTGCAGTACATGATTTTAACGTGACCTCAGGTTTTGGGGCGTGACAGATCCACTCAAGTACATTATGTCAAAACCATTTCTCTCAGGGTGCTTGGCACGGTGGTTCCTTCTTTTGAATGAATTTGAGATTGTGTATGTGCCGCGTAAAGTAGTTGAGGGGCAAGCTCTAGCGAATTTCTTAGCTGATCACCCCATTTTAGCTGATTAGGAAATTTCTAAAGATTTTTCCGACGAGGATGTCTTGTTTGTTGAAATCCTCCAACCTTGGATGATGTTTTTTGATGGAGCAGCAAGGACAGACGAAGCAGGAGCCGAAGTCATTTTTGTTTCCCCACAGAAACAAGTCTTTCATTTTGCAGTTATACTTAGCGAAAAATGCTCTAATAATGTGGCTGAGTATCAAGCTTTGATTATCAGCCTCTAAACGGCTCTCGAGATGGACATCAATGATCTTGACGTCTATGGTGACTCTAAATTGATAATCAATCAACTTCAATGGAACCATGAGGTTAAGAAAGACGACCTAGTTCGACACTTCCAGTACGCAACCCATCTACTTGAAAAGTTCGAAGGAGTTACACTGGAACATGTTTCTCAGAAGAAAAATTGTACAGCCGATGCATTGGCCAATCTAGCAACTACCTTGGCAATAACTGAGGGCGAAACAATTGATGTCCCTGTATGCCAACGATGGATTTTACCACAGTTGTTGGATCCACATTTTCAAAAGACAAATGTAATCTCAGTTTCAACGGTTGGAGCTAATGATTGGAGAACTCCACTAATTAACTACCTTCAATATGAAAGGCTGCTTGATGACCTACGTCATAGGACGGAAATTAGACGACGAGCTCCTCGATTCATTTACTACAAAGAGACTATGTTTCGTCGATCATTTGAAGGCCTCTTTCTTCGTTGCTTCGGGGATGAGGAAGCCCAATAAGCAATGGAGGAGGCACATTCTGGGATCTGTGGGGCTCATCAATATGGTTCTAAACTTCATTTTCGAGTAAAACGTGTGGGGTGTTACTGGCCGGTAATGGTAAAAAACTGCATAGATTATGCAAAGCGGTGTCAAGCGTGTCAGTTTTGTGCTAATTTTATCCATCAACCACCAGAGCCTTTGCACCCAACAGTCGCTTCCTGGCCATTCGATGCATGGGGATTGGATATAGTTGGACCATTAACCAAGTCCTCAGCTGGTCACCTTTACATTCCGGCTATCGCAGATTACTTCTCCAAATGGGCTGAGGCTGTGCCACTTAAAGAAGTGAAGAAGGAAACAGTTGTCGACTTTATCAAATCCAGCATCGTCTATTAATATGGTGTACCTCACTACATTATTACTGACAATGGGAAGCCCTTCTATAATAGTTTGATGGATAAACTTTGTGAGAAGTTTGGCTTCAAGCAGCGAAATTCTTCGATGTACAATGTAGTAGCTAATGGACTTGCAGAAGCATTCAACAAGAATTTAGGCAATCTTTTGAAAAAGTTAGTTGTAAAATCTAAGCGGGACTGACATGAAAGGATTGGTGAAGCTCATTAGGCATATCGAACGACCTACCATACCCCGATTCAAACAACTCCATACTCCTTGGTTTATGGTGTTGAAGCCATCCTGCCTTTAGAGAAACAAATCCCATCGCTATGAATAGCCATACAAGAAAGCCTCATCGAGGACGAAAATGCTAAATTATGTCTCGTTGAGTTAGAAGCGTTAGATGAAAAGAGGTTAGCCGCACAACAGTGACTTGAATGTTACCAAGCTCAACTCTCAAGAGCTTTCAACAAGAAAGTCAGGCCTCAGCCATGTCAAGTTAGAGATTTGGTTCATGCTGTTCGAAGACCCATCATCACTACTCATCGAACATACAATAAATTTTTATCCAAGTGGGGTGGTTCATATGTCATAATAGAAGTATACAGCGGTGTAGCCTACAAAATTATTGACGGAGAAGGTCTACGATTTGGTCCAATCAATGGGAAGTTCTTGAAGCGCTACTACCCCTAGGATTACTCCGTTCCTGGCCCGCATGAGCTAAAATTGTGAATGAAAAAAAAAATAAAATAATAAAAATAATAAAAATAATAATAATAAATAAAAATAAAAATAATAAAATGGTATTCTTTTGAACTACGTCTTGACTTGATCTCTTCTAAGTGTACGTAGGCAACTTGACGATCGCTCTCAAGTTCAGCCAACAAAAAAAAATTGTGTATTTTGAACTACGTCTTGACTTGATTCCTTCCAAAGGTACGTAGATAACTTGACGATCATTCTCAAGTTTAGTCAACCAACCAAAAAAAAAAGAAGAAAGAAGGAGTTGCAAGCGAGAAATAAATCATTTCATTATCTCGAAGGATACAAAAAAAAAAGAAAATAACAAAGTCTCCATAAAAAAAAACTCTCAAGCATGTCTCATAGCTTACTTACCACCTGTAGCTCTCCATCAGTGACAACCGGTGCTTGCTCAATGGTAAGTCGCTCCCCACTCAAGCGAGAGATAGCAGTCCGCCTCTCGAATACTTGGACTTCACCATTCTCAATGGACGCCGTCAACTATGCTGCGTACACCTCAGATTCTTTCAACTCCTTCTTCAGTTGGCCACAATTAGTCTCAACATTTGCTAAGTCACGTCAATGACATTGCACATGCTCCATACCTTTGCCCTTAAAGGTAGACTCCTCGTGAATGCGGCGATCAATATCATCCAAACGTTCTGACTGCACTTTTAAGGTCATGGCCTTTTCATACTCAGATTGTATTGTAACATACTTAGTAACACTACTAATGTATGATTCAATGCGCTTTTGTGAAGAAGAGTAGTCAACTCCTAAAACTGTAAACTCTTTATAAAGTTTGTCAAACTTTTCTCTCAATAATGGAACCTTTTCTAGTGGCACCCTATCCAATAGTGCGAACATGCTGTCAGCCATCAAAGTAGCAGCTTGACGACGTGCGCCGCGGATCATGACTCTTGTGTCGAAATTCTTAACTACATATGGTGCAATTGGACTAGGTATGTTGGCCCTTTTGAATTTATCTCCCTAAAGTGATGCATTATGCATAAGAGAAGAAGCCTAAGAACGCCTACCACTAGCTTCCATGCTACGAACTGTAGACGTGACCTCAACCGCATCAGCATGATGACCGAGTTTGACTGCCAAATCAAATTGCTCGGCCCTTAGATGGAGTCACTGCTGTCACGAGGCTCAGTTGCATTCCTAAAACTATATAAAGCTGAAAGACTCCACAGTTGCCAAAAAAAATGTGCATAAAAAAAATTGATGACACTAGAAAATATAGTTGAGTTGTGTAAATCATTACTTGCTCTCCCGCAAGTGTGAAAGCTTGAGAAGAACTGAGAATGCCATCAAAGAAGGTCTCGACATAAATCTGATATGTCAAAGGAACTACATGATTAGCAGTTCTAGACATATTAGTAAGGACATGCTTCCAGCATCGATCACTATTATCCTCAGTACGTTGGCAATCCTCTCCATTAGTTGCCATCTTTGACTGTAAAGAAAGGCGAACGCCTACCAACGAAAATAATAAGAAGTTGTAAGTGTAGTCATGAATGGCATTTGAAATTGTTGTAACTTCTCGAGAAGCATAGTGAGAAGAAGTACCTGAAACACTTGATTTAGTCGCACACCTTCTAATTTTCACACGATCATTCTTTGAAGAAACCATATGTCTATTCTTGCCTTAAGTATCCATGTTCCTAGAAAATGGATCGCGATACACCTTAGCCCACCACTCAACGTAGGCCTTGGTGACGGAGAATTCTCTAGTACTGGGGCGATCTGACAGTAACACTTTAGACTCAGTGAAATATCGCAAACAAGAACGCCAATAGGTGATGACGTGTTCAAGAGAACCATCACGAATGTCATCTTCCAAGCTTCCGAGAATGTCTTGGTGAAAGCCAAACTGTCGACTAAATCTATGAGAAATATAAGGCGCAACGATGATATGTCCACCATGCCTTAAGGTCAAATAGCTGGATCGAAGACTGGCAAAGTTCTTAAAGTTAGGGAAAAATATTTGCTTGTTGTCAATCATGCATTCTCGCTTCGATCACTTCATGGCCAAAAGATGCAAGACTACTCCTTTGAAAGATTTAAATAAGTCTTGTGCTTTTAATTCCTCAAAATGTCTAGCTCCTCCTTCTCCTGAATACCGAGTCATCAAAGGTCGGGCTAGTTTGGTTGGGGTGCAGAAATGGGTTCTAAAGTATTCAGCTAACTAGCTATAAAAATAATGAGCAGGGAATATGACGCTACTGTTCCCAGGGTTTGGAGAACAAACAATGTCATTTAACTCTATTTGTGTGTCTTGTCAACATCACTTTGAATTTGGTTCTTAAAAAAAAAAATTACTTGAGGTTCGGTTGAGATTATGTGTTTGTCCTCATGGCATTTATGATGACAAGTTCATTAAAACACATGTGGTATTAATACAAAAAAAAGAGAAGAAAATGAAAGAAACAAGCACACAAACAGTGACTCTAAGCAAAACATATGGTGAAAGTCAACATTGATAACATCACTCCACTATTATCTCACACATCCGGGCTCAATGCAAGATGAATGGCATGATTGATGATACCTGTTGAGGATCACCGAACTGTAGTGCTGTGGAGGACTTAGGCACTGTAGACTATGGCACGGAAAAAAAAGTGGGGGAGGCGCTAAAAAGATTAGAATGCATGTTTCGGTCAAAAACTCACATATATACAGTGGAAATTTCTTGTTAGTTTGTGGAAAACTCGGCTAAGGCACAAAGCAGTTTCCATACTGAAAAACTGATTGACCGAATATAAGAATAAAAATATGTATATTAATAGAAATTTTCACAAAACGCAATTGCTTTCCTATCAAAAGGAGATACATACTGAAGATACTCCTTTTGAATCCATGCGTGTGCAAGTGTTTAAAAAAAATGACATTTCACAATACTCGATTTTACCTAGTAGGCAGCCATAAGAAAAAAAAAGAACAAAAAAAGAACAAAAAACAAAGAAGAGACTGATCAATAAATGGGACAGCTTTGGTTTGGATGCCTATGCATTGCATTATAAAAGGGTTTGTTCACGGATGACTTCTATGACTCAAATTGCTGGAGATCGATGGAATTCCTTCCGAGTTTTGATGGATTTGAAGATTGGAAAGAGATATAGAAGCGAATAAAAAAAAATTCAAAATGCTTCATTTGTTACCTATAGCCTGTGTTCAATCACATTCGTGTGCATTATTTTGAAGCAAACCCATGACCAAAGTGTCTTGATATGGGTCTCATTATTTTCAAAGTACTCATGAACAAAGGAAGCAGCTATACCACTCAAAGTAGGCATATACAAGACGATAACCAAGAAGAGCGTAAAACGACTACCACAAAGGATGAGAAGAATGTATGCTTGTACTATCAGACTACTTCAACTTTATAGTAATGGGTTGTACGCAAGATTCTGCCAAAGAAATCAATTAACTTTGTATATTGCCTAAATAAAGAAAGAAATTTAGGAAAGTCAAAGATTTGATTGGTTTAAAAAAAATTATGTGAGATCTTAATTTCTACCTCGAAGAATTGTTTATCCAATACTGTCCTTTTTTGGGTGAGCATATGAAAGGAATAATTGGAATAATTGAAAGCAATAACCTATTGCTCCTCTTAGGAAGGAATGTTTTAAAGAAACACACAAGAAAAGGCAATGGACAAAATTGTTCCGGCATCCCCTCAATTTTTCAATGATTCATACCATAGCAAGATCGTTCATGGGATATTGGTTTCATCAAGTCCTATGTATGGCTGTTAAAAAATTGGTGGCGGCTCACATTTTGCTTAAAGTCGAATTACATGAATTGCTTATATTTCTTGTCACCAAGTATATTCCAGTTGGTATTTTAGTTTATTTTTATTTCATGTATGTAAAAAAGAAAAAGGATGGAGCATGCTTTGATCATCCAGCCGAGGGTAGATAATACAAGTGTGCCAAGCTAATTAATATACTTCAAAGTCTCATTCTTAATGCTAGCAAGCATGCACATAGTTTGAGCCCTGAAGTGGGGGTAATTTGTAGATACTAAAATATTGACACGGTTTAATTGCTGTTTAATCAATCACGATTAATAAATTTTTATCATTGATTAAGATTAATTTGGCCTAAAAGGCACAGGCCCACAACGCCATGTGTCAAAGTCAAATTCAAAACATATGAGAAGGAGAATTTGAATTCAAACTTGAATTTATCTCCACAAAAAGAATATTTATTTCCTCCCATTCAGAAAATTAAATAAAATAAAAAAAATTCAAAATTTAGGGGTTTTCAAATTTAAGATACCTCATTTGAGCCTATAAATAGAGGTTCTAATTCATTTGGAGGGGATTTTAGGCCAAGAGAATTTTTAAGAATTCTTCAAAGCTCTCTTTCTCTCCCTGAAGTCCTGTCTCGTGGAAGATCATCAAGCTCTGCAATTACGCGCCGATTTGTCTATGAGTTATCAAATTAAGCACGCTTTACGGACAAAATTTCTCAAAAATTGCGCTTTTTGTCTCTTCGTTTCGAAGAGATAAATTCAAGTTTGTTCGAGAGCAAGATATTCAAAACCTTCAGCAGACTCTTTTCGCCACCTTCTCTATTTGAAGATTTGAAGAAAGTTCGACAAACAGTTTAATTCTGCGATAAGCTATTTTAGCCGTCGGATTGTAACTGGTTCGGAGATCGAATCAGAGGTTCACCGTTGTATTCGGTGTTAAATCACATAGGATTGTACCATTTTATTTAAATCAATAAAATATTATTTTGTGCATTCTTTTTCCGTGTTCTTTATTACAGCCTCGAAATTTGTGTGTTATATATATATTTATAGATATAGTATTTTATAAGATTTACTTTAATGTTATATGTAATTTTAAGAATAGATCATGTATTTTTTTTAAAAATAAGTATGTTTAAATAACTAGTTATTGATATCAGTTCAATTTAACTTTTTGCATAGATAATCTTCTAAACAAATTTTATAAAATGAACGATACAATTAATAAACATGAGATATATCTATTATTATTATATATTAGGTTTTATTCACAATTAATGTAGAGAATAATATAATACTTTCATCCATATCAAAGCAAGCAAAAATCAAAATTAAGGGGCAAAAATGTAATTTCACCAAGGACTAAAGATTGATGAGCAACTGACTTTTTATATATTGGGATGGATATATAAGGATTCACATAATCGTGCAGTTTTGTTTTTTTTTTTTTACAATAATTTTTTTAAAATAACCCAACAAATATTTTTAAAGAAAAAACTATATGTTTTAAATGAAACAAAATTGCATATACTAAATCTAGAAATATAGCAATGGCCCTATTTGAGATAATTGCTTATTTAATTTCACTTATTTTTGTATTTAATAATTTTTTTATTGTTTACTCAAGCTATTATAGCTTTTGACTGTTGGTTCGTGTCATATCGTATCAAAAATAATTATTTAAAAACCTTATTTTAACTACTAACTCGTAAAATAGTAGCTAAATTTCGGATATCGTTCACAGGAATTTAATGCGATTATAATTTATTTATTAAAATATTTTATTAATAATTTTCTTCTAGAATAGAGTTTGATTTGAATGCTAAGTCTAATTAAACTAAAAAACTAAGAAATTTGAATTTAGAATTCAAGTGATAAAGAGATTCCTAAGAGTTAGAATCCTTTCTAGCCAGTAGTTCTAGTTTTATTCAAACTCTAATTTATCTTTAATTGATTCAATTCAATCATATCCCCACCATAAGACCGATAAGGATTTTCAAGAGTTAAGCTTGAATCCAAACCTGACATACTCTATCTAAGACTCTGGCACGAATCATTCATAGCACGACCCGTCCTATCAAAGCACAAAGTATTTCACGTTTGAATAACAAGACGCAGATGTAACAGTTGTATGATCTCGTTTTTACAATCACAGAAAATAAAAATGAAAACTAGATATTTAAATTAAAAATCCGTTGATAAAAAATCAACGTCTTAAAATCACAAAACGAACTGAATCCAAAATAAAAAATAAACAAACGAGTCTGAACTCCTCTTAAAAATTTCGAATTAGGGATTCATCATCCCTTAGAAAAAAAAAGCTTAGCCGCTCATATTGCAGCTTGAAGACATGAAAAGATGAAGAAGAATAGAGCCTCGAGCCTTTGTCTTCGACTTTTTAACACTCCCCGAGCCTTCCAGATCGACTGCCTCATGTCCCTTGATCACCCATCTTCTATTTTCAGAGATGTTTATTTGAGGAGCCCAAGCCACCTATTTATAAGTGAGCCTCCCATTCACAGTTTCAGTCTTTAAGTTTAACATTGTCTGCGCACATCGTCCAAACGCAACTTATTCCATTCGGACGGTTTGCGCATTCATCCGGACGCGGACATAGCCTGTCTAGACGCATATTTTACGAAAATCTCCTTTATGTCCTTTGTCTCCTTTTTGTCCCGTTTTACACAACTTTTTCCTTTAAGCCACTTCTTTTGATGCTGTTGACAAAAACACTACAAAATAAATTATTAAACGCAATTTGGAGGCTTAACATAGTGTATTTTGCGGAATAGGATCGGCACTTTTATGTATCGATCAAACCCCCCAATTTACACTTTGCTAGTCTTCAAGCAAAGCAAAGAACATCCTATCCAGTTACCCCACAAGGATTTTTTTTGTTGAGAAGATCAAAGTATCAAATTGTAAAAATACTACCCTCGATATTGAATTTCATACATCACCTTGGCTAACTGCTATTTTCACAAAATTTTCACCACAAGAATTAGACCTGGTGTGTATGTGTTGACTTAACCATTTAAATCAGTTACATGTCTCAAAATACTTAAAGTGGAAATTTCTATCAAAACTATGCAGCGACTTCAATTCTCACTCGGTATTCACTCACAATAATTCACTCAGAAACTTGCTTATTTATGTTCATTCATGTAGTATGCGGCCAAGGTAATGTATATGCAAATCAAACAATTATACCCACATACTTTAAGACTTGAAAAGAAGCGAACAATCAAGAACGACTCATAATATCATGATTAGAATGCTAAGTCTTGAGAAAATTCTCTGCAAGCCTTATCCGTCCTTTTCATTCAATTATTTATGTGCATCAAATTATGTCTCACATAGGATCACTTAGGTCTTTATTTTTGGTTATTACGTTTGATAAGGATAAAGTGTATTTGAGACAAGCAAGAAATCACGATGTCTTGAAACAAGTCATTATGTAGGCATTATTCACGATTAATCTTCTTTTCTGCTCTCACACTTACCTATACCAAAGCTCGAAACTAATTTTTTTTTTCACCCATTCAATATACTTTTGAACAATCAATTGTTTCGTTGGACTATTGTTTTTTTATCCAACTCTTTTGCTCTCTTGAATCTTCTTTGATTTTTTACTTTTGTCTACTCATTATTGCCGGTTCTTGTTCACAAGATATTTTTAGATATTCCAAAAAAACAAGAAAAATGCTTAAATGTACAAAACTTCAAAGGGAGAATTAGGGTCAATTAATGATTAAAGATATAAACAGGCTTAAAGATAGAAAGATGGCTTAAAATCCTTTTCCAAATTTTGCAAAATCTTTTGCACAGTCCTTATTTTTAAAAAATTTCAAATTCAACTCGCATAAAAAAATTCTCAACCTTTGGCAAAAAAAAAAATGAATAGAGAGATGACACGACAATTGCATGCCAAATAATTAAACACGAGTAGATATAGCAATAATTAGCTAAAAAAGGATCAAAGTTTCAAAGACTTACAGGGTAAAATCTCATCCTTGTTGTTTTTCAAGTCATTCCTACTACAAATATTCATTAGCATAAAACCAATTTCAACAGCCAAGTGCGCAGTGCCAAATTGTGCTAAGTGTACAATTTCATGATTTATTTTTTGCAAAAATAGTATTAGGCCAAAAATACTGCATTCCTTTTTTTATTTGGAGTGTTAAATCTACAATTCAGATTTTTTAAGCTTCTCAAAAAAAAAATTATTTTTGTCATTATTATTTTTTATTTTTTTTCAAAACAGTTTGGCAAACTAAAATAATACCCCCCAACTTGAATATAGCACTGTCCATAGTGCGAAAAGAAGAAACATGAGAAAAAGAAATGTACCGTGGAATAGAGCAATCGGTAACTAAATCACCTGTAATAAAAACTCATACATCCAAACAGCAGAAAGTAGAGCAAATCTAGATAGGTAACCTAAAAAAAGAAACTGCAATTTTATTAATAGTGAACTGTGTTTTTTACATAAAAAAAATACATAAGTAAAATGCCCTAAGGGCCTGCTAGCTGTGGATAACAGAAAAAAATCTTAAGTTTGAAAGAAAAAAGAGAAAAAAGAAAAGAAAAAAAAGCATCAAAGGGGAGTGGAGAAGCGATTCGTGCTGAGGAGCCAAACCAAAATGTCGAAGCAGTGCACTGAGCTGCTCTTTGGCCCAGGCTTGGCCTGTCGCAAGTGCGGCTTGGCCAGTCTCCAGCGTTTCCTGGCTAGCCTCCAGCGTTGCCTGGTCGTCCTTCAACCTGTCCAAACTATCGTTCAAGGCCTTATAGGTGGCCACAGTTAAGGACCTTGTGGAAGAGGAAAGCAATGAGAAGGAGGATGCAAGCGTAGAGCCAGAGTGGCTGCCCGGCTCCTAAGACATTGGGTGTTTGAGGTTGGACCTACGACTCAAAGTGAGTCAAATCTTCGACCACATCGCATGATAATAGTCATTGGGCGTCGGGTTGGAGAGCTTGGTTAAAGACAGGATGAAGGGAGTGGGGTTAGAGGAGGTAGCGATTAGAATGAGGGGGAGGATGAGGTTGGCATAAGGGAGAGGGCGGTTGCTGCGGGGCGAGGTGATGAACTTCACCATCTTGTCTAGCATGAAACGGGAAATGGAAAGAGAGGCGCCGGTGTGGAGGGTGTAGAGAGTCTAGAGGAACGCGTGGTGGTGCTCATCATTGTAGTCCATGGGGGACACATTTTTTTGTAGGACAATATTAGTGAACCAGAGTGGTTCGGTGAGATCGCCGTGGCAGGAAAAGGTGGCTCGATGGGTGGTGCGGCCCTCGGAGACGGCCAAGGCCATGTCAACAGCGGTGATGGCAGTAGGGATGACAGGTAAGCGGTCGGCGGCTTCGTCGTCCTCGATGCCGAAAATGCTCGTCTAGACGCCCACGTTCCCCATCTGGATGAAAGTACGCTAGTACCTTCTCCGTTCGAACGCTCATTTAGTCTGTCCGAAAAAAATTATTTTTGGCCCATTTTTGTCTAGACGGTGTTCAGACGCCGCACATTCCGTTCGAACGCCCACAGTTCCATCCAAATGGACCCTGCCAAATCTATAAATAAAAGGCATCCGACCTCTTTCCCTCCATCTCAAAAGCTCTCAAGTCTTCCCTCAGCAACTCTCTCCCTCTCAGATTTCTCTCCCTCTCTCTCGGTATCCATGGCGTCCAGCTCTCACTGCCCTGCCAAACGGGGACATGGCTCTGACCCTTCCTCTTTCTTTGCACCTTCCGCCCAGTGGTCCTCTAGTGAGCTCCACCGCTTAACCAACTTCCCATTTGGTGAAGCCTTCATATGGTTCGACGAGTATGCTTGTAACACCCCGACCCTTCACATGACAACGATATTGTCCGCTTTGGGAAAAACCCTCACGATTTTGTTCTTCCCAGGGGTCACCCATCCTTGCATTGCTCCCGCATAAGCATGCTTAACTGCGGAGTTCTGCTAAGGTATCTACCACCTGAAAAAATGCCTCGTTGAATATAAGGGTCTAAGATTTTTCCTCTATAGCCCAGGAACTTCCTCTCTCTTTTCGATGTGGGATACCAGGATATCACATTCCACCCTCTTAGGGCTGCACGTCCCCGTGCAGTAGCCTGCCAGTCCTTATCGAGAAGTTCAGTCCTTTCTGAAATCTCCTACAATTTGTCTCCTCATCAGGTATCAATTGTATAGCATACCGAGAGGGAGGTTATACAATTGTGATATCCTAGTATCCTACATTGGAAAGGGATAGGGAGTTTCTGGGTTATAAGAAAAAATCTTAGACCCTTACATTCAACGAGACCTTTTCCCAGGTGGTAGAAACCTTAGCAGAACTCCGCAGTTAAGTGTGCTTAGGCGGGAGCAATGCAAGGATGGGTGACCTCCTGGGAAGAACAAAATCGTGAGGGCTTTTGCCCAAAGTAGACAATATTATTGCCATGTGAAGGATCGGGGTGTTACAATGCCTCTCAGGGCATACAGCTTTTAGAGTCATGCCGACTCAACAGCCTCTACAGCTCATTTTTGCCACCGTACACTTGTCCGGTACACCTCATTTTGAGTAGGCGACGAGGACTGTGACCACCTCTCCTCCTACTTCATGTCCACCGTCGACGATATTGGCTTCACCTTCGGCGCCCACCACATAACCACTGTCCTCGTCATCTTCGGCACTGAGGATGACAAAGTTGCCGACCGCTTGCCTGCCACCCAAACATCAACACCATGTGATCGGTACGTAAAAGTGTCGATCCTATTTCTCAAAATACACTATATTAAGCCCCAAAAGTGTGTTTAATATTTTGTTTTATAGTGTTTTTGTCAACATCATCAAAGGGAGTGGCTTAAAGAATAAAAATGTGTAAAACGAGACAAAAAGGAGACAAGGGACATAAAGGGAATTTTTGCAAAAGACGCGTATGAACGGATTATGTCCACGTCTGGATGAAAGTGGTCCAAAGGATAATGCGTTCGGATGGACTATCTTCGCGTCCGGACAAAAAAGCTACTGGGAGAAAAACGTCGGAACAAGCCTCAACTAGAGTCTAGACAAAACCTTACTAGAAGGAATTACGTCCGAACAGAATCATCCAGCGTTCGAACAAAATGCGGAGATAGTGTTGGACTTAAAGACTGAAATTGTGGATAGGAGGTTCACCTATAAATAGATGGCTTGGGCTCCTCAAATCAACATCTCTGAAAATAGAAGACGGGCTATCAAGGGACGTGAGGCAGTCGATCTAGAAGGCTCAAAAAGTGTAGGGAATTCGAAGATGGAGGCTCGAGACTCTATTCTTGTTCATCTTTTCATGTTTTCAAGCCACAACATGAGCGGCTAAGCTTCTTATTTCCTAAAGGATGATGAATCCCTAGTTTGGTATTTTTAGGAGTAGTTCACACTTGTTTGTTTATTCTGTATTTTGGATTCAATTTGTTATGTGATTTTGAGATGTTAACTTTTGATCAACGGGTTTTTAATTAAAATATCTAGTTTTCGTTTTAATTTTTTTGTGATTGTAAAAACGAGATCATATAACTATTATATTTGCGTCTTATTATTCAAATGTGAGATACTTTATACTTTCATAGGACAGGTCGTGCTTCAGATGATCCATGGCAGAATCTTGGATAGAATATGTCGGGTTTGGATTCGAGCTTATAATCGATAGAAAATATCGATTTTGTAGTCACGATAGGGGTGAATTGAATCAATTAAAGATAAACTAGAGGTTGAATGAAACTAGAACTACTGGCAAGGGAGGATTCAAACCCTTAGAAATTTCTTTCTCACTTGAATTCTAAGTTTATATTTCTTAGTTCTTTAGTTTAATTAGACTTGACATTCAAATCAAACTCTTTTCTAAAAGGAAATCATTAAGAAAATATTTTAATAAATAAATCATAATCGTATTAAATCTTTGTGGCCGATATCTGGACTTTATGCTACAGGTTAGTAGTTAAAATAAGGTTTTTAAATAATTATTTTTGGTACGGTACGACACGAACCAATTTTTAGTGCCGTTACCGGGGATTTAATTTATGGTTCCGATTTATTAAATAAATATTTTTATTGGTTTTATTGTCTTCATAAGTATTGTCATGAACTGCATTCTTTTCTGATTCAGGTTCTCAAAGAGTGATCCAAAGATGGATGGAATTTGGAACAAATAGGCGCAAAGACAAGCAAGAGATTCATCGCTGTTGTAGACACCCCAATTTGACCCTGTCATTCTTATGTTAATCTGTGTGAATCCGATAATAAGAACAAGTAGAATGGTGCTTCTAAACAATCATTGGGAGGTGATCCAAGCTCTGTGATTTGAACCCATTGATCAGAACCTTCAAACCAATGAAATCACCTTGAATCGCTAACTTGAATTGTGGGACCGCTAATTTGGATTGTGGCGACCTACACAAGAACCTCTTGGAAACCCTAGACAAAGTGGCGACCGCCACATTTGAACCATGGGGTCTCTAACTTTATTGTGGCGACCGCCATAAGAAATTATTGAAAACTTTAATTTTATGGCAACTGCCAATTCCAAATGGCCTGACGTGTCCCAAAACGTGTTAACATTTTATTGGTTGAAGAATTCTATAAATACTGTACCCCTTGTACATTTTTCAAAGGAGAATTAGAGTGAAAGGTAATCTGCCGAAGTATCAAGAGACGGACCACTGGTACCGAAACCCTAACTCACCTACACTTGGAGTGGATCACTAATTGAGGATTGGATCGTTGAGGCACATCGCCATAACTTGAGGCTTCACCCGGATTATAGTGATCCGGGTAATCTGTTCGGGATCCCCGGGTTTTCTCTCTCCACTCTCTATCCTTTGGAGTGACCCGGTTAAATTTACTTTTAATTCTCATGTTTCATTCAAATGCTCAGTTATTTTAGTTTACGGTTGTATTTATGAAATTGTAAGCATGAAATTAATGTGCATAGTTTGTTTATTTTAATTTGGATATTTCTTATTGATTTCTTAGTTGTTATTTTGTTCACATTGCACACTTAGCACATTGTTATACTTGAATTCATTAAAAGTTGTGCTAACATATTTGACAATTACAACTTATAATGTTGTTATTGTCATAACCAACGCACTTACATTCATATGGTTGTAATTGTCAATACTAGATTCATATTTTCTTATTAGACAGTTGTTCTACTATTACATAATAGTCTATGCTTTAATTCCTTCTAATTGCATTTATTTTATTTTATTTTGTTTAACATCAAAATACACAAAATCTTTTAATGTTAACTTAATTTTCCTTTCATAGTATTTCTTTTATTTTTTTTCTTTTCTTTTATGTTGTTTAAATATAAAACTCATGATCAATAGCTAGATTCTTTTTTTTTTCTTTAAGTCATAATTCTAACTAGTTTAATGGCCTTGTCTTTTAAAACCTTTTATTTTATTTTTTTAGTCAAATTCTCCTTTATAAATTTTCTTTTGTACGGATAAGAAGAAATACAAAATTTGTGTTATTAGTTTAATTGTTTTCTTTATTATTAAGCTTTTAATATAGGATTTTCATAAATTTTTTTTTATTTTTTATTTTTTAGCTTAACATTTCTCTTAATAGAAGTTGACTATGTTAGATTATTTGATAATATGTATTTTTAATATGATAATTTTAGAAGATGCTTTATTTATTTCATTTGAAAGAATGTTTAGGTAAGCTTAAGTTATTTTGATGATATTGTTAATAAAATTCATGTTCATGTTTAGCATAATTCATGTTTTTTGTAACTTTTAACTTATTTTTATTCTTTTATTTGAATCATGCCATACAGGTTTGTTCCATGTATCATTTAGTTAGAAATTGCATGCCGTAGGACTTAGGATTTTATTTTCTTATTTGTTTCGTTTTGGTGATTCTATATACATATGTTATGTATTTTTCTTATTTAATTTTGAATGTTCTATCTTTGCCTCTATTTTTTGTATTTGTATGTATTTAAAAAATCTAATTAAGAACCAATGATGACTAATAAAGGCCAAGCTTATGATTGGCGAATAGGGTGCCTAATGCCTTTTTCGTTTCGTACCTTAGCCTCTAAATCCTTTTTCGTTGGTTAACGTTTTAAAGATCAATAGCTTATTTTTATTTTTCTTAGTTTTTCTCAAAAATCAAGTGGCGACTTCATTTTTAACAAAAAAGGGTTTTCAAAATTTGATTTTCAAGGTGATTTCTTGAAATGCCTTATTTTTTAACACAAAAATTTCAAATCTCGGCGCCATAGTTGTCCACGCACTGTTAGTTTTATGTTTCTATTTTTTTCATTAATTCGAGAAAACTAGAATTAGAAGGCTAGCAACCCATCCATAGTATTATCATCGCTATTACTTGCTCGGTCGCCGATCCATCCATCCATCCCTAGCACCTTTTGATCTTGAAATCGAATGCATTTTTCGGACGGCCCTACGAGCTTCACTCACGTCACACACCACACCCACTACCATGGAAGACCAACATCAGGACGACCCCAAGGTTAAAATGTTGATCGAGTATTTCACTCCTTTAGAGTATATGCCACCTTCTTGTCTTCAGCCCCTGCGATTGGAGTAACGCACTAAGAAATCAAATCCAACATCATTCCAATTTTCCCATCTTTTTGTGAATTTGGTAATGTGGACCCATAGAAGCACATAGAAAAATTCCTAGAAATTTGCTCAATAGTCAAAATTAGTAACTTTTCTGATAAGGCCCTTAAAATGAAACTGTTCGCGTTCTCTCTCAATGATAAAGCCAAACATTGGCTGAATTCCCTAGAACCGAACACCATCACCACTTGGGGTAAACTTCAATAGGAATTTCTTAAAAAATAGTTTCCTATAGGTTAGGCAAATCTAATTGGACGCGCCATCATAAGTTTCACTCAACTCGACAGCAAGACTTTCTATGAGACTTGGGAATGCTTTAAGGATCTTAGAGCCTGCCCTCATCATCATGTGCCAAAATAGAAGCTAGTCCAATGCTTCTATGATGGGTTGACACCTCAACACTGTTAGTTTATCGACGCTTCTTGTGGTGGAACACCTATAACCCAGGTTGGAGAAACCATCTGAGCTTCTCCTGGCGACAACCCAACTAGGGTAACATACCAACACCACCACTGAGACCAGCTTTTCCACCAGGGTATACTCAGGCATCCTACCCACCTTCTGTTTTTCAAACCGAACCTCCGCCACATCTTCGAAACACTGCATCCGAAGACAAGGTTCTAAAAGCCCTACAAGAACTGGATACAAGGACCCAACTTTTGAGTTCTCATTCTCAGTGTATTGCAAAGCTAGAAACACAAGTAGGCCATTTAGCCACTGCCATGAGCCACCACGAAGACAGCAAACTCCTTAGTCAACCAGTAGCCAATCCTAAGGGTCAGTTTGCCGTAGAGAGTCAGCCAGCTTCCAGTAGTGGTTTCCACGAGCAGGCACAGGTAGTCATTACCTTGAGGAATGGACGAGAGCTTGAGACTCGTCCCAAGAATCCTCCACCACCTATAGTCCTTTGTGACCGAGAACCGTCTGATGGCTCTAAGACTGATCCTTCTTCCTCATCTTCCACACCGTTAGCATCGACTGACACAACACCTCCTCCCACATCCTCTCATGAGTCACTGATGGCTCTAACCCCTCCCCCTTTTGAACTTCAGGCTCCATTTCCCACGTGTCTCGATAGGCTATCACCTTTTGATAAAAAGGGAGCCGCGATCAACAACATGCTTGATTTTTTCAAGCAGGTAAAAATCAACCTACCACTCTTCGGCGCCATAAAGCAGGTTCCTTCTTATGCTAAATTCTTAAAGGATCTCTATACCCAAAAGTGTAAGTCAAGAACAAACATCTCAAAAAAAGTCCTCCTCACTGAGTAGGTCAGTGTTGTCATAGGACACGACACCATCCCCAAACTCAAAGACTCGAGGACTCCTACCATATCATGTGTCATCAACAATTACTCGATTGACCGTGCCCTTCTCGACTTAGGAGCTAGTATCAACCTCCTTCTCTACTCGGTGTTTGAGTAATTTGGGTTAGGTGAGTGTTGACACCCCAATTTGACCCCGTCCAATCTTAGGTGAATTCGATGATGAAAATAGCTTGAATGGTGTCTCAATACGATCCTCGGGAAATGATCTAAGCTCGGTATTTGAACCCAATCATCAAAACCTTCAAACCAGTGAAATCATCGTTGAAACGCTACATTGAACCATGTGGTCGCCAACTCCATTGTGGCGACCGCCAATAGAACCTCTTGGAAGCTTCACCTTTTTGTGGCGACCGCTATGTCCATACCCGACGACTGCCAACTCTAACTTGGCGACCGCCAACTTGCATAGTGGCGATCGTTATAAGAAGCTTCTGGAACCTTTTCAAAAGTGGCAGCCACCAACTCTGGACCTGGCGACCGCCAACTCTAAAAATCCTGACGTGTCCCAGAACGTGTTAGCATCTCATTAGTTGAAGAATTCTATAAATATTGTACCCCCTGATACGTTTTTTGGACAGAAAATTGGAGAGAAGTTTAGAGAGAGAAACTCTGTCGAGTCACCGAGCAATCCCGTGCCCCGACATTGAAACCCTGCCAAAGTATCGAGAGTCAAACCTCCAATACCGAAGTTTTGAAATCTTAGCTTGGATCATCGCCTGAGGACCGAATTGCCCACCACCATTCCCCGACTCGAAGATTCTTTAGCGATTCAGGTATTTTGTTTGGATCTCCGATCTTTCTAACTCAATTCCTTCTCTTTTGGAGTGTTCGGGTTAGATTCAATTTCAGTTCGTGTATTTCTTTCGTTTGTATAGTTAACCTTGTTTATTATTTAATTTTTTTATGTAATTTAATTATTTTAATTAATTTCTTAATTTACATATTTATACTTAGCACATTGTCATTTTTTTATTCATTAATTAGTGTCAACATTTTTAACAATTATAACTTATTAATGCTATTAATTGTTATAATCAAGACACTTATATTTATGTGAATGTAGTTGTCAATACTACATTCACATTTGAGTTAAATAGTTATAATTAATTTATTTATCTTTTTAGTATTAATTCAATTTCCTTTACTAGTATATTTTATTTTATTTTAATTTTTTTCTTTGAATGTTAATTTAATGTTTCATGTAATACTAGTGTTTCTTTTTCTTTTTCTCTTAATATTGGTTAAATGTTGCTTAATGCTAATATCCATTTTCTTTTCCTTTTCATTTAATGCAAATATTTTATTTTATTTTATTTTTTTTCTTTTTACTATTAGCTTAATATTTCTTTCCAAGCATTTATTTTTTATTTTTTTCTTTAATAGTAGTGTAATTTTCTTTTCTAGAATTGTATTTTTTTATTTTATTTTATTTTATTATTAGTTTTAATTTTCTTATAATGTTTCATTTAGTATTTTTTTTCTTTTAATGTTAGTATTTATTTTTCTTATAAAGCTCTATTTTCTTTTTTTTTCTTTTTCTATAATTTTATTTTCTTTTCATAGTACTTATTTTCTTTTTCTTTTTATTTTGTTAAACCAAAAAATCATAAAAAGTCTTTTAAATTAATTTTCTTCTTTAAGTGTAATTTTCTTCTCTTTTGTTTTTTTTTCCTTTTACTTTCTTTTGTCTCTTTTAAAATATAAAATATGAGTAGTTAGATTTTCTCTTTCATTAGTTTAATAACATTTTCTAAACCTTCTTATTTTGACTTAATCTTTCTTTTGTAAGTTTTCTCTTTATTCATTTTTCTTTCAAATTAAATCTTCAAATATTCTCTTATCATATTAATACATAACACACTTGTTATTAGGTTTTATTATTTTACTTTGGTAAATTTTTTTAATATAGGATTTTCACATTGCATTTATCTTGATTATGCTTTTAATAGTTTAAGAATATGCATGTTTTATATGTTTAGTGTTATGTTTAAAATAGTTTTGCTTATTTTGTAGCAAATCATGTTTAGGCACTCAAAGCGTCAAATAGACATGAGTTTATTCTTGTGGCAATTGAGTACTCCACAAAGTGGGTCAAAATTACCTCTTACTCCGTTCTAAAAGCCTCCCAAGTAGCCAAGTTCATAAAAAAGAATCTTATATGTCGATACGGGGTTCTACATGAGATAATTTTTGATAATGGTTCTCACTTTCGAGGAGAAGTTTTAGATCTTTTGGAAGAGTATCAAATTGTAAGTCATAAGTCTTCTCCGTATATACCACGAACCAATAGAGTTATGGAAGCTACTAGCAAAAATGTGAAGAAGACTCTGCAAAGACGATAGAGGAAAGTAAAGATTAGCTAGAAAATTTGCCATTTACACTTTGTGTGTACCGAACACCAATCAGGACTTCTACCAAAGTGACACCTTATGCATTGGTCTATGGAATAGAAGCAGTTCTACCCATAGAGCTAAAAATTTCTTCTTTGAGGATAATGGTTGAAAGCAGTATTCCCGAATCAGAGTGGCAGAGGGATAGATCTGAACAATTGCTCTTCTTTGATGAAAGAAGGCTCAAGACACTATTTCATATTCAAGAGGGCCCGGTGAGGAAAACTGTAGAGATGGCTCACGCCAGCACCAGGCTTGGTCTGAGTACCCCCAAACTGACGAAGGATGCAGTACGGATGGTAGAAGGTGGCTAGCCTCAAACCAATCAGATGGACCCCTAGATGATTTATAGTAGCGACAGCTATGAGAGAAATCTTCAACCAAGGGCATTGCCAAGAAATGTCCTCCCCAGTCAAAGAGCTCAAATAATTTATCCAAGCAGCTTCAGTGGAACAGAGGCGATAAACCTCACGATGATCAAATGACTTTATGCTATATTTGTCAGATACGGGCTTCCCTACCAAGTTCACTTTCTCCATCAACAATACCTGAGAGAAATAAAGAAAAAAGAGGGCTGAGTAGAAAAAGAAAGAAATAAAGAAAAGGATAGCTGAGAGGAAAAATAGAGAGAAATGCAAAAAAAGGAGAGTTGAGTGAACACCTGCAGCAAAAGACCAAGAAATACAGAAAAAGGAGAGTTGAGTGAACACTGCCAGCAAAATAAGGGGCACCCTTAGTGCGGACCGCGTCAAGACCAAGAAGCATCTGAGCAAGGACTAGCGAAACTGGGCCCCGATCCTTGTGTATCTAATGAGCCGCATCTACTAGAGAAGAACTAGCTCGTCCATCGAAAGGACCTAAGAGGAAACGGGCTAATAAACAGATACAAAGAGCATAACGGCACTAGAGCTGAAAGGAGAAATCACTAAGAGAACCTCAAGGCCCGAAACGATCGATAATTAGTGCCACATCAAGTGATGAGTGAAGTCTCATGTCTGAAATAGCTGCAAAGCTGCATTAACCAATCCCTGGGACTCAAGAAGGGAGCAAAAACTATGACCTCATCTCGGGACGAGATCTCAAGAATGGCAAAAAATTCCTCCATCGTCAGGCACAACTCCTCATACCCGAAACGAAACACATGTACATTAGGGTCCCACAGTTGGACTGCTCCTCTCAAAAGGTGCTAATTGATCCTCATGGTTCTTAAAGAGAACAGTGCATGTAGACCAAAGTTGAGAAAGTTCTTGTGCTCGACCGAGGAGAAGTCACCCATTTAAGCCAAAAGACAGTTGTTATAGGAATGAGCCATGGAGAAGACAAAAAAGATGCAGAATATTGTGACAGTGGGGTCTGAAACAGGGGCCCCGTTTTATAGAGCCAAAAAATGGAGAGAACTACAGAATCTGCCTTGAGTTTCGCGCCAAAAGGTTTATCACGGCCGTCACATTTTACTCACGGCCGTTATCTCCAATTGTCACGACCATCATTAAAGTTCACGGCCTTGAACTCCAAAACACCAGGCCACAAATGTTTTCCCATGTTTGATCAGGCCCCTAGTTTCCAAAATTACGGCCGAGATATATTTTCTCATAGCTGTAACTTTTTTGTGCAGAAAAATTGGCAACATCTCCCCTTTTTTGTCAACGTGCCCAATTCCTTGTCAGGAACCTGTTAGCAACTCGCAACATGAAAATGGGTTCGAAAGGCAAGATATCAACTAGTCATACACCATGCATAATAACATGATCCAAGCAATCAAAAATGTTTTTCATACAAAAATAAAAGAAATCATAAGCATCCATAGTACATGTAAGGTAAACCAAAGGCACGAAGGGCCCACCCATTAAAAGCAATGTATATGAGCAAGTGTATCAAAATGTGTATCAGCAGGCACGTAGGCCCAAGTAAAGAATAGGCATGTAGGCCCAAGTAAAGAATAGGCACGTAGGCTTCCATGTATAAAACAATAAAAGAGGGAAAGAAATCAACTGCAGGGCAACAGCGGGCTCATCACTCTCGCCGGATCCTCTTCCTCTGAAACGCGTAGCCTCCCTAAGACGATTCCCCAGATGTCGACCCGGTACCCTCCTCCTCCTCTTCTAAGTTATCAACAGTCTGTGTAATGCTAGGAGTCTGAACTCTAAAAGAAGAGGTAGAAGCAGAAGCAGTTGCCCGCACAGAAGGTGTAGTTGGTGCCATACGACCTAAACGAGTCCTTAGGTCTTTACCCTAGTCACGCTAAAAGAAGAAAGGGTCATATAAGAGGGCAGTGCATATGGAAATAATGGAAAATACAGAAAGATAAATAGGGAAGAATGAAACACGTACTATGGCAGGGGCACCCCGAAAAGCAGCATGTGGCTGCATGCCTTGGGCCCAGAAGGCACTGTCCCAACGGCAAACCAGCATCCTCAGACCAGTAATGAGCCGAAGGCACTCCTCACCCCACTCTCGAGGAAGCTATCAAGAAAGAGAAAGAGATACATTAGTACAGGCATATATGAAAAGCAGTATGGAAAATAAAGAAGGAAAAGAAGAATGTTATACCTGCTTCACGTCGGGAGGAAGGCATAGCTCCTGAGCTGTCGGTCGTAGACCTTGATCTAATAGAGGTTCCCATCCATGAATGTGTCCACTGTTCTGGACAACTCGGAATAGGCTGCTCCAGCATGACTAGGGGCAGTAGTAAGAGGAGGACCCCGCGTAGCAGCACGAGCCCACATAACTGGTATGAGCCTCTCTCGGGCAAAGACCGCATAGTCACGATCCTCACCCTTGAGTAACACAACAGCATACCCACCATGGCACGGATAACCTCAACTGTACGAAGGGCATCGATTTGACGCATCCCCGCCGGAGGTGCCCTCAGAACACGAAAGTGATCGTATCCCAAGGACTGACGAACCACATGCTCGCCAAGGTACCACTCTCTGAAGAATGGCCCCTCAAGTAAGATGCGGATCCGACTAACCTCCCAACTCCACATCAAATCCTCACAATGAACGTACAAGGTAGTAAAGCATGTCAGAAAGAGGTATGTATCATAGAATGTGAATGAAGGCAAGAAAGGAACGAAGGACATACTCGATCAGCTGTGAGAGTGTCCAAGAAGTAGCGATCGTCATCCAGATCCTTCCCCCTAAGCTTCGTACCCTGGTATTTGCTCGACCATCGAAGCGCCTGGGGGATCACAGAGGGGTCGTCGCACAAATTCACCGAAGAACACTTGTCTAGGAACTCATAGGCCTAGAGCAGCAGAGATCAAAGAAAGCATCAGTACAACTTAAAAGATGTGCAAATATGGAAGTAAGAAGAGAAAGCAGGAGAACAAATACAGATGTACCTCCCAAATGCACCAGTACTCGCCTATGCTCCGATCAGAGGTTCAATTGGCAGCGTTCATATAGCTGTAGAGGGTAGCCAAAACGGCTTCCCTTGGTCGTATGTGCTGATGTTACCCACCGCCACCATCGTTGCAAGATAGTGGAGGTGCACCCTATTCTCTAAGTTCGGGAATAGAGCTATCCCGAACATATAGCGAAGAAATGCACGAGCCACCCACTTGAAGTGGCAGGCCTCAGAGCAGTTGAAGTGCCTCAAGGTCTTCCTCATCCATGTGTACTTGATGCTCCCCTTGTCGATAATTGGGGGTACTTGGCTAAGGAAGTATGTGAGAGCTTCCTTGCTCAGGCTGATATCTGGGTCATATAGGATCGGGTCATCGCCCACCCAGTTCCCGGTGATAGGGCAAAGTTAAGTGTAGTGAGTTCACCTCAAAGGCAGGGAAGTGGAAGGTGTTTGTGGTGTCCCACCACCTCTCTCCACTAGTGCTGTGAGCAAGACCCGGTCATTACTGGTTCCCTCCAGCACGGTGATGAAGCGGCTGAATCCTACCCTGTCGACAATGTCTTTGCTGCGCTGTGGAAGGGCCGTGTACCACTCTAGGACGTCAGAGGAGCCACCGAAACCCCATATGCGAAGCATCCCCTAAAACAAAACAAAACAAAATGAATCAATAAACAGGGACATTAACAAAATCAAAATCAAAATACACAATGAGATAACTAAAACGAGTCCTTAACTAGTTTTTCAAACTAAAACATGCGATTCACTTGATGATAATCAAAACAAATTTTTGAATCTAACTTCAAATCTACCAAACGGATTCCAAAACAACTTCATGTAATCCAAACCTCGTTCAAATTCCAATTTTCAAAACCAAAAAAAAAAAATTCGACTTTTAACCAAATCCAAATTCTTGTCCCCATTTTAAATCCGATAACAACTCAATCCAATCAATCCAGATTGTTTAAGATCTCAATTCAAACATTAGGATTCAAGTTCAAATTTAATAGAAGCTCGACTTCGCTCAAATTTACTTCAATTTAAACGCAACCTCAAGTCAATTTCATTCCAAACTCAATTTCAAATTTGATCCAAATTCATTGGCATGGTTTTTTAAACTCAAAGTTTGATCTTAAAATCTAATTCAACGCGATCTAATACCATTGAAATTCAAAGTTCAAACAACAACCAAAAAACTCAAATTAATTTGCCCCAATGTAAAACTCAAACAATCAACTGATTAGATTCAATTTCAAATTTTTAAGTTCAACATCAACTTTCAAATTTAATTTTTAGTGCGACATTCAACTTCTTCTCAAATCAACCTGGCTCCTAATTTGTTTCAAACCCATCCAAAACCCAATTTTGAAACTCAATATGGTTTCCATTTTGTCCCAAAATTAGTTTTTTTTGTCTCAATCAGTGACCTCAATTTGTCCAAAATTCCTTTTTCGGATTCAAAATTCCAAATTCATTTTGACCAACCATTTTCAAACTCAACCCATGGTTCGTGTCCAATCCAAATCTAAACGTGATTTCCGTTCAAATTGGTCCCACAAGATCCAACTGAAAATAAATGCAAGTCGATTCCGATTGCAACTCAATCCATTTCAAGATTCAATTCAATTTCAATCCAATCTTTGATCTAACTTAATATTCGATGCAATTTCAGTTCAATTCAAATTGAAGAATCAATTCAATTTCAATTTCAATTCGACTCGATATCTAATACAATTAAAGATTCACTTCAAATTCGATATACAATTCATCCTTAACTCAAGATCAACAAGCGAACGAAAGTTCAAAGAATCGAAATAGTCTAACTCAATACAAGTGAGTTTGATATCTAAATCAACAAATCCAAATGAACATTTGTTTTCCCATATTCATAAAGAAATTTTGAAGAAAGTTCTCGACTTACCAGTAGATTCACAATCGAAAGGTGCTCCACACGACGATGGAGGAGAAGCTCGCGCTCGTCCACCACGCTTGGAAGGGTGAACCACTTCATCTCGGGCCTCGTCAAATGGTGATGGAGAGAAATGTACGTGGCCAGGACAAGATGCTCTAGCATGCCCGATGCGCCGCCTCCCTCCAAAAGATGATCGTCTCCACCACCTCCTTCGCCGCCTCTAGCCGTGGCACCATCTCTTTCGCCCCCTCCAGCTGTGGAACCATCCCCATTGTCGGCTCCAACATCGTCGAGAAAGACGTGAGAGTGAGACTCAAGAGAGCCGAGTAAATCTGAGAAGAACAAGAGAGAGCTTGGAGAGCAAGAGAAAGTTGGGAGAAATCGAGAGGTTTGAGAGAGTAAAGAGTTTCTATTCTGTTCGTGCGAGTGAAGCTTTCAAATGAGCCCAGACCCATGTTCTGTCATCGACCTCACCGCGAGTTCTGCTTCTTTTAAAGGAAATGACTGCCAAGTCCAAACCCAGGCTGTGACTTTGTATTCTTACGGCCGTGACAAATCCCAAAAGTTTTTAACGACCGTGGTTTTGGATGTCCAGGTCGTGACAAACCTAAAGCTCAAATGTTCAGGCCACGACTTTCAAAAGTAACGGCTGAGATGTTTTATTGAGCACTAACCCTTAATCTCTACAACTCTTGTTTTGGTTGGATTAACTAAAAATCCCCTTTTATAACACCTTTCTGAGGTTCATGAGGAATAAACCTTACGTTCGGTCCTTCTCATGACCTAAAACTGACGCTTCCGTTCTTTCATGACCTAAAACTGATATCCATATCTCCAGTCCTCCTTATGACCTTAAACTGACTCATTGATCGTTATACGACCTAAAATTGCCCCTAAAACGTTCGGTCCTCCTCAAGACCTAAAACTGACCCTACGGTCCATTCATGACCTAAAATTGATATATGTCTCTCCGGTCCTCCTCTTGACCTTAAACTGACTCGTCGATCCTTGCATGACCTAAAACTGTCCCTAAAATGACTAGTCCTCCTCATGACCTAAAACGAATATCCATCTCTCTGGTCCTCCTCTTGACCTTAAATTGACTCGTCGGTCTTTGCATAACCTAAAAATGCCCCTTTGAACCTTCGGTCCCCCTTATGACCTTAAATTAGTCATTCGGTCCCCCCTCATGACCTAAAACTGACATTTCGGTCCTTTCAAGACCTAAAACAAATCACCATCCCTTTGTTCCATCTCACGTCCACAAACTGACTCTCTGACTCATTCATTACCTAAAACTGATCTTTGATGATCGTCGGTTCGTGTTGTAACCATAAATTTTTTATGTTTGCATCGTATATGTTTGCATCATATCATATCTGCCATGCATCATGATTAGCCAGCTTGCATCATATGCATTGTCCCATGAACTACCACCAGTTTGATCCCCTACATTGGGGGTACGTAGGAAGCTCGATCAAAATTCGAGTTTAACCACGATTTTCTGTATGTTTTGTTTGTGCCTAAGATTGACGGCTTATTCAATTGGTTTATCTCTAGAGTTTTGACATTTACTTGCATTAGAGTTGTTACAAGCTCTGTCAAAGAGGGAAATTGTAGACATTCCAATTTGACCAAGCAAAATCTTAAGCACCCGTCCTGAATGCTCCCCAATAACAAAAATATGGAAATTATGCTCAAAGATACTCCTAAGCAATCAAAGTCATGAATTCATTCCAAA
Organism: Heliamphora exappendiculata; assembly: GCA_034768845.1. Lineage (NCBI taxonomy): Eukaryota > Viridiplantae > Streptophyta > Magnoliopsida > Ericales > Sarraceniaceae > Heliamphora > Heliamphora exappendiculata. The sequence continues at coordinate 6,944,713 of JAOTRH010000026.1, read as the reverse complement.
CCCAAGAAACTGCCAAAAACCTTCAGGTCGCGACATCCATGATCCTCACGGCTGCCACCTTTCTCATAACCCTACAACAGGCCGTGTCCTTACCCTCACGGACGCCACCTTTTTGTGATCCAAGAGCCGGCTGTGACTTTCATTTGTCACGGCCACTACCTTTTTAAAAACCTAAACTTAGCTGCAACTTTTGGAGGTCACGGCTGTCACTGTTCGTACAATAAAGGTCACGGTTGGCACTGTTCATACAACTAAAGGTCCCAACCACGACTTTGACACCTTTTTGGACATGTTGCAGCATTCTAGAGGATGTCTGTGTTGCCTCATTGCCTATAAATAAGTGCCCATTTTCACAAAAACCAAGAGAGAGAAGCACTTGGATACCGATACTCTACTGAATCTGATCCCCACCTGATATTTCGATATACTCGATACTCATATTCCCAATATCGTATTCTCCCGGACCTCGTTCGTTACCTTTCTTGCATTGGTGAGGCTATCGGAGTGCAGATCACTTGGCGATTCTTGTCTTTCACATCCGAAAGGAGATTCAGGACGATTTTCTATAATTGGTAATCTTAGGGAATCATGACATTTCTTAACCTTCGTTTTCTCTTTCCCATGGGTGTCACGATTAAGGTTTCCATTTATTGCTCTTTCTTAGTATTCAAGTTATTTATATCAACCATGTCCATATGAGCTTTTATTGAAAACAGTATGTTTATAGCTTTCTATAATGCGTAGAACAACACGTTTTAATGCATTTTGGTATTCACTGGCACACTGGATACATAAAAATATTTATCTGATTTATGAAACCTGACAGTCGTGACCCTTGGTTGTCACAGCCATGAGATATTTTGACCTTATTATCACGGCCGCTACTGATTTACTTTTGGCCGCTACGTTTCTTTTTATTTTTCTCACGGCCTCAACATTCTGTTGCTATGGCCGTGAGCTGTTTGTGAGACTAGTAGCATGAAAACTATGCCTAAAACCTTTTGTTACATATTTTTTTATGTTGTATGCATTCTGTCTCGAGACCTATGTCACTGTTGGAATAACAAATGGTAGATTCAGTCTTGACAAAGTAGGCTGTTGTTTCTATTCTATACATTCCCTCCATTTGAGTCCCTTTAGACCTTGTATGTTGAAAACCTCTCTAGACCTAAAAAATATCAAGGCCGCAACCTTGGGTTTTCACAGCCACAACCTTTGTGACCTCTTTTCTTGCGGCTACCTTGTATTTTGTCACGGTCGCCAGTTTTGTGGCTTAGTTTATCACGGCTGCAACATTTTGTTTCTATAGTCGTGAGCTTTTTGTGTGTACATTAGCTTAAAAATAGTGTTTGAATCCTCTCTGTTCTTTCTATATAATCTGTAAATAGCCTGTTAGAGATAGAAATCGAATTGCATGACCCTTAGGCCCTTTTCTTGTTTTATTTGATCTTCCATCGCATGTTTTTCACTTTGCTTTGCTCAAACGATAAGTGTGGCCTGTTTAGAAATGATAACCAAGTTGTATGACACCTTAGGATTGTAGTTAGGATTTTTTTTCGTTGTTTACTTTTGTATGAACTCTCTTTATCCTCCTATTTTGTATATGCTATCTTTAAAAAGTTTAAAATATGAACCAACATTGATAAAGTAGAGGCCAACCTTACGGTTGGGCGAAAAGGGTGCCTAACACCTTCTCTTTTCGTACTTTAGTTTCCAAACCTTCTTTTTCTCTAGTTACATTAAAAAAGGGCACGTGGCCTTCTTTTCGTTTTTCTTAATTTTTTTCAAAAATCAAGTGATGACTCTATTTTTCTAAAAATGTGTTTGGATATCTTGAATTTCTGTTTTAGAAAGAAAAGAGCATTTTTTTATAAAAATAATAGACATCCAACACATCATTTTTCTAACGCACCCAAATAAAACGCTCACACACCCCCCAACTTTTCACATTCACTTTCTTAACATTCCTGTTCCTTGTTGAGTTGTTGGCTACTTGGCTTGTTCTTCTTCTTGCGTTCTTCGTAGTTCGCCCTACGGTCGCAACTTTTGTTTGGAGATTCTAACCGTTTGATTTAAATCATGCGTAGATCATGAGATGTCTTTATTTTTATTATTTGGATTATGTGTTAGATGCTATTTTTATTTAATATTATAATTTTAAAATTATTAATGCTGTAATTATGACGTCACGGTTCAATTTCGATTGAATTGTTGACTCGTCCACTCGTTCCTTTTTTTGGTTTGCTTAACGATCCAGTTTTCAAAACATTGCACATAACTCGAGCAAGGTTCACTGGAATGTTATATTTAAAGTAATGAAATACCTAAGAGGAACTATGGACTTTAGTCTAAGTTATTGTGGATCTCCCGATGCACTTGAAGGGTATAGTGATGCTAACTAGATCTATGATTGAAACGAGACAAAATCCACCAGCGGGTATGTATTCACTCTAGGTGAAGGTGCAGTGTCTTGGAAATATTTTAAACAAACTTGCATTGCTCGGTCCACTATGGAATCCGAGTTTATCGCCTTGGAAAAGGTAGGATATGATGCTGACTGGCTTAGAAACCTCTTGGCAGATATATTTGTATGGGTGAGACCAGCTATTGGAGGCAAAACTATCAAGATCATTTTTTTTATAAACGATTTTCAGTAAAAAATTAACTAGATGGGCAAATTCCGAAACAGGCTCCAGATAAAACTTTTAACGACGAACGATCAAAATAGAATTCGTGCAACCAAAGTTAATTTAAAAGAATTCTTTTTTACCAGTTAAATCAACAACTACGTTTTTGACTCCGAGTTAAAGCTCCAATCAGATCTTCTACTGTATTTTCTTATGCTATTCTTGAATGTAGTGTGAGTTACAATCTATCAAGAACTCGTACCGACAGAACCTGGACAGCTTTAGTCTTGAAGACAAGTTATGAAACTGGTTCAGTCTACCCGCATATTTATAAAGTTACAACAGGCACCTGTGGAGTAATTATGAGTAAGACTTCCAGTGGAATACAAACACCCATCAGCGGTTTTCGTAATTAAGCAAATCTCATAGCGGTATCTATAATTATGAAAACCTTATAGTGGTTTTAACAATTTTTATAAAACACTGAATTACAGTTCACACCATTAAAGAACTATAATTACACTGATCCATTATCTCAAGACTTTCTTGCATTGAGCTCCTGATATTAAATGCTTAACATTTCTCCCCACGTTAAGATTCTCAATACTTGCTAATTAAATTTAATTATAGACAATTTAATTTAATCGGCATTTATAAATTTCTTAAGCCCTTCCGTTTAACGTATTTGATCGCCAAATAATAAATTTACTTGAAGGGTTTTGCTTGGTCAAAACTTATAACCTTCCTTAAGGGAGTATCGTCAATCCCGATCTTTCAGGACATGAATTCCATCAATAATTAATATTTATCATATAAATAATACCGTTATCCAACTTACCGAGAATATAGATTCATATAAGATCGCACCCTCTAATAAATCAAAATAACAAATATTAAATATACGCAAATCAATAATTATTTTAGAATTAATAGTATAAGCACTATTTATAATAATCTTAGAGTGTAAATTAATTTATATAGTCAGTATAAAATTAATTACTCTAAATATCCCATTTAATACACACATAATGTACTAGCACAGAGAGTCAGAATAATAAACGACATTGTTATCTGTTCCTCGTAACCAAGGTAGACCTACTAAAACTCGATACTACAGTCGTACCGATGTATGCCCATTTCATCTAAACTATAAATAAATAAGTTATATTCTGTAAGAACTTAAAATTTTATCTTCTGTGTATAACCCGTACTCTACACACCAGATTAAATATTGTACAGAATATTGAATATTCATGCATAACATTAAAGAAATGATATACATATATTTCTCATAAAGATTCTCATAAAATAAAAATTAATTTTTATTAAAATAAAATTAAATACTAAAAATATAATTTTCAGTATACCAATCCTAACAATCTCCCACTTATACTCAAAATCATGCTGCCATACATTTGACTCACAAACCCTCTACATGACTATCAAAAGTATTAGCCGGTTAGCTCTTTGTAAAAGAATTTGCAAGGTTGTCTTCTAATGCAATCTTGGTCACAGCAACATCACCGCTTTGTACGATTTTTCTCGTATCAGATGATACTTACACTCAATGTATTTTTCTTTCTTGTAGACTGTTAGTTCCTTTGAGTTTGTAACCACTTCGCTATTGTCACAATAAAGTGTAATAGCCGACTAAACTAAAGGAACCACCTCTAGATCCAATAGGAAGTTCCTGAGCCGAACGACCTCCTTGGCTGCTTCAGAAGCTGCCACGTACTTAGCCTCCATGGTGAAATTAGCAATGTAGGATTGCTTGATACTCTTCTAACTTATAGTTCCACTTCCTAAGGTAAGTACATATCCTGAGGTAGACTTACGAGAATTCTAATTTGACTAAAAATCTGAGTCTATGTACCACAAAGGTATTAGACTATCTCTTAGGTAAACCAACATATAATTCTTAGTCCATTTTAGGTACTTGATTATATTCTTTATCACAGTTTAATGCTCCTGCTCTGGGTTAGACTGATATCTGCTAACCATGCCAACGACAAAGCAGATGTCGGGTCTAGTGCAAAGCACAGCAAACACGAGGCTTACAAAAATTCTTGTTAGACTAAAAATTTGAGTCTGTGTACCCCAAAGGTACTAGACTGTCTTCCAGGCAAACCAGCATATAATCCTTAGTCCTTTTGATGTACTTGATTATATTTTTTACCACAGTTTAATGCTTCTGCCCTAGGTTAGACTGATATCTACTAACCATGCCAACGACATAGCAAATGCGAGTCTAGTACAAAGCATAGCATACACGAGGCTTTCTACTGCCAAAACACAAAGAACTGCTTTTATCTTCTCTATCTCATCAAATGTTTTAGGGCACTGATCCTTAGATATAGTGATTTCATACCTGAAAGACAGAAACCCTTTTCTTAGAATCTTACATACTAAAACGAGTAAGGATATCATCGATATACTTTGCTTGTGGTAAGCCTAGCATTCTTTGTTTTCAATCTCGCATAAGCTTGATCTCAAGGATCTGACTGGCTTCTTCCAAGTCATTCATATCGAACTGTCCAGATAACTATACTTTAACCATAGATAATACTCTAACATCGTTTTCGATGAGCAAGATATCGTCTATATAAAATACTAGGAAAATCACCACGCTTCTGTCACGCATCTTGTACACACAAGACTCATTCAGATTCTGATTAAAACTGTAAGACTTTATGACTTGATCAAACTGAGTATTCCAAGACCTTGATGCCTACTTAAGTCGATAAATAGATCTCTTAAATTTACACATCATGTGCTCCTACCCCTTTGCAATAAATCTGTCTAGTTGTATCATATAGATACACTCATTAAGACTTCTATTAAGGAAAGCTGTCTTGACATCCATTTGTCAAATTTCGTAATCGAAATGAGCGGCAATAGATAAGAGAATCCGGATAGACTTAAGCATGGCTATCGATGAAAAGCTTTCCTCATAATCGATCTTTTCTTTCAGAGTGAACCATTTTGCAACAAACCTAGCTTTGTGTTAGGGTTGGTATACTAAAAATTATATTTTTAGTATTTAATTTAATTTTAATAAAATTTAATTTTTTTTTATGAGAATCTTTATAAGAAATATATGCATATCATTTCTTTGTTATGCATGGATATCCGATATTTTGTATAGTATTTAATCTGGTGTGTAGAGTACGGCTTGCACACAGAAGATCAGATTTTTAGTTCTTACAGAATATAAGTTTTGTGTTCACAGTTTAGATGGAAATAGATATACCATCGGTACGACTGTGACACAGAGTTTAAGTAAGTCTGTCTTTGTCACTCCCCAAATCCAAGATCACGTGAAAATCCACCAAACACCAGTTTTTATAAAAAATAAGTTTTCAAACATTTAAATCCACCTGTTGAAAACAAATGAAAACCCAACATACATCTCTTATAAACAATAGATATCCATATTCAACAAGAAAAATTTATCGTCTCGAGGCGTACAAAACACGCCTTCAACAGGCATACAAAAAGGAAAACTACTAGAGTCTTCCGTCAAGACGGCTACCACTAGATCAACTCCTTCAGATCATCATCCTCATGTCTTGAAAATAGTTTTACAGCAAAAATTCCACATCGTGAGCCGAAACCCAATAGAAACATACTATATAAAGCTGTAAAGCAAGATATGCAATCATATGGTGGGAGCCAGCTTAACCACAAGTAAAACCAGGCATTATAACTAATGAAAAAAATAGTTAAAGAAAACTGTAATCAAACGTTGCTTTCCACTCGAATCACACAACTGAGGAAAGAAATAAAGTGGTTCATATGTACCAACTCCGTCATAAGGGGACAGATGTAGCAACTACATACTCCTGCCCCTTTACCGAATCCCTACACATCGTAGGACCAGTTAGGTAAATACAAGTTTTATACGAAGCCACCAAAACGTAAAAGCTTAATTTACGGGCCCGAAACCCAAGGGTACAAAGCACCCAACTACTTAATTTACGGAGACTAGCCCGAAGGTACAAAACACTTACTCTGTGCACATTTTAAGACTTACACCGAGGGCAACTCATGCTAAATACCCGTTATCCCAGTACAACTAAAGAATCATGTTACAAAACCAAAACGTTTTCACATTTATACCAATGATCGATCTATCAACATGGAGATCAAACAAATATATAGATCCATCCATTAACATGGAGATCAAACAAACATGTAAAAACATGAGTTTCAAAGCTATACAACATATGTATAAAAATGGGATCCAATCCATCTACCATGGAGATCAATAGGTATGTAAGAACACACACTTTTATCAAACGTTTTCGAGGTTGAGCCCCAACCCCAAAGGTCAACTCCAAACCTCCAAAAGAAAACATATTTTTTCCAAAGTTTTCATAAAAACTCATTTTCAAACCATTCCCTCCGAAAACCATCCTCCGAAACACGAGATTACATGAACCTATTGCTTTAAAACCATATATAAGGAAAGAGATGAGAACCAAAACCCAACCACCGAACCACCAAAACATCACCAACAGCCTACACAGGACCCTAGTCGACTGGCCTAAGCCCCCAGTCGACTGAAAACTCTCGAAAAAAGAAGAAAAACCAAAATAGAAACATATCAGTCGATTGACCTGAAGGTCGAGTCGACTGACCTCAAAAATTAAGATCCAGTCGACTGACCACCATGGTTTAGTCGGCTGACCTTCCCCAGAAAATGATTTTAAGCCACGGTTTTTGCTTTCAAACCCCAAATCAAACCTCCATAATCCATATAACACCCTTGGACATCCACACGTCCAACCCCGACATCAAAGCCTCAAAAGAAAACTCTCGGAACACACTTTCATCCACCGAAAATGATGAAAAATGGTTTTACAACCAAAAACCCATATTTGAAACAAAGTCGATTTTTATGCGTTTTAAAATGGTAGAAACACGTATGAAAAACATAGAACCCTTTAACAGTTATATAGTCTAGGATCCTACCTCGGTGAGTCAAAACTCGATGCCTCAATCCACGTGTAAAATCGAGTTTCGTCGGAATAAAATTTTGTGCAGATGGATACATAAACCACGATGTCAACAACAACGATCGGCTGTTGAATAATAAAAAATGAAGCCCCGGGCCCTCGAGAAGTTAAAGAGAAGGCAGAGAGAAAACTGGAAGAAACTTAGGAGTTAAGTTTTGAAAATATCTTTTGAAAATATCTAACTCCTGATATTTATAGGTCTCCAAAATATCTTTTTTTTAAAATTTTTAAAATTCACACCATAACTCCTTGCAGCCCTCGAGACCAACCCTGCATGCTCAGATAAATCGAAACATGCATCAAACGCATATAAGCATATTAAAGCGAAAACACTTAAACGTGTTGAAAAACATTGAATGTGCATATATATCAAAAATGAAATGATACAGGGTCTCACAACTCTCTCCCCCTTAAGGAATTTTGCCCCCGAAATTCACTACAAGGTCACGAGATAAACAACCCTAGGTATCTCGCATGAACCCCAGACTCAAGCTCCCAAGTCACTTCCTCAACCCCGTGATGAAGCTACTGAACTTTGACATAAGCAATTGTTCTCCCCCATAACACCTGTTCCTTTGTATCTAGGGTCTTCACTAGACCCTCCTCATACATGATATCCTCGTCAACCCACAACTCAACCCAATCCAGAACATGTGACGGAGCTGGCTCATACTTTTGAAGCATGGAAACGTGAAACATGTTATGCACAGATGCCAACTAAGGTGGCAAGGCCAAACGGTATGCCACCTTCCCAATCCTTTCCAATATCTGGAATGGTCCAATAAAGCACGGTGATAGCTTCCCGCTACGGCCAAACCTAATCAACCCTCTGTGTGGTGAAACTTTCAAAAATACGATCCCCCACTACAAACTTTAAAGGTCACTTCTTCTGATCTGTATAACTCTTCTAGCGGCTCTGACCTGTTACCAAACACTGACGAATCACTGCAATCTTCTCTGTTGTCTCTCGTACTAGGTCCCGGTCCCAAAACAGTGGTCTCTCCCACCTCTGTCCAATACACATGCGATCTACACGGTCTACTATACAAAGCTTCATACGGTGCCATCCCAATACTAGACTGATAGCGGTTGTTGTATGCAAACTCTGCCAATAATAGGTGATCTTCCTAAGAACCCCAAAAATCAAGCACACAGGCTCTCAACATGTCCTCCAAAATCTGGATGGTCCTCTCAGACTGACCGTCGGTCTGTGGGTGAAAAGCTGTGTTGAAGGTCAAGTTAGTCCCCAAAGACATCTGAAGACTTTGCCAAAAGCGCAATGTAAAGCGCGGGTCTCAATCAGAGACAATAGCCACAGGTACTCCGTGTAGTCAGACTAACTCCCCAACATACAACCTACCTAATCTGTCCACCGAATCCCTCACTCGAATGGGAAGAAAATGAGCTGACTTTGTCAGCATATCAATCACAACCCAAACAGCATCATGCCTCGCCAGCGATCGAGGAAGTCCTGATACAAAATCCATCGTGACATTCTCCCACTTCCACTCAAATATAGGCAACGGCTGTAACAATCCTGTTGACCTCTGGTGTTCCACCTTTACTTGCTAATAAGTAAGGCACTGAGAAACGAATCGGATCACGTCTCTCTTCATTCCTGTCCACCAGAACTGACGACGCAAATCATGATACATCTTCGTGCCTCCAGGGTGCTCTACAAGACGTGAATGATGAAACTCATGTAGCACCTCAGCTCGGCACGACTCTGGCACAAATAATCGCCGTGTCAACCTCAGACTCTGATCCGTAGCCACCACCCATCCTATTGTGTCCTTCCCACTAGCAATGCGATCCCGTATCATCTGAACCACATGATCGGTTTGCTGAGCCTCTAACACGCGTGCAACCAATGCGGGCTGTGAAGCTACTGAATATAAAGTCGTACCCTTTCCTATCTCCCGAAGACACAAATCAAACTCTCCAACGTCTCTAAGCATGTCCCACTCTCGTATAGTCACATATGCTAACGAACCATGAGATCTCCTACTGAGTGTATCGGCTGCGACATTTGCCTTTCCTGGGTGATACTGCAAATCAAAGTCGTAGTCTCCCAACAACTCCATCCATCATCGTTGGCGAAGATTCAAGTCCTTCTGCGAAAACAAATATTTCAAGCTCTTATGATCAAAGAAAACCTCGAAGTGCTCACCATATAGATAATGCCGCCATGTCTTTAAAGCGAAGACCACGGCTTCCAACTCTAGATCGTGCGTCGGGTAGTTCTTCTCACGTGTCTTCAACTGTCATGAGCTTTAGGCTACAACCTTACCTCCCTACATCAATACGCAGCCCAAGCCATTATGTGACGCATTGCAATACACTCTATACCCCAAACCTCACTTTAGAATAATCAACACTGGTGCACTGGTCAATTTCCTCTTCAGCTCCTGGAAAGTTGACTCACAGGACTCGCTCCACACGAACATAACTCCCTTTCACGTCAGATGCATCATAGGTGCTGCCAACCTAGAGAAGTCCTTAACGAATCGCCGATAATAACCTGCTAGACCCAAAAAATTGTGAATCTAAAAAACGTTCTTCGGTCGCTGCCAGTTTGTTACTGCATCGGTCTTCGACGAGTCCACAGATACCCCATCCTTTGACACCACGTGCCCAAGGAATCTCACCTCTGTCATCCAGAACTCACATTTCTCGAACTTCGCATACAGGTGATATTTTCTCAGAAGCTATAGGACAACATGCCGATGCTCCTCGTGCATCTCTCTCGTGGGTGAATAGACAAGAATGTCATCCACGAACACGACCACAAAATTATCCAGATAAGGGTGAAAAATACGGTTCATCAAACCCATAAATGTCGCCGGGGCGTTCGTCAAACCGAACGGCATGACCAAAAACTCGTAGTGACAATAACGAGTCCGAAAGGCGGTCTTGGCTATGTCCTCATCTCTAATCCTCAACTGGTGATACCCTGACCTCAAGTCAATCTTTGCGATCCCTTCGGCTGATCAAAGAGGTCGTCAATCCTAGGCATAGGATATTTATTCTTCACGGTTACCTGGTTTACCTTTATGTAGTCTATACACAATCTCAAAGACCCATCCCTCTTCTTTGCAAAAAGAGCTGGAGCTCCCCACGATGATGTACTCGATCGCACAAATCCCTTGTCTAGTAACTCCTGCAACTGCACCTTAAATTCTCGCAACTCAACCGGTGCAATGCGATATAATGACATAGAGATGGGAACTGCTCCTGAAGCAAGATCAATAGAGAACTCCACATCTCGGCTCGGTGGTAACTCGAACATATCATCCGAAAAGACATCTGGGTAATCACAAACCACAGGGGGCAGCTCCCCTCGAACCTTGCCCAGCTCATCCAACCTGAGAGCAGAAAAGAGGAAACCTAAGTTCCCTCAAACCCGAGCTGCACCGGGCATAGACACCATGCCCTCATCTCGATCTCCCACAAAGTAGAAACAGTCACCCTCCGACGTATAGATCGACACTCTTCGGCGCTCATAATCTATAAAGGTACGATAGGTAGTCAGCCAGTCCAACCCTAAGATGACATCAAACGTGGTCATGTCTAGAATGATAAAATGAAACTCTAAACAACGACCGACGACTCCTAATTCACAGGATCTGCAACCTCTACTCGACACCACACTCCCACTGACTGGGGTCTCCACACTCAACACACTACCCAACGAGTCTACCTTCAACCCCAATGCAGATGCAAAGGCAGAAGATATAAAAGAATGTGATGTTCTTGTATCAATGAGAACACTAATCTAAGATCTAAAGACTAGAAGAGTACCTCTGATCATGGTTAGAGTAGCTGCAGCATCATATGCAACTGGTGCTTTGGAAGCACTGCGATCATCAAGAACATAAGCTTTGGCCTACGGTGGTCTGGTCTGCCCACCATAACCCTGAGTCGTCGGCTGCCTCACAGACTGTGCTGAAGTACCTCCCTCTGCAAACCTAGACATCTGGGCCCTAGGTTGCTGAGGAGCTTGTCGTCTCTGCGCAAATGGAGCAGCTGGCGCTTCTGTTGCACTCTGAATATTCCCTTCCCGAGGATAGTACTTACGGATGTGCCCGGACTGACCACACCCATAGCATACTGGTGGGTCTCTTGCTTGTGACTGGACAGACGCTGAACTCTGTACCTGGCCCTTCTGCGGGAATTCAGCTGAATAATGTCCTGACTATCCGCATCGATAAGAAATCAGCTCTATCTGCTCTAGCCTTCCTATCGAAGCCACTGAAGGTGTAGGTGCGGACGACTGCGGCTAATATGACCCAAAAAAATGAGAACTCTGACCCGAAGGCCTTCAGCACTTGTTCCTGTGCCCCTGAAGCTGTGTATCCCCATCACTTTGCTGGCCCTTACTCTCTCTCATTTGCGGCTCTCTGCCAACGAGTTCTCTACTCGGAGGGCAGCTTCCACCAGCGCGAGGTACACCTCCAAACCCAGAGTTGCAACCCTATCCTTGATGGAAGGTCGAAGGCCCCTCTCAAATCTCCTCGCACGTAACTCCTCAGTATATACCATCTCAGCTGCAAATCGCGACAGATTCACAAACTTGGCCTCAAACTGGACCATTGAAAGATTTCCCAGAACAAGGGAGAGTAACTCCTCTTTATAAGTATCCCTCGAAGATCTCAAAAAGTACTTCTCCAAGAAGACTCTCGTGAAAGTGGCCCACATGTCATCTACTGTGGTCTTAGTGAACTTCCACCATTCTCTAGTATCTCTCTTACTTGGAACGCTGCCAACTTTACGCGTAAGGCATCCTCCTCAATATCCAGCGTATCGAAGATCATCGTGGTCACTCCCAACCACTCAGTAGCAACCTTGGGGTCCGGTTCTCCCGAAAAAGTTGGAGGATCCAACTGCCGGAACTCCTTTATAGCCACAGAAGCCCTTGGCTCTGGAACCCTTACTCCAACCCGGGTAGCGTTAGCCATAGCTCTCATAGTGACAAGCATCTCTTGGACAACGTCAGCATCGCCTACTTATTCCTGTGGGGCATGAACATTCCCTTCTTCTAGAACCTGAGCATAAGCACGACCTCGGCTACGGCCTCGGCTACAACCCCGTCCCCGCACTCCCTGCATGGGCATAGTTCTATAGAAAGCAATATAATTAGATAAACTTTCCTACAACATGTTACTACGTAGCATAAACACATAACGCACGTAAGCATGCTAACACATAGCCACTTAAGGTTATGTAAACACGTCTCACATACTAAGGAGAACCAATAAGACGGACACGTCAATTTGGATAACGTATTCAGATTCCTTGCTAATAAACACGTTGGCCAAACGCATTTCTAACTTGGCGTCCAAATATGTCAGTGCGAACGCCCTGAGACAAGACTAGTCAATCCTGAGATTCAACCTCCATACCCACATATACATAAACGATCATGCTCAAAAGGCTATCAGCACGTTATAGAAATATCACACATGATAGCAAGCATACTCAATCAATCTCACCAGATGATAAACCCTCTTCCCATGGCTCTTAGGTATTCGAAACCAGAGCTCTGATACCAAGTTGTCACGCCCCAAATCTAGGGTCACGTGAAAATCCACCAAACACTAGTTTATATGAAAAATAGGATTTTATACATTCAAATTCACCTGTTGAAATCAAATGAAAACCCAACATACATCTCTCATAAACAGTAGATATCCATATTCAACAAACATAATTTATCGCCCTGAGGCGTACAAAACACGCCTTCAGCAGACATACAAAAAGGAAAACTACTAGAGTCCTCCGTCAACATGGCCACTACTAGATCAACTCCTCCAAATCATCATCCTCATGTCCTGAAAATGGTTTTACAGTAAAAATCCCACACTGTGAGCCGAAGCCCAATAGAAACAGACTATATAAAACTGTAAAGCAGGATATGCAATCATATGGTGGGAGTTAGCTCAACCACAAGTAAAACAAGGCATTATAACTAATGCAAACAATAGTTAAAGAAAGCTGTAATCAAACGTTGCTTTCCACTTGGATCACATAATCGAGGAAAGAAATAAAATGGTTCATATGTGCCGACTTCGTCATAAGAGGACAGATGTAGCAACTACAAACTCCTGCCCCTTTACCCAATCTCTACACATCGTAAGACCAGTTAGGTAAATGCAAGTTCTATACGAAGCCACCGCAACGTAAAAGCCTAATTTACAGGCCCAAAATTTGAGGGTACAAAGCACCCAACTACTTAATTTACGGGGACTAGTCTGAAGGTACAAAGCACCTACTTTGCGCACGTTTTCGGACTTACACCGAGGACAACTCGTGCCAAATACCCGTTATTTCGGTACATCTAAAGAATTATTTTACAAAATCAAAATATTTTCACATTTATACCAATGATCCATCCATCAACATGGAGATCAAAAAAATATATAGATCCATCCATTAACATGGAGATCAAACAAACATGTAAAAACATGAGTTTTGAAAACTATACAACATATGTATAAAAACGGGATCTAATCCATCTACCATGGAGATCAACAGGTATGTAAGAACGCACACTTTTATCAAACGTTTTCAAGGTTGAGCCTCAACCTCAAAAGTAAACTCCAAACCTTAAAAAAAACATATTTTCCCAAAGTTTTCATAAAAACTCCTTTTCAAACCATTCCCTTCGAAAACCAACCTCCAAAACGCGAAATTACATGAATCTATCATTTTAAAACCATACGAGGAAAGAGATGAGAACCAAAACCCAACTACCGAACCACCAAAACATCACCAACAGCCCAAACAGAACCCCAGTCGATTGGCCCAAGCCCCCAGTCGACTGGAAACTCTCGGGAAAAGAAGAAAAATCAAAACAGAAACATATCAGTTGATTGACCTGAATGTCCAGTCGATAGACCTCAAAAACCAAGATCCAGTCGACTGACCACCGTGGTCCAGTCGACTGACCTTCCCTAGAAAATGATTTTAAGCCACGATTTTTGCTTCCAACTCCTAAATCAAACCTCCAAACATCCGTATAACACCCTTGGACATCCACATGTCCAACCCCGACATCAAAACCTTGAAAAAAACTCTCAGAACACACTTCCATCTACCGAAAACGATGAAAAACGATTTTACAACCAAAAACCCATATTTGAAAGAAAGTCAATTTTCATGCGTTTTAAAATGATAGAAACACGTATGATTACACATAGAACCCTTTAACAGTTATACAGTCTAGAATCTTATCTCAGTGAGTCAAAACTCGATGCCTCGATCCATGTGCAAAATCGAGCTTGGTAGGAATAAAATTCTGTTCGGATGGATGCATAGACCACGATGCCAACAATAAGGATCGGCTATTGGATCGTCAAAAAATCAAGCCCCGGGCCCCCGAGAAGTTAGAGAGATGGCAGAGAGAAAATTAGATGAAACTTAGAAGTTAAGTTTTAAAAATATCATTTAAAAATATCAAATTCCTGATATTTATAGGCTTCCAAAATATCTTTTTTTTTAAATTTTTAAAATTCGCACCATAACTCCTCGCAGTCCTCGGGACCAACTCTGCTTGCTCAGATAAACCAAAACATGCATCAAAATGCATATAAGCATATTAAAGCGAAAACGCCTAAACGTGTTGAAAAACACCGAATATGCTTATATATAAAAAATAAAACGGTACAGGATCTCACAGTCTTGGTTACTGGGAACATGTAATAGTATCGTCTATTGTTTCGACTCTCTGTGTTAGTACACTTTGTGTGTATTGAACGAGACTTTGCAAAAATAATGATTTTGACAGTATTGCCTCCAATAAATTGGTATCAGAGCCGTTTTATCTTTTATTTATGATTTTCGGGGCGGGGTAGATTTAGAACTGTTGCTAACTTTGTTTTGTAGACGTTCTAATCCCGGTTTAATGATTTAATTTTTTAATCACGGGAGTTGACCGTGATAGATTAATTTTTAATTGATTGTGAACTCTACAGAGGTATAGGATCAATGTAAAAATTATTATTTTTCGGTTTCAAATTCATGTATCTTTATTGATTTTATGTAATCGAAAAAAAAAGGATAAGAACAAGTTGAAGAACAACCAGTGGCGGCAATCGGGTTTTTTTATTGCTTTGCAATTTTTTTTCTCTAATTTTTTTTCTATATGAAAAAAAGGCCACCGCAGCAAGCCAAACAGCGCCTTAAACACACACTGTAGCGGCGCCGGGTTTTCTTCTAAACATCAGTGCAGCGGTTTAAACAGAAGCTTATTTTAAAACAGTAAGCACAACTTGCACAGTGGGTTTCCAAATAGCAAACCAAACGGCAGCCAAATCTCAAACACTATTTCAGTTTGCAGAGTCCAAACCGCAGCAATCCCAGAAGCGAATTCCCAAGCGCGCACTGTAGTGGTTTCATCCAATCCAAGCAGCGCCTAACCCAAGCATCTTTGATCTTGGGTTTTGGGAATCGGCTAGCAGCGGAATTCCAGGCACCCAATGGTTTTTGCATGTAAAAGTGTCCAAACCAGCGGTTTCCAAGGAGCCGCAGCCTCACCAAACAGCTCCTACATCCAAGCCTGTTCCGATTTTTGTTTCCAAAAAGCTGCGGTAACTTTGTTTTCAAGCATGCTTTCGTGAGCACGCCAAACACTGTTTGGGAGCAAGTGTTATCCAAAAGCAGCAAGTTTTAATTCCCAAGCAAACAGCAAGCGGAATTAGGCATCAACTGAGATATTAGAAACTAATCTCTTAAACAGGATACTAAAACTCCTTAAAATTTTAATCCAATCATAAAATTGAGATATTTTTTATTTATTTTACATTTATTTTTTTATTAACTGCGTAAATAATATACATTGATTTTATCATGTTAATTTAATTAATTCAAAAATTTGATTTTAATTAAAATATTTTGTAATGAATAATAAAATTAAGGTTTAATTAATTAATTAATTAATTAAATAAATTTTTTTAGATATTTTATTTTTTTTATAAAATATCACGTTTAAGATGATTTTTTTAAATCGGATATCTTAGAAAAACGTGATAATTAATTTCGAATTTTGTATTAATTAAATAAAAAAATATTTAATCGAAATAAATTATTATTTTTTAAAAATATGGGACGATAAATAAAATAAAAAAATACTTTTAATCATTACCTTAGCTGAAAATCTAAAGAAAAAACTGTGTATTTGTTAAATTTTATTTGTTGCGCATTTAAACACGAAAAGACGGTTTGATAAACCAGAATATTTGGAATCGTGTACATGAAAAAATGTTTGATTCTTTCCGATCGTGTGACTTTCGAAATTAATGAATTTATTTTAATTAAACAGATTTTTATAATCCTCAAAAATATTTTAAAAATTTAAGTGGGAGAGGGAATTTATTCACAGATAAATTCTGCGGTCTCCATCACCAGTTTGTAAGTGATGCAATTAAATCCTGCGGGTTGACAGTAAGGCCATCCTTCCCATCGGACAGATTAATTACGAAATTGCCAGTACAAGCCTCTTTTAGAGATAATTCTTGATAATTGTTAGTGTGGACCACTTCTCTATCTGAAGGATTTATTTCGAAGTGATTGACTTGGGATTAGGTGATGGTTAACATTTTGCTGTATATAATAGTATCATCTCCATCTGAGTCACTGCTATTATTCTGGACCAAAACTATGTCAGCTATTTAATTTTACTTGGCATGGTCAGTTGCCTAGATAGTAAAATTAAATAGAATTAGCCTGTCTGGTCTTATGATGGATAGTAGACGTCCACCCATCGTGGTATGCTATTCACAGGTTACCAGGCTACTGGCAAATTAATTTTAAAATGGTAGAGAAAACCAAATTAAAATAAATTTAAAATTTTTCTCATCATAATTAACGATTTTTTAATTATGTGATTCTCATGATTAAAATAGATTTCAACCCACTCGCTTCAACACTCAAAGAAAATAAACTTATGGGACCAAATTTTGTTAACTGAAAATGTAACTTGGATATAGATTTAACTACAAATGGTATTCCTTCAATACTAGGAAATGTGTTTGTTTCTGAAAAAGGTTCTTCCTCTGAACTAAAAGGCATGAAGAAGAAAAAAGTTCAAGAACAGGGAGACACGATTTCTAAGGTAGTTAGTGGGCCACGGGCTAGTGTGAAAAAGTGGAAAGGTAGATGTTTTCACTGCAACCAGACCCAGCACTGAAAAAATATATGCCAAGTATTTCTCAGAAGGCAGAACAAACAGGATAATTTTTGTTCACTGATTGTGGAAACATGTTTAGCGATTTTATCTACTGGTACCTGGTGTGTAGATACAGGAGCCACTAATCATGTCTGCAATTCATTACAGGGATTCTAAGAAACCTGACAACTTATTGATTGGGAGATTTACCGGCATATGGGTAATAATACAAAGGTAACAGCAGTTGCAGTAGGAGATGTCACTCTCAATTTTGGTAAAGAACGGATTTTAATATTGAGAGATTGTCTTTATGTACCTGCCATTAGAAAGAATTTAGTTTCCATTTTTAGATTGATTAAAGACGGATATTTAGTTTATTTTAATAACTATGTGGTTATTAAGGATAATAAACGGGTTATCTGTTATGGTATATTGGTAGATGATCTTTATATCATTACTCTAATCTCTCCAACGTTGTAACGAATTAAAATGAATAACACATCTACTTTACCATATAAGAGAAAATTTTCTTCTTTGATAAACGAAACGTTTATTTGACACTTACGCTTAGGTCATATTAATCTAAAAAGGATAAACAGACTGGTAGCAGATGGACCTTTGAGTTTATTGAAAGTGGAGACACTTTCAGTCTGTGAATCTTGCTTAGCGGGTAAGATGACCAAGAGGCCATTTTCGGCCAAAGGCTATAGAGCTAAAGAATCGTTGGAGCTGGTTCATTCTGATGTATGTGGTCCTATAACAATCCAGGCTAGAGATGACTTTGAGTACTTTGTCAGTTTCATTGATGACTACTCAATGTATGGATACATTTACCTGATGCACCGTAAGTCTGAATGCTTTGAGAAATTGAAAAAATTCAAGGCAGAAACGGAGAAGCGTCTTGATAAAAGTATCAAATTACTACGATCCGACCGTGGTGGAGAATATCTCTTTGGAGAGTTTAAGGACTACTTGTCATTAGAGAGGATTACTTCCCAGTTGACTGCACCTGGCACTCCGCAGCAGAATAGTGCAGCAAAAAGAAGAAATAGGACACTTATGGAGATGATAAGGTCAATGATTAGTTATACAGACTTACCAGATTTATTTTGGGGACTCGCTTTATAAACAACGGCTTACATTCTGAACTTGGTACCTTCTAAGTCAGTACCTTTTACTCCCACAGAATTGTGGACCCGGCCGTAAGTCTAGTCTGAAACACATTCAAATTTAGGAGTGCCCAGCACATATGCTGAAAGGGAACGCTATTAAGTTAGAACCGATGACAGAAGTATGTTTCTTTGTAGGGTATCCTAAGGGAACGAAGGGTGGTCTATTTTATAACCCTTAAAATCAGGAGGTCATTGTTGGCACAAATGCTCAATTTTTAGAAGATGATTATACTATAGATCATAGGTCCAATAGCAATATTATTCTGGAAGAACTGAGAGAAAATACGAGTAGAATGGAAGAGGAACCACAAGTCACTGATATTCTATTAGCTCGTCATAGTGGGAGAATTATTAGGATAAGTGCAAATCAAGAACAGGGTGCTGATGTACAGGGTTCAGATTATGCACAGCATGTTACTGCTAGTACACAGACACAGGTAGTGCCTCGTCGTAATGGGAGGGTTGTTCATCAACCTGATCGGTATATGTTCTTGGGAGAGTCTTTTGACAAGATTCTGGCAGAACTGGATACCTAGCCCTATAACTACAATGAAGCACTACAAGACAAAGATGCAGATCTTTGGCAAAGGGCTATAAATTCAGAGATAGAATCTATATATTCTAATCAGATCTGAAAACTTATAGAACCACCCGAAGGGATAAAACCTATTGGATGCAAGTGGATCTACAAGAAGAAGAAATGAGCAGACGGAAAGGTTGAAACCTTCCAAGCTAGACTTGTTGCTAAATGGTTCACTCAGAAAGAAGGAATCGATTATGAGAAAACCTTTTCACCGGTAGCCATGCTTAAGTCTATACGAATTCTGTTATCCATTGCTGCACATATCGATTATGAAATTTGGCAAATGGACGTCAAGACAGTTTTCCTTAATAAAAGTCTTGACGGGTGTATCTATATGATACAATCAGACGGATTCATTGCAAAGGGCTAGGAGCACATGCTGTAAGCTTAAGAGATCCACTTATGGATTTAAGCAGGCATGGAGGTCTTAGAACACTCGGTTTGATCAAGCTATAAAGTCTTATGGTTTTGATCAAAGTTCGGATGAGTCCTGTGTGTACAAGAAGTGTGACGAAAGTGTGGTGATCTTCTTAGTACTTTATGTAGATGATATCTTGCTCATCGCAAATGATGCGGGGGCATTATCTACGGTTAAAATATGGTTCTCTAGGCAGTTCGATATGAAATATTTGGGAGAAGCCAGTCACATCCTTGGGATCAAGCTTGTGCGAGATCGAAAATAAAGAATGTTGGGCTTATCACAAGCAAAGTATATCGATGATATCCTTGCTCATTTTTGCATACAGGATTCCAAGAAAGGATTTCTCCCTTTCTTGCATGAAATCACTCTATCCATGAATCAGTGTCCTATGACACCATATGAGATAGAGAAGATGAAGGCGATTCCTTATGCTTCGGCAGTAGAAAGTCTCATATATGCTATGCTTTGCGCTAGACCTGACATTTGTTTTGGCGTTGACATGGTTAGCAGATATCAGTCTAACCTAGGGAAGGAGCATTGGACTGTGATAAAGAATATTATCAAGTACCTCAAAAGGATTAAGAATTATATATTGATTTACCAGGTAGACTGTCTAGTACCTTTAGGGTACACAGACTCAAATTTCCAGTCAGATAGAGATTTATGTAAGTCTACCTCAAGATATGTGTTTACCTTAGGAGGTGGAGCAATGAGTTGGAGGAGTATCAAGCAGCCCTGCATTGCTGATTGCACCATGGAGGCCGAGTATGTGGCAGCTTCTGATGCATCCAAGGAGGCCGTTTGGATTAGGAACTTCCTGATGAATCTAGAGGTGATACCTTCAGTTCAGTCGGCTATTACACTTTACTGTGACAATAGAAGAGCGGTTGCAAACTTGAAGAAGCAAGGGTCCATAAGAAAGGTAAGCACATTGAGCGTGAGTATCGCCTGATACGAGAAATTGTACAGAGAGATGATGTTGTTGTGACCAAGATTGCATCAGGAGACAACCTTGCAGATCCTTTTACAAATAGCTTACTGGCTAAGACTTTTGATAGTCATGTAGAGGGTATGGGAGTCAGACGTATAGCAGCATAATTTTGAGTATAAGTGAGAGATTATTAGTGTTGGTATACTGAAAATCATATTTTTAGTAAAATAAAATTAATTTGTTATTTTATAAGAATTTTTATGAGTAATGTATGCATATCATTTCTTTGTTATGCATGGATGTCCAATATTCTGTATAGTATTTATTCTGGTGTGTAGAGTACGGCTTACACACAGAAGATCAGATTTGAGGTTCTTACGGAATATAAGTTTTATAACACAGAGTTTTAGTAGGCATGTCTTGGTTATGAAGAATAGATAATAGTATCGTCTATTGTTCTGACTCTCTGTGCTAGTATACTTTGTGTGTATTAAATGGGACATTTGGGGTAATTAATTTTATACTGACTATATAAATTAATTCACACCTAAGGTTATTGTAAATTGTTCTTATCCTTTTAATCCTGAAATAATTGTTGATTTGTATATATTTAATATTCGTTGTTTTGATTCATTAGAGGGTGCGATCTTATATGGGTTTATATTTTTGGTGAGTTAGATAGCGATATTATTTATATGGCAAATATTAATTATTGACGGAATCTACGTCCCGATATATCGGGATTGACAATACCCTCTTCAGGAAGCTTATAAGTTTTGACCGGGCCAAATCCTGCAGGTGGATTTGATTATCCAGCAGTAAAATAAGTTAAGCGGAAGGGCTTAAGGAATATCAAGATGCCGATTAAATTAAATTGTCAGTAATTAAATTTAATTGGCAGGTATCGAGAATCTTAACGTAGGGAGAAATTGTAAGCATTTAATAACAAGAGTTCTATGCAAGAGATCTTGAGATTATGGATTAGAGTGCAATTATAGTTCTTTAGTAGTATGAACTGTAATTCAGTATTTTATGAAAATTGCAGAAACCGCTGCATCTTTTCGTAATTGCAAAAACCGCTGGTAGGTATCTGTGTTCCACTAGAAGTCTTATTCATAATTACTTTCCAGGTCCATGTTGTAGCCCTATATATATATGCGGGTAGGCTGAACCAGTTTGACATCATCAGATATATCATTGATATATCATATTTTGTCTCTCAAGACTAAATATATCAGGGTTCTGCTGGTACGCGTTCTCGATAGTCCGCTATTCATAATACGTTCGAGGATCGCATAAAGAAATACGGTAGAAGATCTGACTAGAGCTTCAACTTGGATTCAAATCATAGTTGAAGAATAGATCGACAAAATGTATTCATCTAAATTAACTTTGGTTGCATTAATTTTATTTTCATCATTTTTTGTCAAAGGTTTTATCTGGAGCCCATTTCGGCGTTTGCCCGTCCAGTTAATTTTTTATCAAAAATTATTTGCAAAAATAATGATCTTAGCAGTATTGTCTCCAACATGTGCCAGTACACTTTGTGTGTATTGAACGGGACATTTGGGATAATTAATTTTATACTAACTATATAAATTAATTCACACCCCAAGGTTATTATAAATAATGCTTATCTTCTTCATCTTAAAATAATTATTGATTTGCATATATTTAATATTCGTTGTTTTGATTTATTAGAGGGTGTGATCTTATATGGATTTATATTCTCGGTGAGTTGGATAGCGGTATTATTTATATGACAAATATTAATTATTGTTAGAATTCACGTCTCGAAATATCGGGATTGACAATACCCCCTTAGGGAAACTCATAAGTTTTGACCGGGTCAAACCCTGCAGGTGAATTGATTATCCGGTGGTCAAATAAGTTAAGTAGAAGGACTTAAGGAATATTAAGATGCCGATTAAATTAAACTGTCAGCAATTAAATTTAATTGACAGATATCAAGAATCTTAACGTGGGGAGAAATGGTAAGCATTTAATAACAGGAGCTCATTGCAATTCAGTATTTTATGTAAATTATAGAAATCGCCGCATCTTTTCATAATTATAGAAATCGTTGGTAGGTGTCTATGTTCCACTAGAAGTCTTACTTGTTAGTCCAAGAGCTTCTTTAATTGATTTTGATGATTTTCATATTTTATTTCTTATAAATAAATGTCTTTAATTGGATAATATTTCTTATTTTCAAAATGAAAGTGCTAACCCATTTTGAACAATCAAGG
>JAOTRH010000026.1:6900805-6921447 GCA_034768845.1 Heliamphora exappendiculata | reverse complement strand
TTTCGAAATTTAAATGACGCATGCCCTAAGGATGACTTTTCTCTTCCTATCATGGAATTGATGATTGATGCGACCACTGGCCACAAAGCGCTCTCTTTCATGGATGGATGCTCAGGATACAACCAAATACGAATGGCTGCAGAGGATGAAGAAGCTACAGCCTTTAGCACTACAAAGGGTATATACTACTACAAAGTTATGCCTTTTGGTCTAAAAAATGTTGGTGCCACATACCAACGTGCAATGCAGAAAATTTTTGACGATATGCTTCACAAGATGGTTGAGTGATATGTGGACGATCTAGTTGTTAAGACTAAAAATAGAAATGAGCACTTGCGAGACCTTCGCATAGTATTTGGTCGATTGAGAAGTTATGACTTGAAGATGAATCCTCTTAAATGTGCTTTCGGAGTCACGTCCGAAAATTTTTTTCGGTTTATCGCTCGGCACCGGGGCATTGAGATCGATCAATCCAAAATTGACGCTATACAAAAGATGCCACCACCAAAGAACCTAAAGGATCTCAGAAGCCTAAAAGGTCATTCGGCATATATTCGACGATTTATCTCAAATTTATCCGGGTGTTGCCAACCTTTCAGTCAACTGATGAAGAAGGACGCACCATTTGTGTGGGATCAAGCGTGTCAAAACGCTTTTGAGAGTATTAAGAGGTACTTGCTTAGCTCTCCAGTGCTTGGAGCTCCTATCCCTGAGAAACCGTTGATACTTTACATTGCTGCTCAAGAAGAGTCTATTAGAGCAATGCTTGCACAAAATAATGAAGAGGGTAAGGAGCGAGCGCTTTATTACTTGAGTCGAAGGCTAACTGAAAATGAGCTTAAATACTCACCAATTGAAAAAGTGTGCCTTGCACTTGTCTTCTCCTCCCAAAAGGTTAGGCATTACTTTCAAGCCCACACTGTTCGTCTCATTGCAAGCATATACCCACTCAAGTACATCATGTCAAAATCGATTCTCTCAGGGCGCTTAGCACGATGGTCCCTTCTCCTAAATGAATTTGAGATCGTGTATGTCCTGTAAAAAGCAATCAAGGGGCAAGCTCTGGCAAATTTCCTAGCTGATCGCCCCATTCCGGCTGATTGGGAAATTTCTGAAGATTTTCCCGACGAGGATGTCTTGTTTGTTGAAATCCTCCAACCTTGGATGATGTTTTTCAATGGAGCAGCAAGGACAGACGGAGCAGGAGCTGGAGTCATTTTTGTTTTCCCGCAGAAACAAGTCCTGCCTTTTGCGGTTATACTTAGAGAAAAATGCTCTAATAATGTGGCTGAGTATCAAGATTTGATTATCGGCCTCCAAATGGCTCTAGAGATGAACATCAATGATCTTAACGTCTATGTAGACTCAAAATTGACAATCAATCAACTCCGAGGGGACTATGAGGTTAAGAAAGACGACCTAGTTCCATACTTCCAGTACGCAACTCATCTATTTGAAAAGTTCGAAGGAATTACACTAGAATATGTTCCTTGGAAAGAAAATTGTACAGCTGACGCATTGGCCAATCTAGCAACTACCTTAGCAATAACTGGTGATTAAACAATTGATGTCCCCGCATGCCAACGATAGATTTTACCACAGTTGTTGGATCCACATTTTCAAGAGACGAATGCAATCTCAGTTTCAACGGTTGAAGCCGAGGATTGGAGAACACCACTAATTGACTACCTTCAACATAAAAGGCTGCCCGATGACCTACATCATAGGACGAAAATTAGATGACGAGCTCTTCGATTCATCTACTACAAAGAGACTCTGTTTTGTCGATCATTTGAAGGCCTCTTTCTTCGGTGCTTAGGGAATGAGGAAGCCAACAGGCAATGGAGGAGGCACACTCTGGGATCTGTGGGGCTCATCAATTTGGTCCTAAACTTCATTTTCGAGTAAAGCGTATGGGGTATTACTAGCCGACAATGGTGAAAGACTGCATAGATTACGTAAAGTGGTGCCAAGCGTGTCAGTTTCATGCTAATTTTATCCATCAACCACCAGAGCCTTTGCACCCGACAGTCGCTTCCTGGCCATTCGATGCATGGGGATTGGATGTAGTTAGATCATTAACCAAGTTCTCAGCTGGTCACCTTTACATTTTGGCTGTCACAGATTACTTCTCCAAATGGGCTGAGGCTGTGCCACTTAAAGAAGTAAAGAAGGAAACAGTTGTCGACTTCATCAAATCCATCATCTATCGGTATGGTGTACCTCGCTACATTATTACTGACAATGGGAAGCCCTTCTACAATAGTTTGATGGATAAGCTTTGTGAGAAGTTTGGCTTCAAACAGCGAAATTCCTCGGTGTACAATGCAGCAGCTAATGGACTTGCAGAAGCATTCAACAAGAATGTAGGCAGCCTTCTGAAAAAGATAGTTGCAAAATCTAAGCGGAACTGGCATGAAAGGAGTGGTGAAGCTCTTTGGGCATATCGAACGACTTATCGAACCCCGATTCAAGCAACTCCATACTCCTTGGTCTATAGTGTTGAAGTCATCCTTCCTTTAGAGCAACAAATCCCATCACTACAGATAGCCATACAAGAAAGCCTCACCGAGGATGAGAATGCTAAATTACGCCTTGCTGAGTTAGAAGCGTTAGATGACAAAAGGCTAGTAGCACAACAATGACTGGAATGTTACCAAGCTCGACTCTCAAGAGCTTCTAACAAGAAAGTTAGGCCTCGGTCATTTCAAGTTGGAGATTTGGTTCTTGCTGTTCGAAGACCCATCATCACTACTCATCGAACAGGTAATAAATTTTTATCCAAGTGGGATGGTCCGTACGTCATAACAGAAGTGTATTGCAGTGGAGCCTACAAGATTGTTGATGGAGAAGGTCTACGAATTGGTCCAATCAATGGAAAGTTCTTGAAGCACTACTACCCCTAAGATTACACCGCTCCTGGCCCGCATGAGCTAAAACTGTGAATGCCAAAACATGATTAAAAACAAAAAAAAAGTGTTCTTCTGAACTACGTCTTGACTTGATCCCTTCCAATGGTACGTAGGCAACTTGATAATCATTCTCAAGTTCAGTCAACCAACCAAAAAAAAAGAACAAGAAAGACGGAGATGCAAGCGAGAAATAAATCATTTCATTTCATCTTATTACCTCGAAGGATACAAAAAAAACAAATAAATAAATAAATAAATAAAGAAAAATGATAAAGTCTCCATTAAAAAAAACTCTTATAGCCATGGCTGAGTCTTGATATCGACGCGCTCCGTCTCAAGCAAGTCTCGTAACTTACTTGCCACCTGTAGCTCTCCATCAGTGACAACCGGTGCTTGCTCAATGGTAAGTTGCTCCCCACTCAAGCGAGAGATAGAAGTCCGCCTCTCGAATACTTGGACTTCACCATTCTCAACGGACGCCTTTAACTGCGCTGTGTACGCCTCGGATTCTTCCAGCTCCTTCTTCAATTGGCCACACTTAGTCTCAACGTTTGCTAAGTCACGTCGTAGACCTTACACATGCTCTATACCTTTGCCCTCAAGGGTGGACTCCTCATGAATGCGACGATCAATATCGGCCAAACGTTCTGACTGAACTTCTAAGGTCATGGCTTTTCCATACTCAGATTGAATTGGGACATACTTAAAAACACTGTTCATATATGATTCAATGCGCTTTTGTAGAGGAGAGTAGTCCACTCCTAAAAGTGTAAACTCTTTGTAAAGTTCGTCAAACTTTCCTTTCAATGATGGAACCTTTTCTAGCGGCACCCTATCCAACAGAGCGAACATGCTATCGACCATCAAGGTAGCAGCTTGACGACGTGCGCTACGGATCACGGCTCCTGTGTCAAAATTTATAACTCCAGATGGTGCAATTGGACTGGGTCTGTTGGCCCTTTTGAATTCATCTCCCTGAAGTGATGCATTACGCATAAGAAAAGAAGCCTAAGGATTTTCACCACTAGCTCCCAAGCTGCAAACTGTGGATGTGACCTCAACCGCATCAATATGATGACCAAGTTTGACTACCATCCCACCACTAGCTTCCAAGCTGCGAACTATGGACGTGACCTCAACCACATCAACATGATGATCGAGTTTGACTGCCAAGTCAAAACTACTCGGCCCTTGGATGGAGCCACTGCTGTCATGAGGCTCAGTTTCATTCCCAAAACCATCTAAAGTTGAAAGACTTCGCATCTGTAAAAAAAAAGGGGAATGTGCATATGAAAAAAAAATGGTACACTAGAAAATGGAGTTGAGTTGTGTGAATCATTACTTGCTCTCCCGCGAGTGTGAAAGCTTGAGAGGAACTGGGAATGCCATCAAAGAAGGTCCCGGCATGAATCTGATCTGTCAAAGGAACTACGGGATTAGTAGTTCTAGACATATCAGTAGGGACATGCTTCCAGCATCGATCACTGTTATCCTCAGTACTTTAGCAATCCTCTCCATTAGTTGCCATCTTTGATTGTAGAGAAAGATGAACACCTGCCAACAAAAATAATAAGAAGTTGTAAGTGTAATCATGAATGGCATTTGAAATTGCAGTAATTTCTCGATATGCATAGTGAGAAGAAGTACCTGAAACACTTTATTTAGTCGTACACCTTCTAACTTTCACACGATTGTTTTTCGGAGAAATTGGGCGTTTATTCTTGCCTTGAGTATCCATGCTCCCAGAAAAGGGATCGTGATACACCTTAGCCCACCATTCAGCGTAGGCCTTGGTGACGAAAAATTCTCTGGTATTGGCGCGATCTAGTAGTAACACTTTTGACTCAGTGAAATATCAAAAACAAGAACGCTAATAGGTGATAACATGTTCAGAAGAACCATCACGAACGTCCTATTCTAACCTTCCGGGAACATCCTGATGGAAGCCAAATTGTTGGCTAAATCTATGAGGAGTATAAGGCTCAATGATGATATGTCCACCATGCCTTAAGGTCAAATAGCTGGATCGAAGACTGACAAAGTACTCAAAGTCAGAAAAAAATATTTGCTTGTTGTCAATCATCTATTCTCGCTTCGATCGCTTCATGGCCAGACGAAGCAAGACTACTCCTTTGCAAGATTTAAATAAGTCTTGTGTTTCTGATTCCTCAAAATGTCTAGCTCATTCTCTTGAATACCGAGTCATCAAAGGTCGGTCTAGTTTGGTTTGGGTGCAGAAATGGGTCTTAAAGTATTCAGCTAACCAGCCATAGAAATAATGAGCAGGGAATATGACGCTACTGTTCCCAAGGTCAGGAGAACAAACAATATCGTTTAACCCTCTGTAAATGCTGGCAAGGACTGGAACTACCAGGCAGAATTTATTGCCATTAGCCATCATGCTAGCAATTTTAAACACACCGGGACGCATCAAAGTGACATCTTCAAGAGGAAGAACGAACTTGCACAACCACGTAGCAAGAAAGGCAGCCAAATAAGTCTTCTCCCACATCTCAGGTTCCACTCCAAGGGTGACAAAAACATCATCTTCCGCGGTTGTTCGAGGATAAGTTGGACCAATGACTCCTGAGGGATTGTACGTCTCTTTTGGTCGTTGTGTTTTGTTCTTGACCTTTTTCCTTCGGGGTTTCTCATGCTTCAGTTTTCCCTTGAACCAATAACTGACCCAATCAGAAATTTTCACTAAAGGCAATGAAGGCTCACCTCCAACTCTACGACAAAGATGATGGAAAGCCAAGAGGAGATACTGGCAAGTAAGCGGAAGCTTAGAGTTAGCATCACGACAACCATTCATTTTCTCAATGCAAGGAATAACTTCATCATAAAACATCCCATCAAAAGGGAGCCCGCCAATCTCTCGTAGATCCCACAGAGAAATCGAAACTTCTCCTAGAGAAGTATGCAGCGAGTTTGTCACAGAGCTCCAACACTCCAAAAATGAACGAAGTATGCCACAGTACTAGTCATAAGTAAACATGGAAGCGAAAACTACGTCATATATTCTTTGATCTTTGAATGATTGGCCGTGTCGACTCAAAATGTCTTATGTCCATTCCCAGTACCCTTCGATGTACGGGAGCTCAGCTATCGCCTTGAAAGTACTACTCCATTGAGTCTCCCCATCACGAATACGGTGACCAAAGAGTGACAAGCAATCGGAAGTATCTGTCCGCGCATAAAGGGAAGAACGAAGCACCAATGCTCTGAAATCTCTATGATATTTGTGATAAATTTCCTTAAAGTTGGAAAGCTCGCAGTGAATGTCTTCTGGCCATTGGGAAAGGTGCAGAGAGTTGTCTGGACGTGGCACATGTAGCTTATAACGACCAATAAGAGACTGGTTGACAACCAATGTAGTTCCTTCTTTGACGGCATCATTGGCATTTTCAATAATCGTCAAAGTACCTTCGTGAAATTACTTAAAGAAAACCATAATCAAAACCTGGAAAAAAAAAGTTAGCTTCAAATTGAATGCCAAATATATTCAAGTAATGCTAGTCTAATGATTTCTTCTTCGCCAGTAATAAAATATGACGCGAGACCCATGTCATCTTTTTTTTTTTCTAGATGGCGTAGGTAGAAAAACGGGGAGATGACAGCCAAAGATTCACCAGTAATAGTGTGCGCAGAAATGGAGAGACTCTAGTATCATTTTTTTTAAGTCGCTACCGATGACGAGATGAGGACGGCAAGGTGCGGCCAAAACTTTACCAGTGACAGTGTGCGCAGAAATGCAGAGATCCTCTTATTATTTTTATTTTAGGCACATTGTGATCCTTGATAAAAATAGAGCACACACACGCAAAAAAAGGGAGGGGGGAAGACAGCAAGGTGTGTGTGTATATATATATATATCAACTTCTTTGTCAACAAAAGCACAAAGCAGAAGAATAAAAGAGTGCTCTAAGAAGAAGAATTGCTTTAAATTGAGAATCTTCTGCATAAATAGAAAAATATGTTGTTAGTAAAAAAAAGTGGTCCAGCAGTACTGTTGTGTGGTGCTCATGCAAAAAAAAAAAACTCTTAGCGGCGGGTTGTTGTGGCAAGCAGTTTGGCATATTAGGTTGTTGCAAGATTAGGAACACTATGCTGAGTCTCAAGCATAGTTATGTCTTGTTGATCTTCTTACATCAACAAATAAATAAATGCTATATTCTTCTACAAGTGAAAATTATGCTTTGTTGATATTTTTATCTCAATAATTTGGTGAAACAATTCACGTTCTGTGACCTCATCAAAATGCAAAGCCCAAAGAATCAGAGAGAGAGAGAGAGAATAAAGCTGTGTTTTAGAGAGAGGAAGTAAAATATCAATGGCAGGTACGATTCGTTCTGGTTTTCTTTCTTACAGTATCTTTCTCTTTAGTTGATGTGTGCAAGAGCCAAAGGTGAGGAGCAGAAGCAGTATTGATTTAATTGGCCATTAATATGCCAATAATATATATATATATATTAACTAAAAAAATGTTTACCAGCATTTTTTGTCTTCAAGCAGCATGTGATTAAAGAGCAAAAAGAATTGAGAAACTGAAAGTTCAAGGAATGAACAGTGATTAAATAGAAAAAGCTGCTGTTGGTCAAAAGAATCCAACTCCTCTCTTAGTAAGGACTTTGGAAAGGAAAGCCAATATTTGATTGGTTTTGCTTTAGGAAAACTAATATTTGGAAAGGCTTTTGGCGCTGAAGCAACCAGCCATTCTTCCTTGAATAATCATTCGTATGTGATATACTTTCCTTCATGGGTGAGTTTTAAAAAGATAAATAAATAAAATAAATAAATAATAAAATAAAATTGAGGACTATCCATAAAATGGTTTTAAAAAGGGGGGTGGGGGGAATTACCATCACTCTTGTAAGCCTCTAATACCAATCCATCCACCATAAGGCAACGGTTCATGCTGGGTTGTCAAGCACCGTCAAAATCATCAAAATACTTCAAGTCTCGCCTCGACGCTAACAAGCAAATAGTCAACCCAAGTCTTGAAGTAGGGGGCAATTTGTAGGCAATAAAATTTTGACATAATTTTAATCACCGTTTGATTAATTATGATTGATAAATTTTTTGGTTGATCAAAAATTAAAATAATCGAGATTCTCAAAGAAAATGGGCCTACAATAAATTATTGGATTTGATCTGTTTTAAAATGTGGATATTTACTTACACAAAAAAATAATAATAATAATAATATAAGGTGAATGCTGATAGATCCAATTAAATTCAAATTTATGAGAAGAAAAATCTAAGTTCAAATTTGATTTTTATCTCCATTAAAAGAATAACCATTTCCCATTAATAAATCAAAATAACTTAATAAATAAATTCAAATCACGGGATTTCCAAATTTAGCATCCCTCTCTTGAGCCTATAAATAGAGACCCTCATTCAATGTAAAGGGGCCTTTTTGGCTGAGAGAATTATGAAGAACTCTTTCAAGCTCTCTCTCTCTCTACCCGAAACGCTCCTCAAAATTCTTCTCAAATGTTCTCGTGGAGGATCATCAAGCATTTCAAAAAACGTGTCGATTCGTCTACAAGTTCTCAAACTAAGCACACTCTACAGATAAAATCTCATGGAGATCGTGATTTTCATCTCTTCATTTCGAGGAGATAGTTCAAGTTTGCTCGAGCTCAAGCCATTCAAAGCCCTAGGCAGACCCTTTTCGCCATCTTTTCTATTTGAAGATTTGGAGAAAGTTCGACAAATGGTTCAATTCTACGTAAGCTATTTTAACCGTTGGATTGTAACAAGTTCGGAGATCGAATTAGATGTTCACGATTGTATTCGTCATTAAATCACAAAGGATTGTACCATTTTGTTTTAAATCAATAAAATATTATTTTGTGCATTATTTTTTCGTGTTCTTTATTGCAGGCTCGCAATTTGTGTGTTACACTTGCTTTTCTCAGTTATGGAGAGTATAGAAGTCCACGGAATGGGATAAAGGTCAGAGCTTGTTCAAATATCAAGATTTATGCCTCCTGCTCTAGCTATTAAAAAGAGTGACAAATTGATATAAAAAAAAACCATTCAAAAGCGAGGAAATAAGAGGATCTCTTTGTTGAGTTACCAAATATAGTTACAAAGAGAATAACGACAGGAAGTCGAAGACAGAAGAGAACAAGAGAAATTAAGGTTTTAGAGAGAATAGGGAGCGAAGCTTCTTTTCTTTTTCAGAGAAGAAGTCAACGTAATTTAGAGATCAAGGGAGATTAGTGAACAGAGGTCAAGGGTAATGGACGAAGGTGATGGTTCAAGTTGTGCTGGTCCTGATTCCTATAGTGACAAATGATTCAAAAAGCTTACTCGCAAAGCTAATATAGCCTGCACGTCGAAGGGAAAGCTTTGAGATAAGTGGCAACGTTCCACTTTATATGAGCTGGACAAGTTACAAGCTTAATGTTCTTTAATGGCATCTATTCTCTCAACGCCTATAGCTAAAAATGAGCTAGAGCTTTCACGACGAATTGGATAGGGACATTTGAAGCCTTAAGTTGATTAGATGTTCTTATAGCGCATTTTAAAGAGTGTCATCGTTCTTAATACTAGTAATCATAGACCGAAGATGGGATTAAGGAGCGTTAAGGTCATTTAAATTGATCTAGATCTCCTGGCTGGCTGGGATAGTGGCATTATGGAGTTGGACCTTATTCTAGTTGTTTAACCCATTACGATACATTCTTTCTCCATCCTTCACCCGCGGTGTCTCCAACTAAATAATAAGAGATGGGCTAGCTAAATGAAACTACCTATCTTATAGGAATGAAACTCCCTAAGGATGGATACCCAAACAATCCTTCTGGCTAGCAGGCGAGAAGGATTCGACAGATTGAGATCAATCTCCCTTCCCTTCTTTCAAGATTAGATCAAGAGGTTTTTATTCCAACAAAACGAGCATTCGATCTACTTCTACCCTCTTCAAACTCGTCCTTTTTTTCTTCTTCCTCTTCAAAGTTCTCTCTTTTCATTGATTAATTTTGTTCCCACTTAAAAAACTGAAAGAGAGAGAGAAGGTCTCTCTAAAAAGGGAAAGAGGAATCTATTAGGGTTTTTGGCTCGCAATAAAGCTAAGATCCTGATCGAGTAAGACGTAGTCCTATCTATCCATCTCTCCATACACGATATCTTGAGTACCTACGATGGTGGCCATATATGTTGGCATGTGATCTTTGAACATAGAATCAAGCCCTTGTGAATAAATAGAGCTAGGTGCTCTTATTTTACAACGATAGGGACGATTCTCCTTGCGTAAAGGAGCTAACTGATCAAACTTTCTAGGAGATCCCAAACTTGCAATCAATCTCGATAATTATTAGGAGGAAACCAGCTAAATTAGATCTTTTAGTCAGGTCTCCTTCTAAGAAACCAACTAACTCTGTTAGCAATTAGCTTTTCGATGAAAGATTATTTTATTGTCTAAGATGGTGCGGGCATTTTTTTATTCTTTCTTTTATTTTTTGGTTTGGTTTGAAAATAACATGTTGGATATCCATTGTTTAGGAAAGAAAATACTTCTTTTATGATGAAAAACTCAAGATATCCAAGCACATGTGAAAAATAGAGTCGCCACTTAGTTTTTGAGAAAAATCAAGAAAAACAAAAAAGTAGGCCACATGTCAATTAAATGTAACTAGAGAAAAAGAGGGTCCGGGGGTTAAGGTAAGAAAAGAAAAAGTGTTAGGCAACTTTTTTGCCCAACTGTAAGGTTGGCCTCTACTTTGTCATTGTTGGTTATTGTTTTAAACTTTTTAAAAATAACAATTATAGAATGACTAGTCAAAGAGAGTCCATACAAAAGCAAACAGAACAAAGATAAACAAACGGGGATAAAATCCTAAGGGATCATGTGATTTGAGTTATTATTTTTAATCATGCCACCATTATTGTTTAGATAAAATAATCTAAAACATGTAAACGGGGACTAAAGATCTTATCAAAAGAAGGCATAAAGAACTAAAAGAAGATACTATACAGTTTTGATTTCTAACATGCTGCATATAGAATCAAATAGAAAGATTCGAACATGGTTTTCAAATTATTGGTTTTCAAAAAAACTCACAACCGTAGTAAACAGAATATCGCAGCCATGACAAAAGATGAAGAAAACTGACGATCTTGACAAAAATAGGTGGCGTCCGTAATAATAGAAGAAAAATACTCACAGTCGTAACTTCATAAGGGCGCGACCATTGTGTTTAAGGAATTACAAAAGGTTTTTTTAGTATCCAGTGTGTGCATGAGTACGAAATACGTATTGAAAGCACTATAAACAGACCTAACAGAAACCAGTTTTCATACTTTTTGCACAAAATCAATCATATGAACATGCTTTCATACATTTTCATTTATTATATATTACAAATTGAAAGAATTACATGCTTGACATGAATAAATTACACATGGAGTAATCAAAGAAAAATTAACGAATGGAAACCCTAATCGCAACGACTCCCGGGAGAGAGAAAGTAGGAGTTTAGAAATGTCACAATTTTCTAGAATTACCTAATGTAGTCAGCCGCCTTGAATATCCAATCGGGTATGATGGGCTAGAATCTTCTAGTCATCCGCGCTTTGGGGGGCCTTCCAAACACGAGCAATGTCATGAACTCGACTCGGGAATGAATGATATCGGGGTGTGTGTATCGGGTGGGAAATGGATTTTGCAGAGTATCGGGGTCTTAGAATGTTCTCTCTTCTTTTTTAGGAAAACGACACCTATTTATAGGTATTAGGGCAGCACAAAGATCCTCTGGGATGCTGCCACATGTCCAAAAAGGTGCAAAGGACGCGACCGTGAACTAATTGTACGAACTAGAACGGCCATGACCTTCAAAGGTCGCAACTTGTTATAAGATTATAAAAAGTCACGGCTGTGAAGAATGGAGTTCACGGCCTGTTCTAGGATCACAAAAAGTCACGACTATTACCTGATCAAGGACACGGCCTGGGATAGGATCATAAAAATGTGGTGGTCGTGAGTATCAAAAGGTCACGGCCTGAAGGTTTTTAGAAGAATAGAGGGGATTATTGGGTTTCGAGTCGAATTCTTGACATTACAATTGCTTAGAAGTATTCTTTAGCATAATTCCATGCTTTCGTCATTGAGGAACGTTCGAGATGGGTGCCTAAGATTCGGCTTTGTCAAATTGGAGTGCCTACAGATGGGTAGCTCTAGAAAAGTTAATTTTTTTGGGGGGTGCACCCACTGGTTTGCAAAGCAATGAAAGACTTGCTCCATAGAACTCCCTAGAGACTTTCGTCCTCAGTATTTTTTTATGGCCAAAGGAACTCAAGTGTGCTTAAAGTCTTATTCCCTAAATGTGATCTTAAGATGAGGTTGCCATTCCGCCTACTTTAGTCTCAAATAGGGCACAAATAAAGGGGAGCACACTGAATCTAACCCTCTACGTTAAGAGCTTTATTTATACAGTTAGTTACCAGTGACACAACTGGAGGGCTAAGTAGCGCCTCAATAGGAGTATTAAGATCCTCTGCGATATTGTAGTACTAAGACCTGTAAGCAAGAATGGACTTCATCCATAAGGAAAAACCCATGCCTCTCATAACCAACCGTACTCTAACCGGGCTTCGAATAACTCTGAGATCACCGAGTCTCTCGAGAATTGAGCGGCCAATAGCCTAATCAAGTACCCCCTCCTATTGTACTTCCTTTGATTACTCTTTGTTGATATAAGCTTAGTGTGCTAGCTGCTACTTCATTTCGTATAGTGATAATGCTTTCTCTTTTTTAGTGCTGAGGCGTTAATCTGAACTCCAAGCCCTATCACTTTATCTTCTCTGAAAAAGGTTCTCGTTCCCATGAATTTCGATCTGCCTCCTGGCATTGATAGCGATTGATCGAATTCCTACTCTGGTTTGAAAAGCTTTTCAGTTTTTCTTCTCTCATGCCTTTGAATTGCTATGAAAATAATTTGAAATATGTATATCTAGTACTAAAGACTGAAATTAACAATCTCGCTATGTTTTTCCTAGCATTGAGATGCTTGTGAAATTTAACATAGCAATTGGGTCTGTCGAAAATCAATTATATGAACATGCTTTTATACATTTTCATTGATTACATATTACAAATTGAAAGAATTACATGCTTGACATGAATAAACTACACGGTGTAATCAAAGAAAAATTAACGAATGGAAACCCTAATCACGATGACTCCCTGGAGAGAGAAAGTAGGAGTTTAGAAATGTCACGATTTTCTAGAGTTACTTAATGTAGTCAACCGCCTCAACATGTCCTCTCGGGTATGGTGGGGTAGAAACATCTAGTCATCCATGCTTTTGGGGCCTTCCAAACACGAGCAATGCCATGAACTCATCTCAAGAATGAATGATATCAGGGTGTGTGTATCGGGTGGAAAATGAATTTGGCAGAGTATCGGGGTCTCAGAATGTTCTCTCTTCTCTTTCAAGAAAACAACGCCTATTTATAGGTATTAGCACAGCACAAATATCCTCAAGGATGTTGCCATTTGTCCAAAAAGGTGCAAAGGACGATGTTGTGAACTAATTGTACGAACCAGAACGGCCATGACCTTCAAAGGTCGCAGCCTGTTATAAGATCATAAAAAGGTTGCGGCCGTGAAGAATAGAGTTCACGGCCTGTTCTAAGATCACAAAAAGTCGAGGCCGTTACCTCATCAAGGACACGGTCTGGGGTAGGATCATAAAAATGTGGTGGTTATACGGATCAAAAGGTCACGACCAGAAGGTTTTTAGAAGAATAGGGGGGACTCTTGGGTTTCGAGTTGAATTCTTGACATTGCAATTGCTTAGAAGTATTCTTTAGCATAATTCTATGCTTTCGTCATTGGAAAATGTTCGAGATGGGTGCCTGAGATTTGGCTTGATCAAATTGGGATGTCTAAAGATGGGTACTGAAAAAGTTATTTTTTGGGAGGGGTGTACCCACTGGTTTGCAAAGCAATGAAAGACATGCTCTATAGAACTCCCTAAAGACTTTCACCCCAGTATTTTTTTATGGCCAAAGAAGCTCAAGTGTGCTTAAAGTCTTATTACCTAAATGTGATCTTAAGACGAGGTCGCCACTCCGTCTACTTTAGTCTCAAATTGGGCACAAATGGAGGTGAACACACTGAATCTAACCCCCTACGTCAACAGCTTTATTTATACGGTTAGTCACTAGTGGCACAACTAGAGGGCTAAGTAGCGCCCCAATAGAAGTATTAAGATCCTTCGCGATATTGTAGTACCACAACCTGTAAGCGAGAATGGACTTCATCCATAAGGAAAAACCCATGCCTTTCATAACCAGCCGTGCTCTGACCGGGCTTCGAATAACTCTGAGATCACCAAGTCTCTCGAGAATTGAGGGGTCAAGAGCCTAATCAGGTACCCCCTCCTGTTGTACTTCCTTTGATTACTTTTGGTTGATCAAAGCTTATTGTGTTAGTTGTTGCTTCATTTCGTATAGTGATAACGCTTTCTCTTTCTTAGTGTTAAGGCATTAATTTGAATTCCAAGCCCTATCACTTTATCTTCTCTGAAAAAGGTTCTCGTTCCCATCAATTTCGATCTGCCTCCTGGCATTGATAGCAACCGATTGAATTCCTACTTTGGTTTGAGAAGCTTTTCAGTTTTTCTTATCTCTCGTGCCTTTGAAGTGCCATGAAAGGAATTTGAAATATGTATATCTAGTACTAAAGACTGAAACCAACAATCTCGCTACGTTTTTCCTAGCATTGAAATGCTTGTGAAATTTAACATAACAATTGGGTCAGTCGAAAATCTCGCAACTTGACTCTTTTTTTCCCTCTTTAGCGCAAGGCCTACAATGAAGTTGGTCCAAAAAAAAGAAAGAGCTTGTCAGATTGAAAACAAAAGGGAATTGAAAAGAAAGCTCCTACATTGTAAGTAAGTTGAATCATAAAGACGACATTTTTTTGGCATTTGCTACTAATTTTGGATCCCATTTCACGAATGGAATGGTTGTTTGCTTCGATTGTGGTGAAACAAGGCACATTAAGGGCCGTTGCTTTAAACTTCATCCTAAACTAAAGCAACGCTTTACTAGGATCCATCCTTTTGGTTCTAAATCCGCTCGCACTGCTACTATTATCGAGTATTGAAAGAATGGGACTACATCCCTCTTTGACTTCAATCGTCTACAATCACAAATTGGTCAGCTTCAGGAGCAACTCGGTTCTCTTACTACTCAAGCTTAGGGCATCTCTCAGATTCCCACTGCTACCCTAGCAACAAGTACTCATACTGCTTTACATGTTCAGTGTGCGAAACCTACTTGGGTTCTGAGTCCTGGGGCCAATGACCATCTCCTCTGGTCGTTTGCATGAAGGAAGTTAAATGACCTTCTTTTGAAGCAAGTCTTCCAACATGCTTGGTACAGTGGCGCCGAAAAACATATACTTCATTTCCTATAGCTCCTTAAGAGTTGCGTATTTTTCCTTCTTTTTGTCATTTTTTAAAATTGTTTTCTTGTCCTTTTTAGATAATTTAGCCAGAGCCGTAGTGATTACCATTGGCTCCTCAATAGATTTTTCATATGAAATGTCACTTTTGTTCTTATCTTTTTGGTGCTCAAATATAAGATGGTTCTTCTCGTTGTGATTGGCTATATTGATTTTCATGTCATGGAAACGTGTAGCCAATTCTTCAAATGAGCACGGTCAAATTCCTTAAAGAATGTAAAGGAGTCTCCAATGCATGCCTTGCATACACATCTCAACTGCAAAAGTCTCGGAGAGGTTATCTTTACAATCCAAGCTCAATTAAAGCTTGCTAACGATTAATGTAATCAACTACGATCTTGTCCTCCTGCTGGTTATTATTGGTAAATTCCACCATACCTACAGTTCAATGGGAGTTGTAGAAAAGATTCAAGAATTCACATTCCATTTGCTCTCAATATCAATAGATTTAGGCTCTAAATTAGTGTACCAATTGAAGGCATTTCTTTTAAGGGATCGAACAAATTACTTGACAGTGAGGTGCGCAACATGTTGTCTTGGATTTTTCTTTCCATCAAATTGTAGGAATTTTGGGGGTTGATAGCCGATAGGCATTTTGAGCCTGTTAATTCTTTTGGTATATGGCTTCGAGTATATTTGACTACTTCGTGGAGTGCCACCATACTGAGCCTTAATCGCATTTGTTATCATATTCTAGAGTTATTGGATAGATAACGAAGCAGTATAAGTTGGTTGAATGCTTTGAGCCACTACTTGTTCCATGGTAGGTGCGTGGTTGGTGTCATCATTAATCATTTGCTTTGACGTTGTAACATGACTCACGTTAACCACTAGTGCAACTTTTGAAGTGAAACCAGGAGGATGTGAATTTTCTAGGCTAGCTTCTTCAAAATTTGTGCTTCGAGTTTGTTCACAGGTGCGGCAATTTAGAGATCTTTCTCTTTAACAGTTTTAGTGAGCTTCTCAATAGAATGAGTCATCATTGCCAGTTGTTCCTCTAGTGAAGTAGTTTCGGTAGTCATTACTTCAT
Organism: Heliamphora exappendiculata; assembly: GCA_034768845.1. Taxonomy (NCBI): domain Eukaryota; kingdom Viridiplantae; phylum Streptophyta; class Magnoliopsida; order Ericales; family Sarraceniaceae; genus Heliamphora; species Heliamphora exappendiculata. Next base: position 6,905,018 of record JAOTRH010000026.1, on the reverse strand, counting down.
TAATAGGAAAGTAGAAGAGCTAGATTTACTTTCCCGAATTAGTAAGAGATGACCCTGAGTGTGGTCCCGTGCCTGAATTTGCATTAGAGACTGAGCGAGATAGAGGCAAACTTCCAAGGAAAGAGTCTTCAAAGGTTGAATGAAGCTTTTTGGGACATTTTCCTATCTTGATCTTTGCCCCACCGAAACAAAAATCTTAGCATTTCGAATCTTGTTAAGCACCATCCCTTTAGAGTTGGCATTTTTTATTGCACCTCGATTTGCAAGGACAGTTGCCTTAGTCTTGCTATGAGTCCTAGGTCTTGTAGAGGTGCTCTTGTTGCTTGAAGCATGGTGACACTATTGCTAGTGTTTTTGTTGATTTCAACGATTTGAACCTTTTTAGAAGCCATTTCTAAATATGGAAGTTTGAAACTTGATATAGGAGAAAGGAATGGGAGACTGAGAGGTCTCATTAGACATGCCAAATTTGTAACAAACAAATTTCAGAACCTGCAATAAAGAACACAAAAATGCAAAAAAAATATTTTTATTAATTTAAAACAAAATGGGTATAGTTTTTTGTGATTAATACTGAATACAACGGTGAATCTCTAATTCAATTTCTAAAAGGGTTATAATTCAACAGCTGCTGTAGCATTTTGACGAATCAACCTTGTTGATAACTTTTTCAAATCTTCAAACCGAGAATATTGAAAGAGCACTTGATCGAGGACTTGAAAATTTGTTCTCAAATAAAAATTAGAAGTACCGACTCTTTGAAATTTGACTCGTAAAACGTACTTGATATGAGAATTCGTAGATGAATTGGTACGTTGCTAATGTAATTGTTGATCCTTCACGAAAACTTTTAGTATAGTAACTTGAAGAATGCGTGAGAATTCTCTTTGCTGAAGGTCTCTTCTCTCTCAATGGGAATCTCTATTTATAAACTCTAGTAGAGGGGGTTAAATTTAAAAATCTCATTAATTTGAATTTGAATTGATTTAATTTCTTAAAAATAAGAGAAAATCATTTCTTATTTTACAAAAATAAAATAAAATATTAAATTTTATCTCTTACATTTTTTATTGATTAAAAGATTTCGACACGTCCATTAAAGGATTTATGTCCTTTGAGACTTTTAACTATTTTAATTTTAATCAATCATAAAAATTTATATGACTAATTACATGATAATTAAGCCGTATTAAAATTTTAATCGTGATCTATTAGTGGTGTTTTGGGAGAACTTATTTCAAATATCTTCTTTTTGCCTTTTAAAATTGGTTCATATTTTTGTTTATTTTTTTATTTCTCTCATCACGATGAATTTTAAAAGTTAAAAAACATTTGACAAATGTTTTGAACAAAGTTGATTAACCCATGTTTGGTTAAAAATGGCTAAAGACTTTTTTCAAGCTTTTTTTGTCTTTTTCTAATTGTATTTGGAATAATTTTTAAGTTTGATTTTTAAAAGGTTTAACTTTTTTGAAAAAAAGAAGAAAAGAAAAATGAGAGTATTTAGGATAATTTTTCGTAGTAATTTTTTTGCTTTTTATTAAAATATCTAAAATATTTTTATTTTTAATTTTTAAGTTGCAGTATTTGATATATTGACACGATTTTTTTAGTTTTTGTGAGTATGATTGATTTTTGTATGTAAATGTATTATAATAATTTTATTTAAAAAAAGTTGAGGTGTTTGAGACATGTATTGGCTTTTTTATTGAATTAATAGATGAAAAAAAAGTTAGTTAAATTTTTTTTTTGAAATCAAATAGTACAATTTAAAAGATGATTTTTTTGCAAAAAAATGGACTTAAAAGCTAGCTCAAACAGGGCCTAACTTTTCTTAATTAAGCATTTTACGTTTTTTTTATAGTTTGATATGGATTTTAAAAGTACGTTCCCTTATATTAAAGTTAAAATTTTTGATTAAAAACAAAAAAACCTACAAAAACCTATTTTGGTGGCTTTTCTCATCTTATTTGAAGTTCTTTGAATATATTTTTTGATTAAGTTTTTTTACTTTTAAATTTTTTGTGATGAAAAAAATTTAAGAAGTAAATCAATTTAGATTAATGTTAAAAAAATCACTAAAAACAAAAAGAATTATATAAAAAAGTTAAACAAAACACATATGTTGTATTTTGATCTTTATCTTTTTAAGTTTTCTTGATCTAAAATTCTTATTTTTCTATTACTCAAAACGTTAGAGCTACAAAAGCCTTTTTTTTCATTTATTTGGTCCAAATATTTAAATTTTTAGATTTTTAATGATAAGGAAAATCGGAAAAATATGAACATTTGGGCTAAAATTGAAAAAAAAAATCATTAAAAAAAGTCATAAAAGCCTATTTAAATGAATTTTTCATTGTATCTTATTTTGTTTGTCAAAATATTTAGTTTTTGATTTCTCATAAAGGAATATAAAAAATATACTCATTTGGCTTAACAGTATAAAAAATTATTTAGAAAAAAAATTGGAAGAAGGAAAAAAAGTTTATACCAAAACACACGAATATTTGGACTGAATATAAAATAAATTACTAGAAAAGTTTTTGATAACGTTCCACACCGTTTTGGCTCCATTGCCATCCTTGCACGTGAGGAAGAGGTATTCAAATTTCGAAAGAAGCGAGGGAAACACGTGCTTCACCGTTCAACAACAACGGGACGCTCTCCACTTTTCTTCCTTTTCAAAACCAATTTGATCTCAATTCAGAGAGAGAGAGAGAGAGAGAGAGAGAGAGAGAGAGAGAGATCTATCAGAAAGAGTAGGAGTATCACCAGATTATATCAGATCAGATCAGATCTGAAATCTAAATCTAAATCTACATCAAAACCAAACCCAAATTCAGAATAAACTAAGGAAGGAAAATGGAGAAGTATGAGAAGCTGGAGAAGGTTGGGGAAGGGACGTACGGTAAGGTGTACAAGGCGAAGGACAAGGAGACAGGGCAGCTGGTGGCCCTGAAGAAGACTCGTCTGGAGATGGACGAGGAAGGGGTCCCACCGACGGCCCTGAGAGAGGTATCCCTCCTCCAGATGCTCTCCCAATCCCTCTACGTCGTCCGACTCCTCTGCGTCGAGCACGTCGACAATAAACACGGCAAGCCCCTCCTCTACCTCGTCTTCGAGTACATCGATACCGACCTCAAGAAGTTCATCGATTCCCACCGCAAGGGCCCCAACCCCAGGCCACTTCCCCCTTCCCTCATCCAGAGCTTTCTCTATCAGTTGTGTAAAGGCGTTGCTCACTGCCACAGCCATGGTGTCCTTCACAGGTTCGTTCCCCCTTTCTCCTTCACCCACCCACTTTGATTAGTGGCTTTCTCGATCTCTTCATCTTCTGCTCTTTCTCATCTACAGAGATCTGAAGCCACAAAACCTTCTTGTGGACAAGGAAAAGGGCCTCCTTAAGATCGCAGATCTTGGTCTGGGAAGGGCCTTTACCGTTCCTCTCAAGAACTACACCCACGAGGTCTGCCTTATTTTGATTTCAACGGGTGAATTGTCCTGTTCATGAACCAATAATTTAAATTCCAAACTTTTTTGCTTTTTGGATTAATTGATGTGGATATGCTCTCTCATCGTTATTTTACAGATTGTTACCCTCTGGTACAGAGCTCCAGAGGTCTTGTTAGGATCAACTCATTACTCAACTGCCGTGGATATGTGGTCCGTCGGTTGTATTTTTGGTAGAAGTCTTCAACTTCATTATTTATTTCATGTGGTTCGCTGTTTAGCTTGTTTTAAAATGCTAGCTAGACATTTTCTTTTCCTTTCAGGCCAAAATTTGACGTTTGTCGTAGGGATTTTAAGATCATGTATCTAATTGTCCCACCACAGTATCTAATTGGTTATGCTATTTAGCTTTCACATCATAAGATACTTTGTGTCCGTAAACCTATATCCTATTGTTCATTGCTCAAACACTGCATCAGCTGTGGTCAACATTCAGCAAGGAGCAAGGAACTTAAACTCTATGGTCAGTGCAACTATTTTAGCACAACCGACTTGTTTTTCTCAAGTATAGCAAAACGATACAAAATCAAATTGATCCTTCATGTAAAGCCTACTTTAATCGAGATTGCAATGGTTCTCATTATGTTATATTTACTTTGGTCACTTCTAGGGTCGAGGACTTCAATTTACTTTCCCAGGACGATATATTTCCGTTGACAACTATTTCAACCATTGCTTATCCACTCCACCCACCCACCCCCCT
>JAOTRH010000026.1:6880368-6900705 GCA_034768845.1 Heliamphora exappendiculata | reverse complement strand
CGGGGGGCGGGGGGCGGGGGGCGGATTATGCATTCCCCGCAAAAAACCCGCCCTATGGCCATCCCTAAATATGAACCCTTTATTTCGTCTAAGGTTAAGAGATATACACTATAAAGGCTTAGAAAGAAGCCAAAAAGTGTAGAGAGAGGCTCAATTTGAGACTAGTAAGGTAATACACAAGAGAGGCTCAATTTCAAGATATAGAGAATGAGAGTTCTTGTAATCTTTATTGATTATAGTGGATTGATTTCTCCTCGCCACGTGGACGTAGGCACCTCGTCGAACCACGTATATGCTTATGTGTTTGTGATTGTTTGTATTCTCTATTACTTTGTGCGGATTATAACCAACGATATGCATCCGCTGCACAACAAACAGGTAGGGCTCTAGTACGGCAAAATATGTACCGAGTACGCCAAAGAAATACCAGGTACTTTTCCAGTTGTCGGGGGCAGTATCAATACGTTTTGAAGATGGCATCGGTATGCTTTAGCCCCTTTTGAGCACGTGAATGGATACGTGAGGACTTCAATGAAATTTTTAAAAACCTATGAAGCACAGGTACGCAGTACGATATGGGTACACTACAAATGTTATATCATATTAGCATTGTCTTCCCAAAACTGTGCTTTTGACAATTGCTAGTTTGGGCGACAAATAGTGATATTTGTTAAACTGAATGACAATTGTTATGGCAATCGTATTGTTTGAAAGTTATTTTCTGTAGTCTCAAACCCTAAGAGAAACCATCATAAGATGTATTTTCTTATACAAATTTAAATATTTAATATTTTTATTAAATTAAAAAATCTAAATCAAGCTTTTTAATAATCAATTTTATCTTTATACCAAAAGAGATAACATATTATTTACTCTAATACTCTTTTAATTTTTAAAAACTTTATGTAAGTCCCAACATAGTCATTCACGTACCAAAAACGTACCACTGGTCCACTGTCATACCCAACAATTGAACAAACACTCAGTACATTTTTTCCATACCCAATACGTATTTTGTTGTACTAGAGCTGTATTCATACCTAGTACATGCCCGGTAATCTATTATCAGAGTCGTATGATTTACGAGATGTATCTTACAATTCAATTCGATACATCTAACAATCGATTCGTTTCGATAGAATAAATCAGCAAAAACAAGAATAGTACGATTCACGATACGTATCGCATAATTCGATACGATTTGGTTCGGTAAATTAAGGAATCGATTCAACACCAAGCAAATCTCGATTTTATTTCTTCTAACTTAAAATTTTACAATATAGAGATTTGTCCCACGTCATTTTTCTAAGCCACCCAACCTTATTTATGTATGTATTCTAGATGTCGCTTTACTAAATAGTAATTGGTTTTTGGATTGGATATCTACAAATTTCAACATGGCATTATTAGTATCAAAGCTGTGTGGGGGTGATTTTGCGAGTTAAATTTTTACCTAGTGTCTACTTCATTCATTTCGTTCATTTTTATATCAACTTCACATGCAACTGAGCGACATGTTAGGAAGAGGATTAGAGACATCTCACATCATTTTTTTAAGCCATTCAAGTTTAATTCATATAATTTAGTGATCTCTCCACCCATTGCCAATTGATTGAGTTCGATGCCTCCAAATCTAAAAATGCATTTACGAATTGTTATAAATCATAACATAATTAATAATACGATATAAAATCATTGATCATAATAAAGCTCAGACCTACATCTTTTGCCCTAGATGCAAGCGTCTTACCTATTACATTATATGCTCATCATACAAAACAAGTTATTTATTCATTTATGATTAAAAATTTTCATATTTATAATGCATCTTTAATATTTAACCATTTTAAATATATTTTTTTGATGTATTTTAAAAATTATAACTGAATTTTTACAATTCACGACTCGATACGATTTACGATTCAAGAATAGAAAATTTCGATTCAAGATTCGGTTCTCGATTTGACAACTATGCCTGGTACGTATACAACAATATTTTTGAAGTACTCCTACTTCATAGTAAAAAAGTAAAAAGATACTGGAGTTAATAATATGTTATCTTTTTTGATATAAAGACAATTAAATATTAAAAGAATAATTTGGATTCTTTATTTTAATAAAAATGCTAAAAGTCCATACTTGTATAAATAAATAAATTGAAAAATGTTTTCTTAGGGTTGGTAATAGGCGAAAGCACCTTACCAATAAATATGAAATCTATAGCAATCATCTTCCAACCCAACAAACCTCACCATTTTCCATCCAAACTAGAAATCATCGAATATGCAGTATTAGAATGACAATGTTAATATTTTTGTGAGCTAGCATTTATTATGTTTTCTCTTTATTACTAAAAATAGTTTTGCATTTTGGTATATATATATAATGCAATATTAGAAAAATACCACAAAAAAATATTATCATACCACAGCCGTACCCATATCTTTTTAGGTTAGATTTTATCATACCAACATACTCATATCATATTGTACCCGTACCCTTATACCCTCATCTGTGCTTCATAGCTTAACTCACTATTTATCATTGGGCAATACTGAGATTCTATATCCTGTTAGTTGGCTTGCATCATTATAATAAACGAGGTAAACAAATTATGTGAACAAGCATGAAACAGAATAGAAAGAACAAAAAGCAAGTAAACAAATTTTGAAGAATCACTAAGGTAGACCACTTTTTATGTCAAACAAATAACATGTAACAGCAATAAGACTAGTTACCAACCTTTCTTTTTCAATGTTCCCGTCCAATTGTTCAATAGGCTGAGACCGTGGCTTCAAATTCAATTTGGGGCGTTCAACTGCTCGATTCACACTGAGAGAACCAGATAGCCCAGATTTTGTGGAATTTGCACTTGCATAGGAATCAGCAACATATTCCAGATGATCAGAATTATGTGGTTTTTGGTACCCCTATACGCAAGACAAGATGGAAATTAAAAGCTGGAGGAAATCACAAATGGGTGTATAATATGCCAAACAAATTGATATGGAGTACCATCTTAGAGTTAACAGGCAGTTCCAAAATCTCCAACGGCTTGGGGCTCAGAAGTGGCTTTAACTTGGGATGTTCTGAAGGGACTGGAGATTGAAACTCAGACCCACCAAATTTGGAATCATCACAAGCTGGTTGAGCCCCATAAACATAGCTTGGTGGGTTACTTTCAAAAGCTTCTGGGAATATAGGAGACCTAGCCCGCTCGTAGGTTGGCAACTCCCTGCCACCAACCCGAATCCCACCATTAACAGTTAAACTCCTTTGAGCATGTGCTGCCAACATTGCGCCGTGGTATTCCACACCATCTTCCATAACCACTGGATGGTAGCTGTTCTTATTGTAAAAAGTATCGTCCTTGGAGCGGAATTCACTCTCTATTGCAGTGTGTCTAATGACCTCAACATCCGTTGGATGATGGATCGATTGCTTAGATTGCCATCTCCCTGAAGAGACCTTTTCAAGCGCACTGGCATGAGCTAGCTTTGAGGCAGCATTCGGACCAGACCACGTGGCAGGCAATGGCGCAGTGGTGCTTACTGCCTCCTCCCTTATTGTCCACGTATTTATGTGCATTCCAGAAGCAGCCTGGCCAGTATTGGCACCTAAGTTTGACGAATTCATGCCCACATTAGCTGGTTCAGCAAATCTCGCAAAGTAAGTGTTGCCACCAAAGTTCTGAGAATTCACTCCGGCATGAGTTGCTCCAGTAACCCTCCCTGCATATGAACTACCACTACTACTAGACAAGTGAGATGCTGGAGGCAAAACCTGTTGACCAGAAAGTGTCCCAGTGTATGAATAATCAGGTTTCGGTTCCGTAAGTGTTGGCAATGCGCGAACGCTCTCATCACTAACGGTTCTTCGCGGACCCGACACACCATCTAAAGGCTTCCGCTCATCCTCATCAAAATTCCGGCCAATATGCGCACTGGGATTGAGAAACGGAGTCTTATCATCAATGTTCCTCACTGCCCCAGCCGACCCCGGCCGCAACCGACGATCGGATCTTCCCATAGGGTTTCCCCACGCACCCTGGCGGTCAAAACCAGGACGGTCTGTAGGCCTCGCGATTCTGCCAAAAATATCGAAACTTTAACTAAGGCTTCTACTTCCAGATCTACTACTTTGAACGATATGAAACCAAAATTACATTTCGCCTATTCAGCCATAGAAACGAGCATATATATACAAACGCGTTCTCAGATCTAAAGTATATCCAAATAAAATCAGAAGAAGAAGAGAGAAGTGAAATAAAACACAAGAATTAAACTTGTTTTTATGAAATAATTACGAAGACAGATTCAATTTGGGTATTTGATTATTAGATGTATGAATTGTAAGATAAGGGATTACGATAAAACTTTGAGGGTAAGAAAAGAGGAACTTACACTCCCGGAGCAGAAGGGAGAGGAAGATCGGAAGGTATGGAACCGCCATGGAAGTCCTTCAGAGTCATGGTGGTCGAACCTCCCGGCGCCTTCTTCTTCGACATTCTCTCTCCTCTTTCTTTCTCCTCTTTTCCCTCCCTTTCTTTCTCTATCTATAATCTGTAGGTATATATTCTGTCTCTATAAAAAAAAATTCTATATATATAGCCACGTTTGGGTTATTTTACTTATAGTTTATTTGACTTATAAATTAAAAAATAAGACATGTAATTTGAGTAATTAAATAAGTTAAAAATAAATAAATAAATAAGTATATAAGTTTGTTTGAATAACAAAATAAATAAATAAGTTAACTTACAAATTAAATAAATAAATAAATCAAAAATCACACAAATAAAATAACTTAAATTAAATTTAATTTAAATAAGTCAATAATCAAATAAGTAAAATCCACCCAAACATAACCATAATAGGGATAACATCGACAACGGGCAAAATTTTTTACAAATTTTATTTTTTATTCACCAGACCCCTCACTCGTCCGCTCTTGCTTTTTTTGCTTCATTTTGACTTTATGCCAAGGTTGGAAACTTTCAATAATATTTATTTTATTGTTTTTTCTTGTTTTTAACATGAGAATTAAAATTTATTTTTAAAAATTAAAAGAATTTTTCTTTCATATATATGGTTTTTTTTAAATTAAAAGGATTTTTTTTCATTTATATATGATTTTTCTATGTTTTTGAATTTTGACGTGATTAGTCAACTACTTAAATGAATTTTAATTTTTTTTTTTTTTGTAAAAATAGCGATAAGTGAGAGTTAATTGTTAAATTACTACAAAAGAATATCAAATTTTCTCTTTTATCATACTTAAATATATAACCGCTCTACCACCTACATGATTATTATGCTAATAGTTTCGGTCAAATAAAATTTAGTCTCGCTTGGCAACTTAACTTAAAAAATTTTTTTTTTAACTTAAAATTACTTTAAGTCATTTGCTAAATCTTGACTAATAAATTTTGAAAATACGTTTTTTTATAGTAGGTGCGTTGAATACTCTTTTATGCACTAAGGCTAAGCATAGACAAGCATAAGGAGAGATGAATGAGAGCATCGTTTTTCTTAAATTTTTAAAAAAAAAATTGTTAATTATAGTAATATTAATTCAGTGTTGGGTGTTGAAAAACTGGGAAAGAGTGTATCTGTTAGGTGTTTGTTTTATATTATACAGAATTTATATAATTAAAATTTTATTTATAAGTATATTTGAGTTGAATTGAAGTTATGAATTTACTAGATAATTAATATTTGTAGAGTTTACTAATTGTATAAGCCTATAAAGATGATTTGTTTATAAATAGGGACTTATGAGTTTTAATAGATGTATGAAGAATAAATAAAAAAAGTAAAAATATTAAAAGAAACAAAAAACATATCAAGATTTTTTAGGCTTACCAAGGTGACCCTTAAACAAAAAAAAATATGACTTGTATTAGGGCTTGAATTTTGGTGTCAGATGACCAAAATGGGTACCATTGGTTAAATGAAAAAATATGATTTGTTTTAAGACTCGAATTTTGACATCAAATTTTTAGGTCTTTTGGTTGTTATTGGATGTCAATTTTCTTTCAAAAAAAATTAGTTTTTTAAAAAAAATATTAAAAAAAATATGTCTTGTGGCCATTTTAGAATAATTGTTTTCAAATTTTTATTTTTAAATAATCATTCAATACTAGTTTTCAATTATGCGTTTGCATTGAAAAGAAGTTATTTATTTATTTATTTATATATTGTTAAAAGGTAAAAAAAAATCATCAATATAACAAATAAATCAATAAGTTTTTAAATCGATTGATTAGTCTACAAAAGTATACAAGCTGTCCAAAATAAATTGACACAAATTAATCAAAATTGACAGACAGATCGATCGATTTGTAAAAGTACTGCACGATGCCTTTTTTTATTTAAGCTAATAAAATAAAATAAAAAACATATAATCATTTTCTTTTCTTGTAAGTTACAACAAACATTATCATTTTTTTTTTCTTCCGATTGTAAATCTTTATTATACTAGAAATTCAAACACTACACACACAGATTCAACCCAACAATTCAAGTAACAGCCGAATCGCATACAGAAGCAGCCAAAGAAACCATTTCTTACTCATTTTCCACACAATATTCTGAACAAACGGAATTACAGAACGAGGAAAGCAGCACCAGTTTCAATAGGGATTACAGACTTGGGCGTCTCCACCGTTAGAAGAGGAAATAGGAAGAACCAAGAACAGATCTGTGATCGTGACCGAGGTTCCGCCCCCGAAGGCACTCCAGATCCATCACTTGTGAGTGATCCACAAAAAGGTTCACCTGAAGATCACAGCCAATGACAAGGTTGTTATAAGCATCCGAAAGGAAAAGGTCAAATTTCCAAGCAGTTATTGGCAGATCCAGTGGCCAAAGCCCCTGGAAACCACACAATCATGTGGGTGTTGCCGTTGGGGCAGCTTATAATTTTTCCAAAATGCAGCAGAGAAAAAAAATGGTTGCATATAAGTGTGAAGTAGTACCTTGGGACCATATTGTTTAATGAACCACTCAGAAGTGTTCGCATTTGATGCTTCAAACATGGTTTTCTCAAGCCCAAGACGACCTATGACCTTGGCAATTATGTCCGCTCGTACACAATCGGCATATTTGCAGACATCATCAGCATCAATCATGATCATGTCTGCCCCGGCTTCTAAGCATCTTTCAGCTCTCCTGATCAACAGATTGACATCTTCAATGGTTTCTGCAGGAAGAAGGAAAAAAAATATAGATATATTTTAAGGCAAGTATGCAGGGTAAAGCTCCTCTCAAAACCACCAACTCTCAAGAGCCTTAAAGGCTCCATTTCCTAGGTTAGAGTGAGCCCACAGTGATAATTCGAACAGTTTATTTTATTTATTTGGGGGCATTGTAGGTCTGAATTTAGTGATTTAATAGACCGACCAATGTTGAAATAGAACTATATTAGACTATCCCTTAAAAGTTTCCCAAGATCCTTCTCCATCCCTTCGAATATATTTTTGTTCCATTTGGTTTCTGTTCTTTAAAAGCTCAACCAAGCAATGATCAATCAAATGCTCTCCCATGACCGTCTCTAAAACGAATTTATGAACCCAATTAGAGTAACCGGAAAACGTATTATCAACATAACATTGAAAACTCTCTCTTCCCACTAACTTTGTCAGTGTACTTATGAAAGCATGATCTAGATGCACAGAAATTGTCTTATTACATCACCTTTGAGAAAAAGCATTAAAATCCCCTAAGAAAATTGGTAACTAAATTAGTTTCACTGAAAAAATGCTAAATTTCATTTCCTAAAAAGATTTAAGCTAATAGAATCCTAAAATTGAGGATGTGTAAGCAACATAGCATGTTATCACCAAAAAAATGTTCAGCTCCCACTATTGCTTCCCTTTGAATGTCAATAATTACGCACTCAAACAAATATCTTTAAGAAAATTTCAATGTCATATAAGGGAAGCACATTAAGAAATATGAACTTTATCACCTCAAGCACATTCAATAAACGGAATTGGCATACCAGATGTTCGTGGCACTGGGACTACATAAGCTCCAAATGCTCTGTCTCCAGTGATGGGGATATCAGACTTGTTAAACTTCACGGCAAATTGAGGCTTGGCTTTCAGGCCACCACTCTTAATCAACCGGATAAGTCTCAAGAGTGTTTCTTCAGGAACTCCAAGTGATCCCACGTTTAGCTCAATCGTATCAAAACCCAATTGCTTACACTCCTGGAAGAACAAAGTCAAGAAAAACCATATTAGTGCGACGAGTTAAAATACATTTTTTACTTTCTTGTTGACAAGTGACAAGTGACAAGTGTTTCAATATGTGATTGCAGAGCAAAGCGTACAATTCGTTTCACACCTCTATATATTCTTTGAAAGCAGATGGACCTTTGTGAAGCAAATGTTCAGCCCAGTCGCCCGTACTGACATAGACATTGTGTTTGTGCGCCATGCTTGTTACTTCTTTGATGTAAGCTTTCGGCATCAAACTATGTGAGCCCCCAGCAAACTTTAAACCATCGACAAAGTGTCCCATAGACTCAAAAATATCCTATACAACACAATTTAGTATAATTAGGGCAACCAATCAACCATGTCACTTTCCCAAAACATTCAACTGTGTAGCATAACTCATCTACAACAACCAAGGTGTTCCATAATCCAAACTTGTCATTTGTCAACTAACAAGAAGCTCCATGAAAGTAAGTCAGAAGTTGGTCTAAGACCAGGAAAGAGAAACAGTGCATTAAATAAGTAGAAAAAAACAAAGCAGAAAGGATGAGCATGTAGGTAAAATGGTAAATATGAAAATAACAAACCAATATAATCTATCTATATAAGGACATACAATTAAATTTGGGATCCCAAGATTTAGTAGGGTTTTATAATATTATATTTCAGAAAATCTAACAGAATAGTTACAAATGCATCAATCATTTTAAATCATAAATTATGGAGTAGGTGAGTTTACAGAAAACAATCAGAGCATATTGGAAGATACTTTTAAAAAGAGACTCCAAGACAAGCATCCAAGAATGCGACAAATTCATAGAATTTTAAAATGGAAGAGAAATTCCTTCTTATAGAAAAGTATCAGAGCAACTTGGAAGGTACTTTTTAAAAAGAGCCTCCAAGACAAGCATCCAAGAATGCGACAAATTCATGAAATTTTAAAATGGAAGAGAAATTCCTCTGTTTGAATCATATGCTATTAGAAAACAGAAAATCTCCTTGATATGAATCTCTAGCAACTGAAAAGGTTCTGCAGGAACCAGTCAAAACCGTGGAATCACCAAATTTAGAAATTAGAATGGTGGAGAAAAATCTATTATACTTAACATTTACATATATGGACATAGATTTAAAAAAAAAACAATCTTTTTGGTAAGAGCTCAAAAGAATAGAAAAAAATATGAGAAAATGAATTTTACAAGGCCTTCCTTCGTTTGCAATGGAAAGAAAAAGAGATCCAATTTTGAACAGACAAGGAAAGGTCACTGTTTTAATGCCTGGTTCCCTGTAACGCAATACAAATGGCGTCGAATAGAGAGGCACACTTAGTTTGATCGGAAGCAATGCAAATGATTTACATATTGGGGAAAACAATACAGAGCTTTTTGTTTTGGCCTTTATGAACTAAGCGCAATTATAAATGAAATGCTGAAAATTGGATTAGGGTGTGGTGTGAACTTCCATGAAGAATGCCAATATAAGCAACTGCTAGTGAATTCTCTTATGCATTCGTAACATCAACCTTCGTCCAAACATCAATAGCAGTAGTAACCATAGTGGTACATTGAGCATCCTTTATCATCCCCTTGTATGCAGGCATACTATCTACTACTATAACAGATATTGCATGTGATATGATATCCCATCTCAACTGCATCATCACTGGTCTAGTAACTTAAATGAATAACTAACAGCATGAACCAACAACTGAAGTTCAAGTTACAAGTAACCACATGTTTCATTATATTAAACTTACTTCCCATCTATCACCCATGTGATATGAGATATCACAGTGTTATTGTATGATGGGTGAATAGGTTTTTTTTTTTTTCCTTGTGTGACCATGGTAAAAAGATTCAATTCATAGAAACATGTAAAATTCAATTCCCATGGGACAAGCACACAACACCCATATAAATTAATCAAATCTAAAAAGATTCAATTCACAGAAGCATGTAAAATTGATCTGAAATTTGGATCTAAGCTGTGGATTTTCCTCAATTCACCTTCAAATCCATATTCCGCAATGGTATGGATGGAGAAATTCAAATCCCATGGGACAAGCACACAACACCCATATAAATTAATTGATATCAAATCTATACTATTCCAATCAACTTGCATAGGGGTGGAGGGAGGCGGAGGCGGAGGCAGGCAAGAACCTCGGCCCCCCCAATTTTTTGTAATCCCACGATTTTCATATACATACATTTGTCCTACTAAGACATCACCCCGTGTATTAATAATCATTCAAATCATAATTACATGTCATTTTAATATTTTGATTTTGTTTTTGGTAGTGTAAATTTGTGGAAGTCCACTACTTTATTATTTATGTTACACGGACTCGCTAGTTTTGGAGAAGTAGCTGTGTCAACACAACCTGACACGAATACGAGTTACCAGATATGTGTCGGGTGAAACTACTTTTATCGGACACGGCTGAAATCTCAAACATGAAAGAATAATAAAGAATAAAGACAAAAAGACAATATACTAAAATCAAATTTGTGGCTTATAATTATCATATGCAAAAAAGCTATAAAAAATGAAAACAAATATATGATGTGAGAAATTAGTATGCATGCATCAATAAATGCCAAAATAAGCTTAAACATTGACTTGTGAATTGCTTTTCAACTCATTTTTTTTCTTATCCACACATCCTTTCTAATTTTTGAAACCAAATCCATATATCCTTAATTTAGAAGTTTCATGCGTGTAATCCCTAAATACAAAGTTGCACCTAACACTCATAACCTGAGTTCGTGTAACATAGTTTATTTTAAACATAGTTTATTTTACACATTAGTTCTACCGAGCATATTACTCTATTCCCCCTTAAATCAATTCATAACCACACTATTTCGATAATTCAAATTATTTCATCTCTTAAACTAAAATTTTTCTATTTTCCTCAATTGCTAACTACTAGTTTTTTTTTTTTTTTATAGTGTTTGGCATTGCTGAAACGAGTTGCTTATAGATTGTAGATGAAAAAATTATTGTTATAGTTTATAACAGAAATTATAAGTGTTTAAAAAATATACTAACTTATAGCTAAAAGTAGTTATTCATAAAAAAAAAAAGTAATTATATCTTACAACAGAAATTGTGGGTGTTTGAAAAAAAAATTATTGCTACAACTAGTGGCAAAAAGCTAAAAGCAACCCTCATTAGCAATGCCAAACACCACCTTTTCCCTTATTCCATCTTCTTCTAGGCTTTTTTCCTCTTTACTTTTTATTCATTTTCTCTTTTACATTTTACAACATTGCTATTAATTAAATTCTTTATTTTATTGTTTTTTTTTGTAATGATTACGTACATAATTATGAAACTTACCCCAAATAGAAAATACTTGAATTTTATTATGTTCTTTTTTTCTTTGAAGAAATTTATACATAGATATTCTTATTCGTAATTTTCAATGTTCTATGTTCCCTAATTAGTGCACAGAGATTATTGTGAATTCATTCTCAAATGTTCTTTTAAACGCAAATGCCATTAAGTGATTTTAGTAATGAACTTCGATTTGAGTATAAGTAAATTTGTATTCCCATCTTTGATATAATTAATATTAAATTTACTTTTATTCAGACTGCTTGTTATCTATACTATTCTTAAAAGCAAGCCTCACAATTGGATTCTTGAAACCAGCCAGATTTTCCTATCTCAAATTTGCCCTTGAATTGGCTGGGATTTATTGGCTTTCCAAATGTTGAGTTTTAATTTTGGCTGTACATTTTATTATGTTTAGCATGATAATATTTTTTAATTTGCACATAATTCCAATTAAACACTCATTGCGTGTGCCCAGACCGCAAGTTCAAACTTAACTCACTCCTATGATTCATAATTAATTCAAACTCTCTTTAATTTGACTTCAATAATAATTCAAGTCATTTAAATTCGCCCCCAGGAACACTTCATGCAGCTGGCGAGACACGTCTTTCCTGAATCTATGAATCTCTGTCCTCCCGCCCAACTATAAAATTCTCGCTCTGCCCCTGAACTTATGAGGTCAGATGTTTCAAAGACAAAAATCTAAAGCCAAAGTAATATAAGCTATGAATAATTCAAATATTCAGATTCGTCGGACACAACCTTCAGAGAAGAATCACAAAAATTCAGACGAATTTGTTCACTAATACCCAATATTAGACCACTGATCATCAGGAACCTAACGTATAAAGGAAATGAAGAATCGGAGAATGAGATTTTATAAACAGAGAGAGAGAGAGAGAGAGAGAGAGAGAGAGAGAGAGAGAGAGAGAAACCTGGAGGTAATTTTGGGTAAGGAGGGTATAGTGAGGGCCTCTCATCTCTGTGACACCGAACCTCCGAGGCTTATCCGGCCGATCTTCGTCCTCGTTGAAGGTCGTCCACCGATATCCCGACATCTTCTCTATCACACCCAAAATTCTCACAGAGAGAGAGAGGGGGGGGGGGGTGTGGAAGAAGGAAGAGAGATCAATCTTCACCTTCAGACCGGCTATATGTACATGGGGGAGGTTACTGGGTATATCCGTCGTAAAACTATTTGCGATAATTTTGGTAACGTTTGCTTATTTTTGTCTACCTTTTTAATTAATTTTATATTAAATTTATAATATATTTAATTTTTTAAAATTTTTATTTTAAAAAAGGATATTTTTTGTATGGCCATCTATCCCTTCAATTTTTATTTTTTTATAAAATAATTAAATGTCTATTTAAGTGGGCACCGGAACACCGAATACCAGCAAAGTGCAGCTCTAGAAGAGCTGAGCAGCTTCTGGAATCGACTTCACCATGTGATTACTGATTAGTCATTCCGAGCAATTACCCGATTGAAAGCATGGTGTTGGGCTTTTGACCTCGGTGTTGGGCTCTACCAAGAGTCCATATATACCATATTGATTCAACAAGTGTTGGGCTTGTTGGGAATTTTGCACCATCTTAAAAAATGCACAACTATGCACACAATAAATAAAAAATTATACAAAAATTTACGTAGTTTAATTCAATCTGTCTACGCCTACGAATAAAAATAATAATTTACTATATTTCATATAAACTATAAACATAAAACCAAAAATACCAAAAAACTTTGCACCAAAACTTAAAACAAACCTTGTTTTTTCACTTAATGGTCACTGCAATGCCTAGTATTTTTTTTTCTTTTTCTATCTCTATTATTTTGATTCATTCTCTGCACGTCTATTAGAAATCTTATCAATCCCATTTATAGGTCAACTTTAGAAACTAAACTGTACACATATAATGTTCTTAGTAGATTTATGACTCTACTCTAATTCAAATACATGTAAATAAAATTATGAAAAATTACAGGAAATATCTCCTACATTATACACGTGTATAACATAACCCCCTGAATTAAAAATTCAAACAAAGTGATCCTCTAACTATTTGTTTGTATCACTTTGTTCTTTAATTATTTGTTTGTATCACTTTGTCTCCTAATTATTAATTAAAATTATAAGAACATCCCCTAACAGAGGGAGGCAAAATAATACAAACAAATAGTTAGAGGGTCACTTTGTATAAATTTTAATTCAAGGAATTAAGTAATACACGAATATAATATAAAGAGTGTTCCCGTAATTTTCCTATAAAATTATAATTGTATAAATCTAATAAAATATGGGTCAGAATTTGATCCATATTGTAGACTTGTAGGATTTGTTTGATGTGTGAGATTAAGGTAATGGATTAAATTAATAGTCTAAAGATTTATATTAACTTATATTCGTGGAGTAAAATATTAATTGGATTATTAATCCTAAATGGATTGTGTATCCCACACATATGAGAGATTAGACAATCCGAAAGTAAAGGGTGAGATATCGAAAGAGATGATTAGATGACAATGGAATAAAGTGTCAAAATGACAACTTTACCCTCAAAACTCAATCGTTGTGTTTACTCTATATTGTGCTGCATCATGTTGTGCTCCATGCTGCGTGTTGTGGCCATTGTATTTGCTGCACTGATATTGTTGCATGTTTTTGCTTGTTTATTTATTTTTTATTTTTTTTATTTTTATGTACTGTTTTGAAAAATAATGAGTATATACCATTTTTCAATTGTCCTGCATTAAATTAGTGTATTTTTTTATTCATATTATTTGACCGTTAAGTGTCTTTGATAATATAAAATTACTTAAATAATTAATTATTAGGTCTATTAATCGGTTAATTAGGACAATGATGTCATGTGTATTGAATAACTCTGATATGTGGTATTAGACATTCTTATTATGTATAAAACAAATAATTTTTGTATTATATCTTAAAAATAGAAATTATCAGCATTCACCTAATTTATTTGTTTTACAAAAGCTTTGAGAGAGTGAGAGTTGAGAACATGAGAGTTGAGATGGGAGGGGTGAGACATTTTGCGAAAGGAAATTCCTAAAATTAGGGATGAGTTTACTTTATTGATTGTTTAATTGGTCGGTTTAGTTGGTTAAAATTCTTTTATCAGCTAAACCGCCATCGGATTGAAAAATTGAAAATCACTTATTTTGGAATTATTGCTGACTGAATGTAGTTCACAACCGACCATAAACCACCGATGAATTGAAATTGTATTTCAATAGTAGTTTGGTCATTTAAATATTTATCATAGTACAAGATATTAAAAACAAACATAAGACTAAATTATTATTTTTTAATCAAAAGCGTAATTCAATGAAAAAATAATAATACATGAATAAAATTTTTGACCATTAATCACAAGACAACTAATCTGAGGACATCTAATCTTTAAACTGCATATCCTACCATTTCCAGTCACCCATAAAACTACCCCGTAGTTAATAGTGCAATCGAAAACAAAACCCCAAGAATTGGCCTGGTAGTCAAGATTTGAAATTTTGAAATTTGTTATTTTTAAAGTTTTAGGTTCAAAATTTCTTAAGTGCTATTAATTCTTTAAGATCTCGGTTTTAATTGAGCTTCCGTAAGTGAACTATGAAATTAATACTCCATAAATTAATCAAAGTATGCGTGTCACGCCCCAAACTCCGGGTCACGTGAAACACCCACAAACACCCATACACAATACCCATCCCAATAATACAGTATCAAAATAAATCATACATGCATTGTATATAACCGCCAAACGGTTAACATTACACGGCCCGAACGCTGAAAAACATATTACAGCCTACATGTTCAAAACGAGCGAAATGAAGACTACAGATTTTTCGCCACTCCAGCAACCCCGGATCAATTTACGTGACCGATACTTGAAAAATATTTTAAATCCCACACCGTGAGCCAAAACTCAACAGAAACTAAACAAAGCATATAATATAAGCTAAACATGCTAGGAAAATGAGGTGCAGCTTTCGACTCCCTTTCAAGCCTTAAAATAATTTGAAAATAGTTTTAGATCACGACTCATCAGAGCTAGTAAAACAGTTTGATAACACGACTCACACAAGTCCCAAAGATAACAGGTATATATATACAACACATGAATACATATCCAAACCGACTTTCACAAGCCCCAACAAGCTAACTCATGCAATCCATGCACCTTCTCGGGCTTTTACCAAAGAACCGTAGCCCCCGTCTAATGCAACAAATGCCACCCGTGCATAGAACACACGCAACGTACGCAACCCGTGCAACACTCTCAACGCACGCAACCTGTGTAACACACACAATGCACGCAACCCGTGCAACACACACAACACATGCCTCTTCAGGACCTCGTTTTTGTCCTTTAGATATCCACACATAAGTGCACCGTTAAGATCACGTTTTCGTCCCTTCGATATTCGCACCCGCACACATACATTGTTAGGACCACGTTTCTGTCATGTAGATTCACACACATGTCTTTAGGACCACGTTTTCGTCCTTCAGACTCACACGCACGCGTCTTTAGGACCACGTTTTCATCCTTCAGACTCAAGCACACATGCATTGTCAGGATCACGTTTTCATTCTTCAGATACACACACACAAGTGCATCATCAGGACCACGTTTTCGTTCATCTGATTCTTGCACACAAGAAAGCATTGTTAGGACCACATTTTCGTCCCTCCAATACCTACACACGCACACATGCATTGTTAACCAAAGTTACCATATATCGCACCACGTTTTCGTCCATCGTTAGCCAGGGCTAACATTCATACCAATATCACGTAAGACCACATTTTCGTCTTACATCATGCAAAAATAAAACTAAGTTATAAATGCACAAAACCACATATAACCTACACATCATGATGCCACCCGTCACATAGCCGACATCCAATCACATGGACAAACCAACAACTCACAAAATCACGCCTAACTCAAAGGCCAACACTCAACCCATAAGCCCCGATTTTCACAAACCAACACCTTTTCCAAAAAAGACCACGGGCCCAAACACGCCCAACACGGCCATCACAAACTCACGACGCCCAGTCGCGCCCAACACAAACCCAACGGCGAACCACGCACCTAACCGTGCACCACACCCATATCTAACCATACACGCCACTCCCGAGGACAGTATCTATACAAACATCCGAAGCCACGACACGACACCCAAAGCTACCACACAATGAACCGAAGTCCGAAAAGAATCCAACGGTATGTCAATCGATTAATTCCATAATCAATCAACTAAATACCACTGAACACCAAAAGGAAACCAAGAAACCAACCAAAACCATCAAAACAAATGCCAAACGCTTACACAAGAGCCCAATCGACTGACCCCAAGCCCCCAGTTGACTGAAAACACACTGGAAAAGCCAAAAATCCAAAACAGAAGCATGTCAGTCGACAGACCATCCAGGTCCAGTCGACTGACCTCCCAAACTCAAGATCCAATCGACTGATTTTTAGATCCAGTCGCCTGACCTCCCTCGAAAACTATTTTTAAGCCACAATTTTTGCCTCCAAAGCCCTGAATCGAAGCCTCCAAACTCCCATCCAACACCCTCAGACACACACGCTCAGGCCTAACACCAAGACCTCAAATGAAACACCTGACACCGGATTTCATCTACCGAAATCGACTAAAAACAGGTTTTAAACCCAAAACCCAACTTTGAAACAAAACGGGTTTTCTTGAACTTTAAAGCGGTAGAAACACACATGATTATACGTAGCACTCTTATAAGATATGAGAGTCTAGAATCCAACCTTGGTGAGTTAAAAAACTTGATCCCTCGAAGCACGTGCAAAATCGAGTTTCGTCGAAATGAAATTATGTTCGGATGAACGCGTAGCCCACCATGCTAAAAGCAAGGATTCGCTGTCTGATCCTCAGAAACTGAGCCCCAGGCCCCCGAAAAGTTAGAGAGAAAAAAAAAACTTACTAGAGAAATTTTAAAAATATCTTTTAAAAATATCTAACTTTAGATATTTATAAGTCTTTAAAGTATTTTTTTTTAAATTTTTAAAATTCGTACTGTAACGCCCTACGACCCCGGAAACCAACCTTGCATGCATATTTAACCCTTATCATGCATCGAAATGCATATAAATATACAAAATTAAAAACGATAAACACGCGTCAAAAAATACCAAAAAAATGAATTAGGATCTCACATTGCGTAAACTGAGTCAATACCCTAGATATAAAAAATAGTGTAATCCAAAACAATCATATTAGCGTCTTGTAAAAAAACCAAATCTTCAACAGCTTTTTGTTTTAAAGCCCATGTTGGTGGCCCGAAATAAAGAGAACTATTTATTCTTTTCTTTTCTAATCAAAAAAGAAATGTAGATAAATTGAGAGAGATTTTTCTCCACAACCACTTTTTTAATCTCTTGAAACTAGAGAGATTTAAAAAGAAAAGAAACTAATCACACACTCAAATTTAACAATATCAAAATTAACCATTCAAAAACAAAGTAAAAGCACATTCATTATGAGAGTAAATTGGTAAGACATTTTCTTTTCTTTTGTTTTTCATCATCTTTTTTTTTTATCAATTGTTTATCCAAACTAAAAGAAGAAAAAACACAATCTATTTTTTTATATATATTTGTTTCATAACTTAAGTAGTTTTATTCTCCTGTCTTGAATTGCCAAATTGACTATTCATGCAAAATGGGCGAAGAAAGACTACACTCTTATTTAGAATGTCTAAATAGTTTTACTTTTAAGAGATTTTTTTTTTAAAAGAAAGAAATTTTCTAAATTATTTGGGATAATTCTGATGGTGGTTTTTTTTGAGTTTTTTTTTATTGGAATACCAACACGATTTTTATTTTGTTGGTTTTTGTGAGTATAATTGAATTTTAAATTAAGGATATTATAATTATATTTCTTATAGAATAATATAGAGTGTTTGGAATGTGAATAAGCTTTTTATCTTAGAAAAAGTACTAAAAAAGTTAGTTGACTTTTTTGAGATGTGAAATAGTATAACTTAAAAACTGACTTTTTTACGCGCACACACACACAAAAAAAAAACACAACTTTTATGCTATCCCAAACACAGGGTACAATTAAGTAAAGCAAGCTAGAAAGCTAAAGGTAAAGGGGCATCATGTTAAAACTTTCAGCAGTGAATAATTGAAAAGGAATATTGATTTGTTGAAGGAATAATTAAAACTGTGAGATTTCTAGACATCCAAGCTGTTTGATCAATGCTGCCCCTTCCTGGTGATGTACCATTCTTCTTTGCTTGTTCCCTGTGGAAAGAATTATTCAAATCCACAAAGCAAATCAGAAGCAAAATTGGAATAAAAGAAACTTTGAGAGAAAGAGAGTGTGAGAGATTCCCTATATATAAACTGCTGGGCCCTCTCTCCTCCTGTTTCTTCACAACCATCTGATCATCTTTCTGCATATCTCGATCTCAACTTCCTAAAATGGCGAAGAGCGTCGGTCTCATTGTCTGCCTCTTGATCATGATCATGGACGTCGTGGCCGGCATACTCGGCTTTGAAGCTGAGGCAGCTCAGAACAAGGTATGTATCTTGAAACAATAATACTACACTTCTATTACATTTTTTGTTTTTACCATTTTTTGTTTGCCATTCTAATCTAACGTCTGTTGGGTGAGCGGTAAATCTCGTTGTTACTATCTCAGTCAAGTTCTTTTTATTGCATTTAATATTTTTTTAACAATGCTATGAACCTAAAAATAAAATCTAAAAAATAATTTAAATAGTTAAAATTCATATTTAATCGGATATGAAACACACTTTAAGTAAATCTTAACCATTCAAATTATTTTTTGAGTAATTTTTTGAGTTTTGTTTTTAAATTCATAGCATTACTGATATTTTTTATGAATTGTAAAGAAGAATGCTTCGTGCATGCTCCTTATGCAACCAATCAAAAAAGCTAGTGAGGGCTAGAATGGAATATCATATGTAATGTAAATATTTTCGTTCATTTTTGTCACATATGTTAACCGCGTGATATTTCTTAAGGGTATAAAAGTAAATTCGACAATAGTCTTTCATGTGCTTTTCATTGCAATGTACGGATGGGGAAAATGATGTAGCATCTCTATGTCTGAGAGAGAGTGATCTCTGTGTTTGAAAGATAATGAGGAGGAGAAAATTGGAAATTCAGAAATTAATTTGTACTCTAGTATGTTACCCAAATTTAAATTTTTATTTTTATGAGACGTATATAAATAATATTTAATATTTGAGCGATGACTTAGTTGCTAGAATAACATAATTTTGAAATATTAAACATACATTGGAGAAGCTTTCTCTCCGAAGCTTTCTCCCCTTCTATGGGGAGAAAGTTTTAGCATCAAAAAATAAAAAGAAAGTCGTGACACTAATTTTACTATTTTGCCGTTAAAAAATGATATGGTTGTCATGTAATTAAAAAAATAAACAAAAATGTAAATGAAAATGTTGGTGGATTGATCAGAATGTTTATTTTTTATTTTTTTTTGGGCAGGTGAAACATGTGAGGGTGTTGATATTTGAGTGCAGAGATCCAAGCTATCAAGCATTCAAGCTAGGGTTGGCTGCAGCAGTATTTCTGGCCCTCGCCCACGCCATTTCTAACATTCTTGGTGGCTGTATATGCGTCTGTTCCAAGGAAGAACTGGGCAAAGCTTCTGCTAACAAGCAATTAGCGGCCGCCTCCCTCATCCTCTCCTGGTACGTGCATATAT
>JAOTRH010000026.1:6862239-6874701 GCA_034768845.1 Heliamphora exappendiculata | reverse complement strand
GAAAGTTTAATAAAGATGTATTTTCTGGATCCCCGAGCATGTATTTTATTTTGGCGTTGGATATTCTCCCAACAAAAGGAAGCCCAGTTTGTTTAGCAAAATGACAAATTAACAAGTGCAATGCGGAGAACCATGTATAAAAACTAGTTTGTTTTTGGCAAAAAGTGCCATAATCATGGCTTGGCAAATGAGATATAATTTTGAACAGTGAGAACTAGACAGACAAGGACAGTACTGGGGTTATGGAATGATGAAGAAAGAATGGATGATCAAGAGATTGATCAAAGTCAGCAATAGGAGTAACACCAGCAAAGGAACTTTCATCAGCCATGGTGCTGAAAAAAAATTAGAGGGACTAATATAAAACTACTGCTCTGGTACCATGTTGAATAAGGCTGTCACTTACTTTTCACATACTGAAATTTATCTAAGTACAGATTTCAAACAAGTACCTAAACTACTTTTATACAAATCTCTTGATTGAAGGAACATGTATAACATATGCAATTACTTGTGGAAAGAATACCATGATTCGAGGCTTCCAGCTTGTCATGGCTGAAGTTAAATCCCTTGATTGAGGCTTACAAGTTGGATTCTGTAGAACTAATACAATTTTCTCTTGCTAGTAGTTATGCACAGCCCATGCATTGCGTTTGTTACGCAGTCTAGAGTGAGTGAGTGTGTGTGTGTGTAATTGGGGGTGCGAGAAACTTTGTCATATAGTTGTCCTAGTAATAGGTATGAATGTTGATATGGTTTACTGTTACATTATCTTAGTGACAAAACAGTGTTAATTTGATTTTATTTTTACACTTTCTTGTTATTTTTGGCTTGCTTATTTGTGCTCTTGATTGACAGGGAAAAATGGAACAAATGAATGACCACATAAGAAGACTTAAGCTCTGTATAAAATGGTTTCAACAAGTTGAAGAAGGGCATGTCCAGGAGAAAGAAAAGCTACAGAACTCATTGGAATCTGCTGAGAGAAAATCCACAGAAACAGGTAAATTTGTAACTATGTTTCCTAAAGTTGTTTATGAGCAATTAATCTCCTAATGCATGTTGGTTCATGTACATTTAGAGGCGGCAATGAAAATCAAGGAGGTGGAATTAAATTCTCTTGTTTCGGAGTTGGAGGAGAAAATTGCTTCTTTACAAGAAAATTTGGCAAAAGAAGAATCGGAGAAGTTGGTGAGATTAATGATGACAATATTTCTGTGTTTTGTGTTGTCTGTTTCCTTTGCTTCATCTATAATTTGGTTGATTTGACAATTAGGATGCAATTGAGTGCCATAGAACAGAAAAGGAAGCTAGGGCTGCAGCCGAAAAGTTGCAAGCCTCCCTAAGAGAAGAGCTTGGAAAGGCTGAGCAGGAGAAAATAAGTGCCAACCAGAGGGTAAGAGATCCGTGTGTCCTCCATTTTAAATCTTCATTTAAATGTAATATTGCTTATTAATTTTCTGTTATTCTGTATTTCTGGGATTTTGCAGGTGACATCACTAAATGATATGTACAAGAGATTGCAAGAGTACAACACAAGCTTGCAGCAGTATAACAGCAAACTTCAAACAGACTTTGCGACAGCTAATGAATCCCTAAAACGTGTAGAAAACGAGAAAGCTACAATAGTGCAGAATCTAAGCACATTACGGACTCATTATAATTCGTTGCAGGACCAACTGACTTCATCTAGAGTAAGAGCTTTAAATGTCCTATGGATTGTTTTCACATCCATTGCCTGATTTCCTTTTGTTCTCTTATCAAAGAAAATTTTTGTGAGTATCTATGTGAATGAGGTTTAAGTTTTGAAATGTTAGATGAAGATTTGAAGCATATGAAAATTTTGGCTATCATGTTGAAACTCCGGATATTCATATCGTGTCAAAATGTTGGTGGCTGTCTCTGGTGCACTGTTACAATTAACTTAAAATTAATTTTTTAAGCCTCCATCAACTACGATAGTCTGTTCATACTTAGCCTGTGTATGGACTAGCTTTTTTAGTGGCTTTTAGACTTTTTTGTAAAAAAGTAAATGTTAAATTATGTAGAAAAAGTGAGAAAAAAGTGGAAAAAAGCCTAATAAGTCAAACCAGTTGGCTTTGTTTTGGCTTTTTTTTTGGCTTTTAAGCCAAAAAGTCACAAAAATAAGCTAGCCCAAACACAGGCTAAGTATGAACTTGAAGAATCCAATGTGGCATCAGTGAGAAGCTAGCTTCAAACGCTTACCTCAACTTTGGTTGGAGCTTGTACAGATAGGTGAAACTGACTGCAAGAACATTAACATGGATTTACTCCTCTAAATAGTTTTAAGAAATAAAATTAATGAGGAAAGAATCCAGAGCCATAGAAGGGTAAATGGTGTTAAACATTGAGGAATAAGATGTGGTATTTGAGGCATTTTTAGAGATTTACTTATTGAAGTCCTGCCTGCTCTATTGCATCATTCCTTAAGATCATATTCATCAAATCGAGGAATTGTACCGTGAATTAAAATTCTAATTTTGCAAATCATGATTGGAATCAAATTGAGACTATAAAAAGGATGTTAACCAATTCCTATATCTGAAAGAAAATAAAATGAATTTATTTTGATATATATTATACAACAATTTGATATAAGGACATGATTATTCGTTTAATTGGAAAGATATATTTTCATCACAATAAATGTGCGTTCAAACATCACCAACTTTAAGATTCTTTAAAAATCATAGAAATTAAAAAAAAATTACTTAAGAAATATAATAAGAAAAGAAAGTGGGAGGGAATCCTTAAGTTTAAACATAGCACACTTTAAAAAGGTCTTTTGTATAATCACTACCCAAAAGAAGTTTTTAAAAAGTGTTGTGGAACATTGAGTCCAACTTTTGCAATCCATATTATTTCAAACTATGTATATTCTACCCCTATAACAGATACAAGTTATGTTAAGCTTAAACATCTTTAGAAGATACTTTTTCTTTTAAAAAATAAAGAAGAAAAAAGAAAGGGCTAGAAACTTGTTGAGTCTAATTGAATCCTATGGACTTATCATCACTATGATTGAACTGAGATTGTAAGATTCATCATTGATTTTATCCCAGGGCAAATCCACTCATAGCCTCGATGGATTTGTGCAGGAATCGTGAATCGAATGCCATAATAAAATTGTGAATATGCTTAACATAATATTATTGTTTTTGCTTAAAAGTATAGTGCAGTCGCATCAAGGGACAAAAGAATAAAAACAGAAGGTTAGAAGAAGAACATACAGATGAGAGGTAGACATGCATATGAGAGATGGAAGATATGGGGAGGGAAAGAAATCACACAATTCTCATTCAATTCTTATTCATCCAAGTTTGATCAATATATCAAGTAGACTTATTATTTATAGGCTAAAAAGATTAATTAAAAAGAAAACTTGAATCCTTAAGTAAAGGAAACAAATAACACCCCTCTTTAATATTTATTTAAATCTTGTAAACAAAGAAACTAATACTATAAGAAAACTAAATAAAATAAAACAATTAATAAATCCTAAAACTGATCCTCTCTGCCATCTATTGTACGCATCATATAGGTAATTCAAATAAGGTTAATAATTAATAAGTTTAAAGCAATATGAAGCAAATTCCTAAAGATGATGAGGTAATGATTGGCAGTTACTAAAATCCTGTTTGGTTAAAATGAGAAGTGCATAGAACTGTGTATCTTACTTTTGAGGTCCATATAAGTAATTTAAGGGAATTTTCGTTTTCATTTGTCCAGAATGCTGAGCATAGTAGCTGTCTATAACTGAGAAAAAGAGTTGCGGGACAGATGTGTTAGGGTCTTTTTCATTTTTAATTTTTTTTTTCATTTGCTATATATTTCCTACCCTGTTTCATTGTATTTAGCCTTTGTGCATAATTTTTACATGAGACCACTGTTTTTGCTTGTTTAGTTGTTTTTATGTATTTCGTTTATATTACACGGTTGCATTTTCCTGTAGTCTTATTTGGCTAGAGTTGCTGCCATTGACAAATGTGCTTTCATTTTAGATTCTCTGGAACTGCCTAAATGGTTTTACATTATGACCATTTTATAGGCTTCTCAAGATGAGGCTGTTAAGCAAAAGGAAACACTTTCGAATGAAGTTGGTTGCCTTAGAGGAGAACTACAACAAGTAAGGGAAGACCGTGATCGACAATTGCTTCGGGTGCAGACGTTAACTGCTGAGATATTGAAGTACAAAGAAAATACGGGGAAATCAGTGGCAGAGTTGGATAGCTTGACCCTAAAATCAAGTGCCTTGGAGGTTGACTGATGTTGGCCTTTTATTCTGGTTCCTCCTCATTCTGTATATCTGCATTCTGCAATAATATTTCTCTTGATATTTTGGCCCATGATATATAGGAGACGTGTTCTTCTCAAAGAGAACAAATACGCATATTGCAGCACCAGTTAGCAGCAGCAACCGAGAAACAAAAGGTTGGCTAGTTGCTTTTGTATAGTTTTGTTAAGCTCTGATGTTCTTCTGTGGAGTTATGGTCATATTTTTCTTTGCATATGTGCTTATTGACTACCAAACTAATGCTTATTTTCATCTCCAGATGGCTGATTTATCTGCTGTGGAAACAAGGACAGAATTTGAAGAGCAAAAGAAAACTATACGTGAATTACAAGATCGCCTTGTAGATGCAGAGCTTCAAATAACTGATGGAGAGAAGTTGCGGAGAAAGCTTCATAACACTATTTTGGTAATACTGTTTTACTCAAGCTCTGCTAGTTAAGGTATGAAGTTTCACTGGTACTGAATTGTCTTCTGGTGCAGGAATTGAAAGGGAACATTAGGGTTTTCTGTAGAGTGCGCCCCCTGTTACCTGATGATGGTGCTGCAACAGAGACGGCAGTTGTTTCTTACCCTACATCTGTGGAATCTCAAGGCCGTGGGATTGAGTTGATACAGAGCGGTACGAATATGTTTTTTCTTCATTTTGCAGTTTGCAAACATGGGTAACCCATTTGAGACTGAATGAGGAGTGTCTTACAAAATCTCTTTGTTGTTCATCACAATAAAATTATATGCAGGGAAGAATGTGTACAATGTTATAGCCTGTACTGAATGTTTGCATTCTTTAAGTAGACGAAAAATTCCATACCATTTTGTAACTCTTGGCAGGGCAGAAACTTCCTTTTACATTTGACAAAGTGTTCACTGACGAGGCTTCTCAGCAGGATGTTTTTGTAGAAATATCACAGCTAGTGCAAAGTGCCCTTGATGGGTACAAGGTAACTACATCTTGCTACCCTCTTCAATTTCCACAAACTTTTGTAAAATAAATGTATAAAATTGAATGCTTAGGGGTTGGCGGTTCGCCTGATGTTTCAAACAACAATTTGAGTTTGAATTGAAATAAATTTCCTGGCGCAAGGTCCACCCAGATTTAAAAGTTTAACTTATTGTAGCCCTAAAAGTTGCATGTTGAAGTCACGCATGATGTCTCAAATCAAGCAAATTTGGGTTTTTCAATCTATATATTTCATAGACCAAGCTCGGGGGGTCTGTTTTGAATGCTAATCTATACAACTCATCGCACTTTTGCTTATATTTCCTAAGTATCCATTGAAAAGACATGAGAATAAGATGTAGATTCTGAAAAAGACGACTATAAAGGACAATTAAAGTTTATAATTCAACGTGTTACAATTTTTGTTATGGAATTTTAGTTAGTCATTGGTATCTTATTTATTCTTTTGTAACGGGTAGCCTTTGACCCACACAAAATAGAAGCCAGCGGATATCATCCCTCATGCTTATTATAAATGCATCCGTAGTAAAAATGGATTCAATTTGCATTTTACAATTTTTTTAGACACTTCTCAACAGAATGTTCTGAACTTGTTTTTGGCAGGTTTGCATATTCGCTTATGGCCAGACAGGTTCAGGGAAAACTTATACCATGATGGGTATGCCAGAAGCTCCGGAGCAGAAAGGGCTTATACCTCGTTCATTGGAACAGATTTTCCAAACTAGTCAATCACTTCTAGCACAGGGTTGGAAATATAAAATGCAGGTAGTTTTAGTCAACATTTTCATATATTTTTAATCTTATACAATGCCTTGAATGCTTTAATTTGTTTTGTGATGAAGCTTGCGTTGTATTCTAATATTTCTTGAAAATATGTAGGCATCAATGTTGGAAATTTACAATGAAGCTATCCGCGATTTGCTATCGGTAAACCGTTCAAATGACTTGGCGCGTGCAGAAAATGGTGGTGCGGGAAAGCAGTATGCCATTAAGCACGATGCAAATGGAAACACACATGTATCTGATCTTACTGTAATTGATGTCTGCAGTATAAAAGAGGTTTCTTCTCTTCTTCAGCAGGCTGCACAGAGCAGGTAAATCTTTGAAGATGCCAATTTCTTTTATTTTATTTTATTTTCTTGTCCCTTCCCACTCTCTCTCCCCCACTTCGGTCTTCAGAAAAACTGTGTTTCGTTTGCACCCAAAACTTGAGTGCTGGGAAAGCTATATATTGTTCTTTTTTTTGGTTGTATGTGCAAGTGTTCCTCGTACTAGTGTGCATTTTTTTGATCAGCCCTCGAGCCTGTGTCCTTGCATGTTAATTTTTAAGTTAACCTTCCTTTGCATACTTACCAATTTATATGGGAAAGTTGTGGTAGGATTATATGATGGTGAAGTGTCAGATGCAATGAACTTCAGGAAAAGCATTGCAAAGATTTCTATGAAGTTCAACGAAAACTGTGTTTTGGATATTTTGACTTACAGTTCTGATGAAACCATATTGTGTTAACTTTTCGCTTACTATGTCTAGTATCTGGCTTCAATTTGTCCCTTTTCCATTTCTCTTGAAATTTTTACAGTCCATTTGCATGAATCAGATTTAGTGAAATGGGGTTTTTATTCTTGCCAGGTCTGTTGGCAAGACACAGATGAATGAGCACTCATCCAGAAGTCACTTTGTTTTCACCTTGAGAATATCTGGAGTAAACGATGTATGTGCTGGTGATTTCTCTATGTTCTCGTAAAAAATATCTTGTGTTCCACATTCACATCTGCTGATTTACTTCCTTAATTTGTTAGAGCACCGAACAACAAGTACAGGGTGTGCTGAACCTCATTGACCTAGCTGGCAGTGAACGACTTTCAAGGAGTGGGGCAACTGGGGATCGGCTGAAGGAAACCCAGGTCTGTGTGTGTGTGTGTGTGTGTGTGTGTGTCTTTCACTACTTGCTCTAGCTCTCGCTCTCTTCTCTCTTAACAAATTAGAAAGTGTCTTGAATTTTTTTTGTCCTTTTAATTTGGAGGTGTGTTTCAGTATGCATTTTAGCAAAATGGGATTCTGATTCATTTTCTTCAATGGTCAGGCTATCAATAAGAGTTTATCTTGCTTGAGTGATGTCATTTTTGCGTTGGCAAAGAAAGATGACCATGTACCATTCAGGAATTCAAAGCTTACATATCTTCTCCAGGTGAATTTTTGCTTACATCTGTTATTTGCTATAAGTTGGATTGTAGAAAGCAATATAGAGTTCACACCTCATGGAGCCTCTTGAGCCAAACTTTGATTGATTCCTGGATTTAAGGAGTACAATAATCGACTGTTTGACATATTGCATTATGCATCATATATCATTTATTACCTTCATTTTGCATTGTGAAATGGTTAGTTCAACTAAAACTAAGTCGCCTAAAAGTTTGCAGCAGACAACATATTGGTACATTATTAATTTAATATATTGCCCTTAACCAACAGTGTTAGTGATTTTTAAATTTTTTTTTTCCCATTCTATGTTTTAATGTCCAATAAGCGCAGTGTAAATCATCTATTTACCATTGGTTTAGCATTCAATCTCCATTTATTTGTCTTTGAGACTTAAGTATGGGAGAAAAGATGATGATATACTTGAGCAAGTTTAAAAAGAGTTGTTGATACTGGCAATACTTTATACCTGTCAAACTAGGATAACGTTCATTGGAGAATGTTTAACCTCATCTAATTTATGTTTGATCAGCCATGCCTAGGTGGAGATTCAAAGACCTTGATGTTCGTCAATGTCTCCCCTGACCCTTCATCAGTTGGTGAGTCGATTTGTTCTCTTAGATTCGCTGCGAGAGTGAATTCTTGTGAGATCGGGATTCCTCGTCGCCAGACGTCTACACGGTCTTTAGATTCTCGGTTGAGTTACGGTTGAAGCTGCAAAAATTGTTCTTTTGTCTGTCTTGCCACAATTATAATTTGTTATCATGTAATTGTTATTGGTGACTGAGGAGAATTAAGTAGTATCCAACATGTTTGCTTGTAATTTGTATGCTTGTAGTTGTAGCTTGTATTGTATTGACTGGGATGGGGTTTTCAATTATTCCTGCAATTTTTGTGCATGAGTAACTGATCCTTCAGAAATCTCTGTGAAGGTTAAGATTGTATTAGGTGGAAGATTGAGGCTATTGGCAAAAACTAATGACTTGTATCTTAGTTGACCAAGCATTTTGCTTTTCATATTTTTTTTACTTTTCAGACTGTCTAGTTTTTTTTTAAAAAATAATTTTTCCTTTCCAAATTTTAATACCAACTTTTGAATTGTTTTGGAGCAAAGCTATTTCATTTTTGTGACTTGTCAATTTTAAGGCCCTGATTGGCACCACTAACTTTTAGCTTTTAGATTAAAAACAAAAAAAGTCAACTTCACTTGTTGGGTTAAGACTCGTGAAAGCAAAAAAGTGAAAAATAAATCCAAAAACCCCTAATCTTTAAGGTAGCTTGGTTGGTAATGGAGTTCATATTGAGTTTGTGAAGTCTAATTAATACTGTACTCAAGACTCATTGGTCTTTATGTCCACGATTTTGTGAATCTAACTAAATGTATCATGGTAATTTGTCAATGTAAATTCTATGCTATATATTCTTGGATACCTTAGTAGACGTTATATTATATTCATTTTTATTTGAAATATATTAAAATTTATTGTGAATTGTGAAAATAGATATTACTGTTGAACAATATATATTGGAGTTCATTTGGCAATTTAGTTTTAAGTTATTTTAAAATAAAAAAAATTAAAAAGTTTGTTTGGTTAAGAAAATAGTGATTTTTAAACTATCAAAAAAAGTTAAATAAGTTTAATGTGAAATTCTATTGTTGTTCTTCAGTCAAAATAAGTTGGGGTATGATTGTTTAGTTAGAATTTGTGTAATTTTATATATAAAAATGTATAATTAAAAATTGTTATAAAAAAAATTAAAAAATAAATAGACTAAAAAGCCAATTATTTTAAATAGGCTTTTTAGCCTATTTGCAAAAAGCTTAAATGTTAGAAGTTGAAAAATAAAATTTTTTGAATTTTAAGTCAAAAGTTAAAAATTAAAAAGTTAATTTAAAATTAACTTAAAATTGGTACCCAAACGAAGGCTTAGTGTTTTGTATATTAGTATGCCGTGTAATTGCTTAATTGGTAATCCAATTATTTTGTTGGCATTTGTCTATTTTACCCGATAGTTCTAATGGTTTGTCTGGAATAACTTTTTTAGGAGCTTTTTTTTGTGTATTTTTTATCTTATATGATTTTTTTTAGTTTTTGGATTAAATTTTTTTATTTTTTTGATTCGTCATAATAAAACAAATTTAAACGTATAGCCGTTTTGATAAAAATTTTAAAAAAATTATTAAAGACGAAAAAAGTCACATAAAAGTTTTAAAGTAATTTTTGTCTTATATAAAATTTTTTTAATGTTTTGGTCATTTCTTTTACTTTTATGATTTATCGTAGTGAGAAATTTAAAAGTATCATCGTTTAAATTAAAATAATTTTTTTTACTAAATAATAAAAAAAATCATATCAAAAAAGCTATCTCACACGGTTAATAAATGTACCAAGACAATATTGTTCAACTTGAGGGATAAAACAAATGCATAAAAAGAAAAAAAACATTTGACCCAAATAAATAACTCAGAAAAGCTAATTTAAATTCTAATTTATCAAAACTTGGTTTTAATTTAATTCAACTTTCTAGGTTAAAAAAAATCCTATTTTTATAACTTAGTTACTAATCAGGGCCTAACCACCCTCAACAATGATAATCTCTTTGTATACATGAATATGAAAATACTAACTAAGGACAACAAAATTTATTTAGGTAATATTTGTTTTGTGAAATTAGAAAGAATTAGAAAAAACTAAAAAATATGTAGAATTTATATTTTTAGAATTTGATTTGTCAAATTGGACTAATAAGTAATAATCCTCCATTAATGGGACTAATAGTCCAATATTTACAAAGTACGTTGTCCTAATTTTCTCATAGAATTATTTATCTTTAGTTTTGAATTATCTTATGTCCTTTTATAATCGTTAAAAACGTTTTTCCAAATGTAATACTTGATTTTATTTTATTTTAATTGATAAAAAAATTTAAAAAGTATACTTATTTAGATTAATACTCAAAATTTATAAATTAATATTAATATATAATAAGTAAACTAATTTATAAACCTATAATAAACTAATAACTAATAATAAACTATAAACTTATAAACTAACCAACTAATAACCTTATAAAAACTAATAAATTTATATTATATAATAAACTATAAATTTAATAATTTTAAACTAATAAACTATAAACTTATAATAAACTACTAATAAAATAATAATAAATTATAAACTTATAAATTAATAAACTACTAATAAACTTATAAATTTATAATAAATTAATAAATAAACTTATAATAAACTATAAAGTATAAATTTAGTCTTATACAATAACTCAAAATAAAAAAATAATAAAAAAAACAAAAAAATTAAAAGCCCACAAGTGGCCTGTCACTAACCCGACCTGTGGTCTAAGCCCAAAGCTCGAGGCACGAGCTTGAATACCAAGCCCGAGACCTCAACTCTGACCTCAGCCTATCTTTTCTCCAAAAAACTCAGGCTACACTTTTGACAAAAGTCTACTGAATTAGAGTTGAGATTGACCTGTCCGAACCATGACAAGCCCAAATTACACTCTTAATTCTAATTATCTAAACAAAAATAGGTTACATTGTTTCTATCGTAAAATTTGTATTAATCATATTAAACGAAAGCACTATATAAATTAAAAATATAGTATTCTAAAACCATCGAATAATTATTTAATTAAACGTGTTTTAGGTTTTGGCCCACTTAAAAAGTGATGTTTGAGAGAGTTGTGTGGCCTTTTAGAATCCTACGGGCCCATGTTGAAGTCTTCACTTGGTGGAGATTCTCAAAGAACAACCGCCCGCCGGCCAGCCGGCTGCCAGTAACACCAATTGGAATCCTATTTTTGGGATTTAGGAGGTGTTTAAAAAAAATTTTAACTTTTGTTTTTAATTTTTTATTATTATTTTTAATTATAAATTATAATTTATTTTAAATATTTATAATTTTTGTTATAATTTTTAATTATATTTTTTTATATTTTAATTATAAACTATAATTTTTATTAAAATTTTACAATTTTTATTATTATAAATTATAATTTATAAACTGTTAATGGTATTTCCAAATACTTCCTTCAAATAGCACGCGATTGCCAACTACTTGGCACTGCAAAGAGCATCTAATAATTTGCCCGCCAGCCAGTAATACTCCAAAAAAAAAAAATAATAAAATAAAAATCCAACTCTTCCTCCGCTTCCCAAATACTCCAAACTCATTCTCCTTTCTTTGTTTTAATTATTCTTGCATTTTCCAAAGGCGAACCCCCGCGCCCCCCGCAAAACCGAAAACTCCGGTCGAATTTTCGCCGGAAACCCAAGATTTCCGGCAATCAGACGGAGAACATGCTTCCTGCGGAGGAGAATTCGAATTGGCTATTCGATTATGGCGTGATTGAAAACATCCCTGTCCCTGGCGGTGATCTTCCCTCTCTCGATTCTGGTTTTAATTGGAGCTCTAGCGCTTTCGCTTGTTCGACTGGTCTCAGGTCTGTCGATTTATCCCTTTTTACGTTCGAAGTCTTTTTTTTTTTCGCCCCCTTCTTTGCTTCGTTTCTTTGTCACTGAGAGTAAATTAGGTTTCTTTGCGATCTCTTATTGATGGTTGTGATTGTTTGACGAATATTGTTTCTTGTGATAGATTTTTGATTTCTGAAGTTCATTTGGTTTCATTTCAATAAATGCTATTTTCTCAGTTAAAATTTCTCAAAGCTTCGTTCGATTTCAGTTGAAAAAGTTTGTTTTTCTCTATTTGTATAACAACATCAAGCTATTAATTTCATGGACTTACATGCGTATGCTTGTACAGAATACAGATGCAATTTAACAATTCCAATGCCCGTAAGAAGTAACAAAATCACCAATCCATTTATATACAACTACTGTTGTCCCTTAGGAGATAAAATAACGCCAAAATAAATTCATGCTCGGAGATTCAGAAAATACATCTTTATTAAACTTTCAACAATTTCAATAATCTGAAATTACAGAAAATGAAATAACAGGAATAACAT
>JAOTRH010000026.1:6826516-6862139 GCA_034768845.1 Heliamphora exappendiculata | reverse complement strand
GTGGTGGGGGGGGGGGGTGGGGGCGCGGGGGGGGGGGGGGGGGTTGGGATAGATTTAGAGGGGGCTAAGTGGGTGCAGACGGGTTGGAGAGAAAAGGTTGGTGTGCTAGCGATACTTTTGTTAAAGGTATTTAGGTCTTTTTGTTTTTATCATTAACGGTGTTATCTATTAAGAGGTGTAGTGTGATTTTTAAAAATAAAGAGGTAGGCAGTGATATATGATAAGAATGCAAGGAATTTAAGTTTGATTTACCCTATTCTAAAATTATCGCACAATTATTCTACAATTCTACACAGTGAGGACCAATTCCAGAAAGGCTTTTAACTTTTATGTCACTTTACAAGCAACGAAATTTTGCAACACGATCACGATTTCATGTTTCCAAAATCATGCACTACATAAGTAATATCATATGATATATCCAGAAATTCCATACATACAATTCTACATGAGAAGGTTAATATGGCCAATTTCGACTCTAAAGAATTGGCCTAGTGGTCAAGGTTTAGAACTCAGAAATTTGCTCATTCTTAAATTTCAAGTTCAAAATCTCTTAAGTACTATCAATTTTTTAAGATGAGTCTATGGAGACTTTGTCTCGACTTTAATTTGAATCCCAACAAGTGGGTGGTGGAATTAATCTCCAAGACTAATCGAAGTACGCGTAAACTGGTCCAAACACTTTGAGATATAAAAAAAATAGAATAAATTATACTAATCTCTCTTAAGGTTTCGGTCAAATACAGTCAATATCACATATTTGGACTAATTACATTTTTTTTCCTTACAATCAAATAGCGTTAACACAGATGAGTAAAAGACGAAAATAGCCCCAAATATTTATGACTACTTGAAGACGATTTGACGCTCATTGTCTTCTCAATCCATCAGAGTTGGAAAGACAATTTTGCCCCTTGGTAGGATAGCTAATTTCCTATTTTCTTTAATTTCTAGTAATGGTATTTTCTTTTTTTCTTCCCAACAACTGAGTTTTTGAGAGGTTTACTTCAGGATGCAGCTATTCCAAACTGATCAAGAATGTGTTGGAGAATTTTAATAAAAATAAATATTAAAAAAATTATTATTTAAGTAGTGTTTTAATAAAAAAAAATCTATTCTTGTATTTATTATATTATCTGTTGCAAAGTTTAATACGTAATAATTAGTAGCCTACTTATGTTTGTCTCTTATAAAATAATTATATATTTAATGGTGACAATTTATTATGGGATTTTCTAAAATCTTTTATAAAAATACTAGCCCTGTTATTTTGTGGGAGGGAGAAGTATGAAAGAATATGATTATGTGTAGAAGAGAAAAGTGTAGAGATCAGCATGTTGATAAAAGTGAAAAAAGAAATCAGTAACTAATTTTATAGAGTGGCATTTTGTTGCATATCTGGATATTTCATATTTCTATTACTGTTTTTTCAAAAATGAAAAGTTTTTTTTTTTTTTTAAAGTTTTAGAACTTCTCTTGTAAATTTAATTTAATTTTTAAATTAGATTTTAATTGTAAAATTTTAAGATCTAAACGTTTCTCTAGAATCAAAATTAATAAATTATAATAGTTTTTTTTATTGTTTCATAATTCAACGGGTTTTTTTTGTTGACATTAAAACTCAAATGAGTGCATTTGAATGGTGTTAATGTTTATATTATTTGGAAATCATTTGTTTTACCATCAGCTTGTTTAGAATGATGGTGCAGTTTATGAGATTATGGCTTAATTGACAACAACTTTAAAACTGTGTTTTTTTTAAATTTTTTAAATTTTTAGTTAAAAAATTAAATTTAATTTAAAGTAGATTGTTTGTTAATTTAGCGTTTAAACTAATTTTTTTTGATATTGATTGTTTGAGTAAAAACTTAACTTTTTTACTTGTTGTTTGAAGTGGACAATTTTACCTTTGTATACATTTGATATTAACAATTATATATAGTTGGTAATGATAGTAAATAAGTTGTGAATAAAAAGTATTATTGTATTTTAAAAGTAGTAAGAGTTTGAATAAAATATTATTGGAGTTTGTATTTTGATTTGACTTTTTAACTTTTTAATTTTTTTGTCAAACAATCAATTTTAACTTTTTGGCATTTTTAGCCAAAAAGCTAAAAAAAAAAACTAAGTTGCCAATGAAACCCACTATGTATTATTTTATCGCTTCATTCTGATAGCCATAAATAAATACATATAATTTTTTTTTTATTAACGATCGAAGCAACAAAAATCAAGCAATTGTTATAGGATATCCCAACTCAGTTTTGGCATCTACAAGTCATAAATTTCATTTTTTAAAATTAAATTTTATATCCAAG
Organism: Heliamphora exappendiculata; assembly: GCA_034768845.1. Classification (NCBI taxonomy): domain Eukaryota; kingdom Viridiplantae; phylum Streptophyta; class Magnoliopsida; order Ericales; family Sarraceniaceae; genus Heliamphora; species Heliamphora exappendiculata. The sequence goes on along the minus strand of JAOTRH010000026.1, from coordinate 6,859,821 downwards.
AAAAAATTGAAGACTTCAATGGGTTAACCGTTTAATTATTCTATATAACGATAATTGTGTATATTTAATCAAATCTTAATTGCTTTCGGGCTCAATATATCCTTACCTTTGTTTAAGTTTATTTATGTAGCTGCAATTTATTTATTTTAATAATTGTGCTTTATTTCTTTTTAAGGAGAAATTAACAATTACTTTTTTTGTTTAATTTTTTATGTTACAATTTATCATAGAAATATAAATGATTAGGAAAAAATAGAGGTTTGAGAAATCTGTAAAAAGTAATTATGTGTTTAAATATACATTTATTGCAACAAATTAGCTTAACTTTCAATGCTATATAATATATTTAAGACTCACCGAGAAGAGTAAATATTTGAACCGGTTGTTCGATGTTCAAGAATATTTTTTAGGCAGTTTATACTATTCATGTATAGGGTTTTGACTTAAGATTTCAATTCTTACATGTTTCTGCAATTGTACACTGTTTCATTGAGTTAAGGTCCAAAATATGAAGAAAAAAAGAAAAAAGAAGTTTCCATATGACTCTATCAGCATCAACAGTTCACAGAGGAGTAAGTTTGAAAATGTAATTTTTCGTACATTGGATGACAAGCCTGGATGCAGTCTATAGAGGTAATTTGGAAACTAATTTCTGGCAAAGGGGACCTCCAAGTCACAGCAAGGGTGCTGCGAGGATATTTTGGGTATTAATTTAAATTTTATAATTTGGTTAGAATTGTTTATTATTTTATATTTGATAAATAGTTAATTTGTGTAAAAGGAGTTAGATTAATCGGACATCGTTATTCATATGATTGAAGTATGTTTATTTTTAAATAAAATAATTAATTTATAAAAATTTAAAAATAAAATATAAGTTAAATGTGCACCGATCATATGAATAACGATATACGATTGACTTATTTTTTTTACACAAATTAATTACTCATAAAATATAAAATAATGAACAATTTTAATCAAATTATAAAATTTAAATTAAATCCCAAAATACCATCACAGCAAAATTTGAATTAAATTGTAATTAAATTTCAAATGGTAAGAAAGAAACATGTAATTTGTCTACATGTGTAGAATTAATTGTATTTGATTGAAATTTTAAAAAAAAGTAGGTAGTATTTGATATTATTAAAACAAGTAATTTATAAATTGTAACTTATATAAGGAGTTGTGAGTGTTGGATAAAAATTATAGCATATAATTAAAATTAAAAAAAATTTAATTATAAATTATAACAGAAGTTATAGATGTTTAAAAAATTACAATTTATAACTAAAATTAAAAATTATTAAAAATAATTTTGTCAAACATGCTCTTTGTATAATTTATCCAAAAATATATAGCCAATTCAACACGATTTTATATGTGAGGTTCAATATGACCAATTCTCAGAAGATTAGTCGGGCGGGTCAATATGATCAATTGAACGTGGCTTTTATGTGTGGTGTCCACCATTACCGATTCCAGGGATACCTAACTTTTACGTCACCTCACAGAAAAGGAAAGCGCAACGCGATCATGATGCCATGGTTCTACGGTCATAACGTCTATAAACAACTCTTGTCCGCTCATTGTTGGGTAATTTTGTAATATTGTGAGATATTTTATTCAAGTGAAGTTTTTATTTAGATTAAGTTTAAAATAATAATTTATTATTTACTTCAAATAAATTTCTTAATTTGATTAAAAAAATATTTTTAAAATTTTTTTTATCGAGATCAATTAAAAAATAAAAAAATAATTAACCGACCAAAAATTTTAAAAAGACAAAGATAATCTAAAATAAACCAACGTGAAAATTTCTTATTATTTTTTATTTTTAATGATTTTTTTCTTATTCTTATCTCGTATTAATTAAATATTATATATTTATATATATGTATATATATACTTTTATTTATAATATGGTTTATTCCTCACAATTCTATCTATCATCATATATCATATCCCATCTTTTATCCCATATTTTTATCCTCTTTGATATTGTTTAGTTGAATAATTATTTTTATTAGAAAATAAGTGTATCTAAATTATTAAATCTAATAGTATTACAGGCTAAATCATTAGTGTAGTATCCTTTTGTACTAAAAGGTATTTAATTAGTTGAGAGTATAATCGCTTAAGAGTGAATAATACGTTATTTAATTTGATATAATTTTAATATAATTATTTATAAAACTACAAATAAGTTAAATAGCTCCCCAAAATTGTAAATTTGGGTAGTAGGATAGCACGTAATAGTTCCAAAATAAGAGATTCTATGGTGGTAAGGATAGTTAAAGAGATAATTTAATCCCTTTCTGATTTAGTAAACCAAACAAAAAATTATATAAGATTATTATTATAACTCCTAATCTCATCCCTTAACCCTAAAACAAATAGGATCTTTATTCTATAATATAACTCCGTTCTTTTATCTCTTAATATTAATTACTTTTTTGTAATATTTTTAAACCCGGACCGTTAGATAAATCGAAAAAAGGAACGGATGGATAGGTTACCGATTCAATCGGAATTGAACCAGAATCAAATCGTGACGTTATAATTACATCATTAATAATTTTTAAATTTATAAATATTAAATAAAAATAATATTTAACTCACAATTCAAATAAAAAAATAAGAACATCCCATAATCTAAGCATAATTCTAATTAAATAATTAAAATCTCCAACAAAAAAAATTTAGAGTATCATTGATCCTCAAGTTAAAATAAAATGAGTATAAGTGACAAACATAATAAAATATAAATCAAGTAAAAGTATTAAAGTTTACATCATAGTTAAAAAATTATTCAAAAAAATAAACAAAAATTAAAATAAACAATTTTGTGGGGCTTTGAAAAAAATATAAATTCAAAGAAATCAAAAAAAAAATTTAAGTTAAATTTAAACACTTACAGACTTAGCCGATTTTCGTGAATCGGTACCGGTTCGCCCAGATCACCGGTTCAACCGTGATTTTGGTCGATTTTTACTAAAATCACCGATTTTCACTCCCAGCCGGTTAAATGGGTTTGAATGGACAGTTGGCTAGCCCGATCACATGTTCAACCGATTGAACCGGCTGGTCCAATTCGGCTTTGAAAACATTACTTTTTTGGTAATCACATATTACAACTTGTTCCCATGTAAATATACCTCGAATCAAATGTAAAGTATTCATTATGTAGGATTTATCGAATTTGTTATCTACATATAAATTTAAGTTGTTTCGATACCTATAGTTAAGTAATCGCATAATATTATTTTATAAATAAATGAATAAAAATTATAATTTTGAGAAAAATACTGTTAAACATATGTTACTCGATCCTTTAGGCCCTGTTTGAAAAAACTAGTTTTTTAGCTAAAAATGCTAAAAAATTAAGATTGTCCGTTTAGTAAAAAATTAAAAAATCAAATCAAAACATAGACTCCATAATATTCTATTCAAACTCTCACCACTGTTAAAATATAATAATATCTTTTATTTATAACTTATTTATTACTATTACTATTTATATATAATTATTAATATAAAATATTTACAAGATTAAAATTATTCACTTTGAACAAAAAATAACAAAGTTAACTTTTTACCCAAATAACTAATTTCAAAAAGTTAGTTTAAAAGCTAATTTACCAAACAACTTATTTTGAACCCAAATCATTTTTTTAGCTAAAAATACAAAAATAAAAAATAAAAAAACTAAGTTTTAAGCTAGTTTTTAATCGAGCCCTTAATTATAAATATTGAGTCAATTTAAATTTTTATATGAATAAAAAATTTAACGAACTCTTTATAATAAATAAATTTAATTATAAAAATATATTGAAAAATTAAATTAGATACATTTCTACACAGCAACTTCCCTGTTCCCACGTGTGGAGCCTTTTGATGCATGTATCAACGTAGATGTGGAGCCTATTGGTGGATATTTCGACGTAGATACCTACCGCAAGAAAGATTGTCTTTTTGGGTAAGGATCTAAGTTTGAATGTAAGAAAGCAAATAGCAATCATTCTTCCTAAGTAGCTCCCATTCTTTATCCCTAGCCTAACTTTTTCCGACGACTTATTCCGGGCAGCTATTAACTTTCTGGTTCCTCTACACCGATAATAGATAGCAGGAGACAACTCCTCTGCCTAATTTATCTGATCATTCTCAGAAACCTGGTTGGTTTCACTCCGATCACCTTTGCCCAGCCTAACTTAGGCCACTTTTGTAGCTACACAAGCAATTCCAAACCTGATTTTTTTTTGGTTTTTTGTCATTTTTTGACATTTTTAGTTAAAAAATTAAAGTTGTCAATCAAAACCTTTGGCCTTATTTGGGCTAAATGCCATGATTTTATTTATTTTTGTCTTTTTTGAATTTTTTTTAAAATTTTTAATTAAATTTTTTTATTTTTTCAAATGATCTCGATGAGATAAACTCAAAAAATAAAAAAAAAATTAATTAAAAAATTAAAAAAATTCACTATAAAGACAAAAATAAGTAACATAAAATTTAACTTATTTACTTATTTTTGTCTTTTTTAACTTTTTTATATTTTAATTAAAAAATTTTATTTTTTTGACTCGTTTCAATGAAAAAAGTCTAAAAAATATAATATTTTAGCTAAATAATAAAAAAAATATTCATTAAAAATTAAATTTTACAATATTAAGTAAGCAGATAAGCAAATATGCAACATTATCCCATGCTGGGCATTTATCTCATATTTTTATCCTTTTGTCCTCTTTGAGTTTATTTCCAAAATCGGCCGAGTGAGAAGCAAATATTCAATATTTTTGGAACAAGTTTAGGTGGTGTTTTAACTTCACAATTATTGATATATTTAGTGGAATTTATTACTTTTTTATTATTATTTTATTCAACATGTGAATATGTGTCATCTTTTGATTTGAATGAAATATTATTCTAAGAGTATTGAATAATTATCCTGAGTGAGCCTATTTATGGACTTTTCAACGTAGATATTTATGGAATAAAAAAGGTGTTGTGCACCAAATGCAAAACGTCATGCTTTGCGCACTTTAAAGTTTAATTTTTAAATAAATATTTATGATATGATCTATTAATTACAAACAGCTCGTCAAGTTTTTCATATACATACAAATTTAGGTTGATCCTATATTTATAACGAAGTGTTCAAATAATATTGTTTTGTAAATAAATAGAAAAATAATTAGTTTTGAGAAAAAAATGATTAAATATAATTATTATTTAATTACTTAATTACAGATATCTAATCAATTTAAATTTTTATGTACATAATAAACTCGACGAACTTTACGTAATAAATAAATCTAATTGTAAACATAAATTTAAAAATTAAACCATACACATCATGACACTGTGCATTTGATATTAATAATTATAGGTGGCTAGTAGTACCAGTAAATAAGTTATGAATAAAAAATATTATTATATTTTAAAAGTGATTAAAATTTGAATAGAATGTTTTAAGAGTTACTGTTTTAATTTGATTTTTTTACTTTTTAATTTTTTTAAATTTTTATCAAATGAATTATGTTAGTTTTTTTTTGCATTTTTAGTCCAAAAAAATCAAAAAATTAGAATTCCCTAACAAGTTTCAAATATTTTATGATTAATAATACAATAAATATCAACTTATTTTACTAAATTAATACCACATATATTTAGTGTGTCTATCTCCCGCTTGATATTTCAGTTTTTGTATTTTATTATGTTTTAAACTTATCATATAATTGAAGTCTTAAGAATATATATTTTAAAAAAAATTAATTTACTGAAAATAATATTTTCTTACATAAGGACAACGTCCAGTGCAATAAGAATAGTCTTGGACAAAAACAGCTGAGGCAATGGAGTTGGCGATGTAACGGGCGGTCCTCCTAGCTTTTCTCATATTGAAAGTCATTTGCTCACAGAGAACCTAACCATTCCAAATATTTATTGCAAGATGCCTTTTTTGGGTACGGATCTAAGTTTGAATGTTGGAAAGCAAATAGAAATCATTCTTCTTAGCTAGCTCCCATTCATTATCTCTAACCCAGCTTTTTCCGGCGGATTTTTCCGGGCGTCCTATTAACTTTATGGTTCCCTCTACACTGAAAATGGATTGCAGGAGACAACTCCTCTGCCTAATTTATCCGATCATTCTCGGAAACCTGGTTGGTTTCCCTCTCACCTTTGCCCAGCCTGACTTCTTAGGCTACTTCTGCAACTTCACGAGCAACTCCATATACCAGACGAACCTGGCCAACCTCCTCTCCACCCTCGCCTCCAACACGAACGAATACGGTTTCTACAGCTCCTCCGCCGGCGACGATCCCGACAGGGCCAACGCAATCGTGCTTTGCCGAGCAGACGCCGACGTCGAAACCTGCCGCGCCTGCATCAACAACTCCACCAGCAAGCTCATCCAGCTCTGTCCCACCGCCAAACTGGCGATCGGATGGTACGACTACTGCATGTTGCGCTACTCGAACGAGTCCATGTACGGGATCATGGCGGGTGATCCCAGGATCTTCGTTTGGTCCCTCCATAACGTGACGACCAACGTGGATCAGTTCAATCAAACCGCGACGACGTTGCTGGACAGTCTTCGCGGCCAGGCGGCCTCAGGCGGCGCGCTGCGCAAGTACGCGGCCGGAAGCAGTAGGGAAAGCGGTGTCGCCGCTGCCGACGCGCAAACTGTGTATGCGCTTGCGCAGTGCACGCCGGACATATCTGAGCGGGATTGCAGCGATTGTCTTCGAGTGGCTATTGATAATTTTCCTCTGTGTTGCATTATTGATGGAAGCGACGGAGGGAGAGTTATTAGAGAAGGAGGGAGAGTTATTAGACCCAGTTGCCATTTCCGGTACGAGACGGGACGTTTTTTTAGCGACGTAGTCAACTTGCCACCACCAGGTCTAGCATCTGCATAGCATCTCTTTTGCTTCTAACTGTTTTCTTCTTGTTTCTTTTCAATTTTCAAGTACCCAAAGTATATATACGTGTGCCCCCTCCCCCTCCTCATAAATTATATTTGTTTTGATTAGTTGAACAATATGCTCGAACAAGAAAAATAACCATTAACTCTCACGTGCTCTGTTCGTCGAAATTCTACAAAACAAATCTCCGATCGACAGTCAAAAGGAAGGATTTCAACGCCCGAGTTAACTCTTACAATGAAAGTAAGCTCTAATGTTCAGATCCCCCCTCTCAACTGGGAGGGGTATATATATATCAAGAGAGAGAGAGAGACCTTGTGTTGTCCCATCCATTGACAGTGGATGGGATGAGAGTTGGTTTGTGATAGACTCTTAAGGGATCTGCTGTTAGATGGGCGATTTACTCCCCCCACAATAGTCCCCAGCTTGTAATTCTTCTTTAGAGGAATGTGAAAATTGCATATGCTCCGATCTTTTGTTTGTGAAGACTGGTCAATTATATTGCCTATGAGTACCTTGGTGAGAGACTTTGGAATATGCTTGGGTGAACCAGGGCTTCGAATGCCTAGTCGGGCTAGGACTTTGGAGCATGCCTAGGTGAGCCAAGGCTTTTTGCTAAAGATCGAGAGATGGGCTCGACACCTAGGCTAGGTTAAGATTGTTTATGAAGACTGAGAGCTGAGCTCGGCACCTAGACTAGGCAATGATTTTTTTGGGGCTATTCTAACCTTGGGAGTTCTTCTACTCCCTGAGATTATTCTAATCTCCTATCTAGGTAAGGTAGAGCTTTTTGCTGAAAATCGAGAACTGGGTTCGACACTTAGGCTAAGCCAGAATTTTTTCTCTGACAATCGAGAGCTGGACTCGGCACCTAGGCTAGGATAGTATTTTTTGTTGATGGGTTATTCTAACCCTGAGAACTCTTCTAACCCTTGAGATTATTCTAATCTCCTACTTAGGTAAGTTGGGACTTTTTGCTAAAAATCGAGAGTTAGGCTCGGCACCTAGGTTAGGTTAGAATTTTTTCTCTAAATCGAGAGCTGGGCTCGGCACCTAGGCTAGACTAGGATTTTTTGTTGATGGGTTATTCTAACCCTGAGAGCTCTTTTAGCCCCTGAGACGGTTGGATAAATTCGAGGCGAATACATCACTTTGGTGAGACCGTGATACATAGAATCCCATTGGAAAGAGGTTGGGTTGTTCTTTGCCGATTCATCCGTAGCACCGAGCTAATTCGCAAGTTGCCGAGCTCTTCGAAGCCAACCATCATGTGCCGAGTAGTCCAATAGCTGAAGGACTGAACTGGGTTGTTGAGAATCGAGCAAATACCGAGCAAAAAATGGCTAAGCCAAATCCAACGAAATCGTGATCTTTCTCTCTAAAAAATAAAAAAGAATCGTACGCACAGGTACATACATAATCTCTGTACATAAGAAAATTTTGTTGGCACCGCGAATACCGAGGGATCACCAAACCAGATCCTTCCAAAAATAACCCAATTGAAGTGTCAAATACAAAAACTGTCTTCTAATAACAATCAAACAGGAAACACAAATGAGCCCCTAACAAAGTTAGATCGAGAGAAAGAGAGAGAGAGGGGAACCTTGGGCTCGGACTAGGACTTACACTGCATAAGCTGTGCAACCTGCTTGTCGAGGTTGCCATGGGTGCTCGAGGCCACCAGATCCGCGCTCATCTTCTTTATTTACAGAAAAAGATTTCAACGAATCGTTCTCCGTCACAAGAACTTATTTTCCACAGGTCAGAAACAAGACATGGTGTCTAAACCCTAACCCTATATATGATTCACTGGTTATGCGGGCGAGAGAGAAAATACCGAACTCCCAAACGGTTGAGCCTTGAGAGTGAAGGCAGAGAGTGGGAGAGATACCGAGCTTCTATTTGTTTTTCCAAGTGGGTATGAGATGGTTGAAATACCGAGGTAGCCAACAATACCTTTGCCGAGGATAGGTTAACGAGTGCCGAGATGTGGGTGTGTCGAACAAAGCCCTTTTGAACTGCATGATCTCGTACAGTTGTAGTGGACGAGGGACATTCGTTTGTTTGCATCAGTTTAACTAAGTAGAGAAAGAAAGAAACAGCATTTGATCCAAGAGAGAGAAAACCATTTTGATGAAAACCATGGGCTCTTTTTCCTGGTTGTGACGAATGGAGGTATACTGAGAAGCTGTCCATCAGAATAGCGACTGAAGTGCCAAGCTCCACAAAATTGCCTAGGAGAAGTCAAGGGATGGACGACTGTGATGCCGAGAATGTATACGGAGCACGCCAAACAGATCGGAGAAGCTTTGGGGGAGTTCTTACGTGACTTACAAGCAACACATAAAACGGGCCTAGCCCCCAGATCTCTTTCCAGAGAGAGGAAAACAAAAAGTGTTTTACATTTTCTTGAGGGTATACTCCCAGATCGGGTTTTGAGAGGGACAGAGAAAACCAGTCTGGTTTTTTTTATGAAAATCATGGAAATGCATATAGGTAATAACTATATATATACGTTGGGCGTGATTTGCATGGACCCGCCCCATGAGCCGAGGAAGGTAAACTCCATTTTCACTACGCAACGTACTCACAGAAATTACCGAGCTAAAACTTAGTTACAGTAAGGGCTGAGCTCCTTGCTGAATTGCTGAGCTTTTGAATTGGTTGTCGAGCTCGAGGGAAGGGACTGAGGCGTACAAATCCGAGCTCCCACCATCCCCCAAAATGCCGAGCTGATGAGATCCGGGAGATTGAAGTGCCGAACAAAGAAGAGGCCGAGTAAGCATGGCCAAGAGTAGAACTTCTCACCAAACTGTCGAGCTCTTGAACCGGGTAACAGTGAACCGGGTAACTGAGCTCTTGTGCCGAGCTGGGTTAATGCAGCGCCAAACAGTGTGTCGAGGGCACGGCACCGAACTCTTCTCGGTAGCCCCCGTCCACTGAATTTTTTGCTCGCTTAAAGAGGCAAGCAATGGCAGGGAAATGAGAGCCGAGCTCCGTTAAGGCTAAACTGGAATGTAATGTGCACCCAAACTACTTCCACATGTGCTGAGCTGGGTTGTTGCACTACAAAGTAGAGAGCCACGATTTAGAGCTTACCGATCAGTGGGAGCTTACCCGATCAACGTGTTCCAGAGAGAGGGTTATGAAAGCTTTACCGAGCTCCGAGGGGCGTCGCTATCCATAATTAAGAGATGTGCTCCCCTGAGTTACCGAGGTGTCGAGCTTGAGGTGCCTCAAGTCGTCAACTCAAGAAATGAGCTTACCCTACCGAACACAAGTAAGTTGCTAAACAAGCCGAACAGATAGATGGCCGAGCTCATACCCGAAAGATCGAGTTCCTTTCTAACGTCGAAGTGCAGAGCTGCGTTGTTCTATTGGGGAAGCCGAAGCACAGAGCTGTGCTTGGTGAGCAACATCTACTTCCTTGTATCAATTAAAAGGAAGGAGCTTCGATACTTCAAAAATTCAGCATGTTAACGACGAAAAACGATCCCCGTCAAGTGAAGAAAAATAGCGTACAGGTCATCAACTGAGCAACCGAGCTGAGAATAAGATGCTGCGATGGCATGGCCGAGCTACCTAACAATCATTTGCCGAGCCGTGAACGGGCATCTCGCTGAGGTGTCGCCGAGACGCAAAAATGCCCATGCTTTCTTAATTTGCCGAAGTGCCAAGCCACAATACCAAAACTGCTGAGACGAGCATGAAGCCCAATTTTTAGTGGAAGTGAAGAAAGAGACTATCGGATCTGAGTGTGAACTATCCGAACTCCAGTTCCGAGATGCCGCTGTGGTGCCGCGGCGATGCGTGGGTGAGTTGCCGAGATCTCCTTTGAAGTGCCGAGCTCTCCCCGTTAGCCGCTCGCCTATTGATTTTGTAGCTCAGAAACCAAATATTTTAGCTAAAAAACTATGGGGTATTTGGTGAAAATTGTGAGCCCTGCTTTAGTGAGAGAAAAGGAGGATTGCTATGATACCAAGGTCACCATGTGTGCACATGTGTGCACAATAGGTAAAGAAGTCCAAGCATGTACCCTGTACAGCTGGAACAATGCCAATTCTACGCCATACGAACCATGCCAATTCAGGCATTATAATGAACACACAACAAAGCTTCCTTACGTTCCATGCTAAAAACTTTATTGTTGAGAGTTCCAATTCTTCCGCAGTCTCTCCTCGGCCTCTTTTATGGTCATCGCAGTTGATAAAATTTGTTCCTCATTACCATCAAAATTCAAGTCCAAAAACTTACCTGTCTCTAGAACCAATTCTGCTTCTCTCTTTAGCACATTAATGCGGTTCAAAATGTCTTAAGTAGAAAGGGAGGATTGTGATAATAAGGGCTTAGGATTTTGCTTTGCAAGCCCTTTCTTACGGCTCTTCTGGTTACCCCTCCTTTCACAATTTTTCAGGCTAAGCAAGCTTAATTCAAACAGCGCCCTCTTCTTCTTTTTCCTCCCTTTTTTTAAAGAAAGTTGAAATTTTCCTTCATATCCAATGTCTTCATTTGTTGGCCCTCTTACAAGCAAGCCCTTAGCAACCACGGGTTTTGAATTCATGGTTTCAACATCAGAAACCGATTCCACATCTTGGCTTAACAGAGCCAAGTCCTCCTTCTCCCACCTTCTCAAACCTCTGTTATTGAGATCTTCTAGGGATTGAACCTCTGTACCCAGAACTTGCTCTCCTATATCGTTTTCCACGGATGCATAGGCCTTACCAGGAAGAATGGGAGGCAGGGAGCCTGCATCCTTGAAGTTAGCAGCAACATCTGGTGGTTCTGAGTCTGAGCAAGATGTATATTCCCCTTTGTTGCTTTGTTGTTATTTTTTGTAATCCATCTCACCCACAGTGAACGATATCTCGGCCACATGAATGTTATATAGAAATTTTCCTACCATGAGAGGACAAAGTTCATCTATCCTTGTTAATGCTTCTGTGGAAATCAACACTTGGCCTCGTTTTAAGAATTTTTTCGGAGATGTGTTGGCATCAACAAAGAAAAAATCTCCATATCGTTTCTCAATCCTCTTGAAAGTGTCATCATTCCAAGCATTTAGTGGTACCCCTTCAACCATTAACCAGACTCTTCTTGTCATATTGTATTCCTCATAATTCCAATCGTATGGTACTTCAAACCATGATTCTAACCAATCTTTTGCTCCATCACAATAGGCCTTTTATCCTCAACTGATGGGAATTGTAGTAAAACCTTAAACCCCCCCCCCCCCCAATGGTTTTATGGAGATATCTAGAATGTGCTCTTTTCTCAAGGCTTCTTCAATGCCATGTGTCACGCCCCAAACTCCGGGTCACGTGAAACATCCATAAATAACCAAATATAACACCAAACCCGAGAATATACTCTCAAAATAAAATATACATACATTGTATATAAATGCCAAACGGCTACAATACATAAGGCTCCAACGCCAAAAGTTTACACTACAAGGTTTCAACACCAAAAAAATATGTTACAACACATATGTATCGAAAAGAATAAAAGGAAGACTATAACTCTTCTACTTCTCCAGCACCTCAAGATCAACCCGCGTGACCGGTACCTGAAAATATTTTATCCCACACGGTGAGTCAAGATTCAGCAGAAACTAGACAAGCATGCAATATAAGAAAAACATGCTAGGAAAACGAGGTGTAGTTTTTGACTCTCTTTCAAGCCTTAAAATAGAGTGAAAACACGGCTCGCACGAGCCCTAAAGATAACAGATATATATGCAACACATGAACATATATCCAAATCGGCTCACAAGCCCTGACAAACTACTCCTGCAATCCATGCACTACGCTGAACACACTATGAGCAACACACCCAACGCATATCTGACCAGGATCGCAATCCCATCCTTAGATTCACACACACGCATCATTAGGACCATGTTTCCATCCTTGAAACTATATATATATTATCCTAACAGATATTATGCCACAGTTAAGGGAAAGCAGTAAAACACAGACAAAGGTAACAACTATAGACTCATGCTCATTACCCTAGACCCGAGTCACACAGATTGGCTTGGTAATGACAAGTTCTATATGGAGTTACAACAACAACGCTATTAACAGAGGCAATCGGCTCAATATACTGGATAAACCCAAAGGTACAAGCACCTACGCCATTCACAGAGGAAACTGGCTTAATTTACGGGATAAACCTAAGGGCTTAAAACACCCACACAACACAAGGATTTTCTCGGGCTTTCACCTAAGGACCACTGGCCCATCTAACACGTCTTCTCAGGCTTTCACCGAAGGACCACTGCCCCATCTATCACATGTCTTCTCGGGCTTTCACCGAAAGATCGCCGCCCCATCTATCACATGCCACCCATGCAACGCACGCAACCCGTGCAACACACGCAATGCACGCAACCCGTGCAACACACACCACGCACGCAACTTGTGCAACACACACCACTCACGCAACCCGTGCAACATGCATCACATGCATCTGCTCCTCAGAGCCGACATATACATGCCTATAAAACTATTAGTTTTAAAGCATAAACCACGTAGCACCCTTACGTAATCCGTATATAAATAAACAGTTTAAAAATGCACAAAATCGTGTATAACAATACATCATGACGCCACCCGCCATATAATCCGACACGACATCACATGCCACGCACTCGCCATCCGTTTACCCGAACAACCCGTCCACACACCGGACAACCAACCACAAAACTAAGCCTAGCCCGGAGGCTAACACCAAAACCATAAAACCCCAGTTCTCACAAACCACCACCCCTTCCCAAAAAGGACCACGAGCCTAAGCACACGTCCAACGCGGCCATCACAACCCACGACGACCGCATGCGCCTAACACAAACTCGACGGTGAATAAACACCACGAACTTAACCGTACACCAACACCCATGTCTAACCATGTACATCACCCAAAGACAGCATCTACACAAACACCCGAGGCCACTATGGGACTCCCGAAACCACAACACGATCAACCGAACCTCAAACCCAACCACCGAACCACCAACACCAAACTGTTAAGGTTCAGTCGACTGGACCCACCCTCTAGCCGATTGAAAAATACACTGGAAAAAGGCAAAAATGCCAAGGAGCACTGTTCAGTCGACCGAACTCAACAGTCCAGTCAACCGAACTCAAGATCTCAGGTTCAGTCGACTGAACCTCATGATCTAGTCGACCGAACTCAAGCGAAAACCGTTTTTAAGCTACGGGTTTGGCCCTCTAAATCCCGAATCGAAACCTCCAAACTCCCATCTACACGCCAAGGCCTATTACCAAGACCACGAAAGAAACCCCCAACACTCGATTCCATCCACCGAAATCGACGAAAAATTGATTTTTTAACCTAAAAACCCAACTTGATTCAAAATCAGATCTACAAAGATCTAACCGTTAAAAACACACACGATTACACGCAGCACCCTTATAAAACATACAAGTCTAGAATCCTACCTCGGTGAGTTTAAAACTCGATGCCTCAAACCACGTGCAAAATTGAGCCTCACCAAAATAGAATTTCGTTCGGATGAACGTGTAGCCCACCGTGCAAATAATAAGGATCGGCAGTTTGATCGTCGAAAGTCGAGCCCCAATCCCCCGAGAACTTAGAGAGAAGGTAGAGAGAAAAAAAATGTACTGGAGAAATTTTAAAAAATATCTTTTGAAAATATCTAACTCTAGATATTTATAGGTCTCCAAAATATCTTTTTTTTTAAACTTTTCAAAATTCATACCGCAAGGCCACACAGCCCCAGAAACCTACCCTGCATATCTAATCCCGATCATGCATCAAAAGCATATAAAAACATGCTAGCACATAAACACGAAACGCAAGTCGAAAGACGCCAAAAAAGAAAAAAGGTTAGGGTCTCACAACTCTACCCCCCTTAAAGAAATGTTGTCCTCGAAATTCAACTCAAGGTTAAAGAAAACAAATCGTCGATCACAATCGATGCAAGTACATGAGTTGGTCAGCCAAACCATTCCTAGGACATAGTCAATAAGGTCAGGCATCCTAAACAATGGCTAACTATCTCAAAGACACGAGATCTACAACTCACCCCAAACTCACATCGTCACCAACCACTGCCTCAACAACACAGCACATCACCCACGAAATCCATCACCAACTCCCAAACAGATGCAATGAAGAACTGACCCTAAGCCTGCATACTCAGAAAGTACCCCTGCTCGCTGAAGGAATATCTACATCATCCAGCACGACCGGTGCCCTAGAAGAATTGGGAGCTATAAGTGCTTACGCTCGTGGCAATGTCGCTCTGCCCTGTCCACCATAACTCGACGCTGTCGGTTGCCGTGCTGACTGAACTGATGCACTCCCACCTGTCATCTAGGAAGTCTGAACCGCATGATACTGCCGTTGATCCTGAATATACGAACCCTCTGGTGTGCCCGCTGTACTCGGAGCACTCTCTCTCTGGGGATAATCCCTACGAATATGTCCGGGCTGACCATATCCATAACAAATCTGTGGCTCTCTCCCCTGTGACTGAACTGATACCGAACCCTGAAACTACTTCTGCTGAGGGCAATCCACTACACGATGTCCGGACTGCCTGCATCGGAAGCAACGAAACTCATACTGGTCTGGCCTTCCCGTTGAAACTACGGGAGGTGAGGATATATTGAAACCTATGGCTGATACGACCCCACTAGATACGAACTCGGACCAGACGTCCGTTGATGCTTATCACTGCGTCCTCGGGACTTTGCACTTCCCCCGTCCTGCTGACTCATACTGTCTCTATCTCTGCGCGTCTCGTTCAGTGTGTCTTCCACCTTTATGGCGGTCTCCACTAACTCTATAAAAACATGCATCCTGAATGCTCCCACTCGATCTCTTATAGCGGGCCTTAAACCCCTCTCAAACCTCTTCGTACGGAACTCATCAGTTGGCACAATCTCCTGTGCAAACCGGGATAAGCTGGTGAACTCAACCTCATATTCGATTACTGTCATCGTCCCCTGAGTTAAGAAAAGGAAGTCCTCTCTGTATCAATCCCTCAAAGTCGCGGGAAAGTATTTCTCCAGAAATACCTTCGTGAACGCGTCCCAACTGCCCCGACTGTAGTCCTGGCAAACCTCCACCACAAGTGAGCACCCCCCCTCAGCTGGAAAGCAGCAAAAGTAACTCTCAAATCATCATCCTCCATCTGAAGCGTGTCCAAGATCCTGGTGACCAGCTCTAGCCATTCCGTGTCTACCGTGGGATTGGGATCCCCAGTAAAGGTAGGAGGGTCCAGACGTCGGAACTCGCGCATTGCGACTGTCGCCCTCGGTTCAGGTACACTCTCTCTTTATAGAGGCCTCAGTCAATTGTCGGATGGAACCGACCATCTCACGTAACATATCTCAGTCAACAGGTCCTTATGGTGCATTAGCATCCCCAATATCTGGGACTGGAATGTCCCTTCGGCCAGAACCATGGCCACGGCCTCGACCACAACCTCGTCCTCCCCGCGTGGACATCGCATCTAAAGGAAACAGGTAGAACATAAGACGCAGCACATAGCATGAACATAAACGCTAACCACATAAGCATGCTAACACATAGCCACATAGGTTCATGCTAAACAAAATTCCACATACCGAGGAGAACCAATAAGAATGACACGTCAATCTAGATAACCTACTTAGATTTTCTGCTAGAAATCGCCTCAACTAAATGCGTTTCTAACTTGGCTTCCAAGATTCAACCTCCATGCTCACATATACACATCATCCACATATACACATGCTCACATATACACATCATCCACATATCTAACATGCTGACACGTCATGTTATCAAAGTGTCTAAACACGTGCAGTCAAACACACGCAATCAACCTCACACGGGATATACCCTCTTCTCAAGGCTCTTAGGTATTCGAACCCAGACCTCTGATACCAAGCTGTCACGCCCCAAATTTCGGGTCACGTGAAACACCCATAAACAACCAAATATAACACCCAACCCAAAAATACACTCTCAAAATAAAATATATATGCATTGTATATAAACGCCAAAAGGCTTCAATACATAAGGCACCAATGCCAAAATCTTACACTACACGGTTTTAATACCGAAAAAGCATGTTACAACACATATGTAACGAAAAGAATAAAAGGAAGACTATAACCCTTCCACTTCTCCAGCACCTCCAGATCAACCCGCGTGATCGGTACTTGAAAATATTTTATCCCACACCGTGAGCCAAGACTCAGCAGAAACTAGACAAATATGCAATATAAGCAAAGCATGCTAGGAAAACGAGGTGTAGTTTTTAACTCTCTTTCAAGTTTTAAAATAGAGTGAAAACACGGCTCACACGAGCCCCAAAGATAATAGATATATATACAACACATGAACATATATCTAAACCGGCT
Source organism: Heliamphora exappendiculata (assembly GCA_034768845.1). Classification (NCBI taxonomy): domain Eukaryota; kingdom Viridiplantae; phylum Streptophyta; class Magnoliopsida; order Ericales; family Sarraceniaceae; genus Heliamphora; species Heliamphora exappendiculata. The sequence goes on along the minus strand of JAOTRH010000026.1, from coordinate 6,842,495 downwards.
CACAAGCCCCAACAAGCTACTCATGCAATCCATGCACTACGCCTAACACACTATGAACAACACACCCAACGCATATCTCACTAGGATCTCGGTCCCATCCTTAGATTCACACACACGCATCATCAGGACCACGTTTCTATATTTGAAACTATACATATCATCCTAACAGATATCATGCCACAGTTAAGAAAAATCAGTAAAACACAGGCAAAGGTAACAACAATAGACTATTGCCCATTACCCTAGACTCGACTCACACAGACTGGTTTGGTAATGACAAGTTCTATACGGAGTTACAACAACAATGCCATTAACGGAGGCAACTGGCTCAATTTATAGGATAAACCTGAAGGTACAAGCACCTACGCCATTCATGGAGGTAACCAGCTTAATTTATGGGATAAACTTGAGGATCCAAAGCACCCACACAACACAAGAATTTTCTCAAGCTTTCACCGAAGGACCACTGCCCCATCTAACACATGTCTTCTCGGGCTTTTACCAAAGAACCACCGCCCCATCTATCACATGTCTTCTCCGGCTTTCACCGAAGGACCACCGTCCCATCTATCACATGCCACCCATGCAATGCACGCAACCCGTGCAACACGCAACGGACGCAACCCGTGTAACACACACCATGCATGCAACCTGTGCAACACACACCACGCACGCAACCCGTGCAACATGCATCACATGCATATGCTCCTCAGAGCCCACATATACATGCCTATAAAACTATGAGTTTTAAAGCATAAACCACGTAACTCCCTTACGTAATCCGTACATAAATAAACAGTTTATAAATGCACAAATCATGTATAACAATAAATCATGATGCCACCCGCCATATAACGCGACACGATATCACATACCATGCACCCGCCAACCATTTACCCGAATGACCCATCCACACACCAGACAACCAACCACAAAACTAAGCCTAGCCTGGAGGCCAACACCAAAACCATAAAACCCGGTTCTCACAAACCAACACCCCTTCCCAAAAAGGACCACAGGCTCAAGCACGTCTAACACGGCCATCACAACCCACGATGACCACATGGGCCCAACACAAACTCGACGGTGAATAAACACCACGCACTTAACTGTGCACCAACCAACGTCTAACCATGTACATCACCTAAAGAAGGCATCTACATAAACACCCGAGGTCACTACGTGACCCTCGAAACCACAACACGATCAACCGAACCTCAAACCCAACCACCGAACCACCAACACCAAGCTGCTCAGGTTCAGTAGACTAGACCTGCCGTCCAGTCGACTGAAAAATATACTGGAAAAGGCAAAAATGCCAAGGAGCACCATTCAGTCAACCGAACTCAACAGTCCAGTCGACCGAATTCAAGATCCCAGGTTTAGTCGATCGAACTCAAGCGGAAACTATTTTTAAGCTGCGTGTTTGGCCCTCCAAACCCCAAATCAAAACCTCCAAACTCCCATCCAACACCCTCAGACATCCGCATGCCAAGGCCTACTACCAAGACCACGAAAGAAACCCCCAACACTCGATTCCATTCACCGAAATTGACAAAAAATTAGTTTTTTAACCCCAAACCCTACTTGATTCAAAATCATATCTACAAAGATCTAACCATAATAAACACACACGATTACACGTAACACTTTTGTAAAACATACAGGTCTAGAATCCTACCTCGGTGAGTACAAAACTTGACGCTTCGAACCACGTACAAAATCGAGCCTCGTCGGAATAGAATTTCGTTCAAATGAACGCGTAGCCCACTGTGCCAATAACAAGGATCAGTAGTCTGATCATCGAAAATCGAGCCCCAGGCCCCCTAGAACTTAAAGAGAAGGCAGAGAGAAAAAAAAATTTACTAGAGATGTTTTGAAAAATATCTTTTAAAAAGATCTAACTCTATATATTTATAGACATCCAAAATATCTTTTTTTTAAATTTTTTAAAATTCGCACCCCAACATCCCACGACCCCGGGAACCAGCTCCGCATGCATATTTAACTCCGATCATGCATCAAAAGTACATAAAAACATACTAACACATAAACATGAAACACGCGTCGAAAGACGCCGAAAAAAAAAAGGGTCAGGGTCTCACACCAAGCACCATTCTTCAATCTTTGGCTATGCCAATTATGCAAGTGTTTAACCATTCTTCCTCTTGTAGTACTGCTATGATTGGCTCCTTGTAGTTTTGTTCTTGCCTTAAGTGATCAACAACCACTACTTGGGCATAGGACCTTGAAAAAGTAGATGTTTTCCTGAGTAAAGAATGTAACTGAGTGAAATACCTCAAAAAGGGGTTCAATCTTGAAACACCCAAGCCATGATCCATTATACTTTTGGATGGCCTGGTTTGCCTCTTTGATCAATTGAAATCTTACAAACCCAAACCTTGTATTTGTTGACCTTCTACATTTAATTCCTAGAGACAAAAGCATCTAACACCTTCTCGCATTTATAGAATATGCTCCTCAACTAACGATTATACATCTCTAGAGGTGAGTTATCCACAAATATCATTTGGATCTAGTCATCTTTTACCTTCACTTGCTCTCCCATACCAATATATGATTGAAATAACAGCATCACGCCTCTTACACTAGACAAGTTTTTGCCATTCAAAGAGAACTAACAAAAACCAAGCAACATAGCATTCAAACTCACCCCTCCCTACCCAACACAGATGTCTGAATAAGAAAGGCCCCAAATCAGACTGATCAAAGAAAACACAAACTCAAATCGTCATAGGTAAGAACCAAAAACTATAGAAATCACTGGATTCCTCCGAAGATGTACGCAATCCATTATCCATCTTTCATTCAAGAAATTGAACGCGGGTCAAAACTTCCTCCCAACGAAGCAGAAGTAAAGGAACAAAACTTTAGGGAAAGAAACTCAATTTAGAAGCAGAGCAGCGAGGTGCTCAGGCGCGACTGCATGAGTGTTACACCGTGAATCTCTTTAAATCGTAGCCCGAAACCTTCAATTGGTAACCTAAGACCTTCAATTAACAACCCGAACCCTTTAATCGGCAACCCGCAACCTTCAACTGGCAACCCTAGACTCGTCTTTGAACTTCCAAAGAACCACAGTCGACAAAGTGCAGCTCATACAACCAGCGATTTGAACTGAGTTACGCCGTCATGGTTTTGGGGCGCAACGTTTGGGGCTACTGTTAAGACTATGGAGTTATCTAAAGTATGTTTCAACCTGTTCATCACTATTGCACTTGCTGTCGAGGGATTAGAAACTGTTCGCAAGTGGGTTGAGCCGTCTATCTATACATTCGAAACCTTAAAGAAGAAGAGGCACAAAATAGCTTTGTACAACGGCGGCGACCTACAATGATCTTTTTTAAGCAGATTGTTTACAGGACACTTCTCAATCTTAACATCACCCCATAACCGGAGCTAGATATCAACCAACCTTCTGCTCAGAGCAGGAACCAAAGCAGCAACCTAACCCTTTTCCCTGGGTATCAAGGAAAGCTCTAAAAACTGAATTGATACTTCGATAGTACGAGACTCAGAATCACAACCAATAAATCGACGAACCTTAGGAAATGAAATGGATCTCAAATGAAAAACCATTCCTCAATTAGGGATTAGGCCCAGTAATGGTAAACGACATGTCAGAATTGAAAAATTGAAACTTTAAAGATTCAAATTTTCTACAGACATAAGGAACTTGTACCAAATTGTTACTTTACTGGGTATATAACACAAGTAGTTCTACATAATTTAAAATGGTCAGTATGGATGAGATTCACTTTGGATATGACATATAATATGTTGGAGAATTTTAATAAAAATAATATATTAAAACTTAAAATATTTTAAGGGAATTAGTCCTCGTAACGATAAATGACATGTCAAAATTGAAAGATTGAAACTTTGAAGATTCAAATGTTTTGCAGGCACAAGGTACTTGTGACGAATTGTTACTCTATTGGGTATATAACACAAGTTGTTCTACAGAATTAAAAATGGTTAGTATGAATGAGATTCACTTTGGATATATATGACCTATAAAATATTGGAGAATTTTAATAAAAATAATATATTAAAACTTAAAATAATTTATTATTATTATTTTATTTATTAAAATTTTAAATAAGAATCCGTTATAAGTTTAAATAGGTTATAATTAATAGCCTATTCATGGTTTATCCGTTATAAAATAATTATATTATTAATAATAACCTATTCAATAGTCACGTATGTAAATATTATTCCATTACAATTCTAAATATGTTTAATGGAGGAATTTAATTTGAGTTGTTTCTAAAGTTCCATATAATATAATAATGCTAAACCATCTTGATTTTTAACTGAGATCATATATATACCTTCTCAGTTTTAAAATCGTGATGTATCCAAGCGAGATTAAAACTCGAGATTTTTTATCTCAATTTTTTACTGTGATAGCAAATGTCAAATAACTGAGATGAAAAATTACAAAAACTAAGATTGAAAGTTTTAAATCGTGATTGAAAAACTGAGATGTTTAATTATTATTGTAGTAGTGAGGTGACTAGCCTATTATTTTTTTATGAGTGAAATTTAGAGATATGTGGTTGGGAAAAATAATGCAAATAGTTTTTGAGAGAGAAAAATATAGAGATGAATATAGATGTGCTACTATGGTTATATTTTTTTTATTATATTTTGTTGGTAATTTAATTCGTGACTAGTTTATATTTTTTTAGTGGACATAAATACTAAACGAAAAAAGTTTGTGAGTACTTAGATTGTATTTTAGAGACAATACACCCCGTTTGAATCTTCACATGGGGATCAAGAATATTGGCTTAAGATAGTGTTTGTATTTTTTTGTTTTTTTTTTTTGAATTTCATATTATTTTACTGAAAAATATATTTTTTAAAGGTTTAATCTAGCTAACTACACTTTATATTTGTTTTTAGGATGCTTTTATTAGATTTAATTATGTGAATATAGACTTATTGTATAAGAAACTGTGCAATGTTTCCAGATTCTCAGAGCTATGTTGAGGCCGTATGGGGCCATGGCCCTAAAAGCTTCTTCAAATGATATCTTGTTTGTGCTAAATATCAAGAATTTTGTTTATTTTTGTTACAGGAAAGGCCAATAACACAACACGAACAGTCGTGATCATTATTGTTGTTTTGGCTATTATTTTTGCAATAATACTCATCGTGGGCATTTGCGTTATTTCAAGAAAGAGGAGGCAGAGGAAGCCAAAGCACAAAGTGAAAAGTAAGTTTTAAGATGGTTTGTTTAGATCATCTTTATATAGACTTTTGTTTTTATACTTTCAATTGTTACTTATACCGACATAACCGCTAAATTGTTTAATCAGTTGGTGAAACTGGGGATGGGATTAGCTCTGTGGAATCCTTGCAATACGATTTCGATACAATTAGTGTTGCAACAGATAACTTCTCCGATGCTAATAAGCTTGGACAAGGTGGATTCGGCGCTGTTTACAGGGTAATTGAACATTTAAATATGAATAGAATAGATCCCTTCTCTGCTGTAACAGCACTGAACTATTAAACTCAAAAGATAATTCTTAGTTCCTAGAGTTAGACTTTGAGAACTAAAAGTTTTTTTCCTATATGGCTGTAGTCCAATAGCTCGGTGTTGTTACAGTAGAGAATGCCCGACTTCTTAACAAATATTTTGTTTAACTATGAGAAGTAAGAGTTTTTTTTATGCTTTCATTCCAACAGCTCGATGCCGTTATAGCAGAAAATACCTGACTCTTTAACAAATATTCTGTTTATATATCTGTAGGGTAAACTTTCGAATGGACAAGACATAGCTGTGAAGAGACTTTCTATGAATTCTGGACAAGGAGAGCTAGAATTTAAAAATGAAGTTATTCTTGTGGCCAAGCTTCAACACAGGAATTTGGTGAGGCTCCTTGGTTTCTGTCTGGAAGGAACAGAAAGGCTTCTTATCTATGAGTATATGACAAACTCCAGCCTTGATCACTTCATATTCGGTAAGGCTTTTATTATCTTGATGATGATCATAAAGAATAAAAATAAAACCTTTTTTTAAGCACAATTTTAGCAGTTCTTAATGAAATTGAGTTTTTGGTTTCAACCATATGCCTGGAAAAACCTATAGATCCCGAGAGGTGCACACATTTAGATTGGGATAGGCGTTACAAGATCATAGGAGGCATTGCTCGAGGACTTCTGTATCTTCATGAAGATTCACGACTTCGGATTATTCATCGTGATCTCAAAGCAAGCAATATTCTGTTAGACGTAGAGATGAATCCCAAAATTTCAGATTTTGGCATGGCAAGATTGTTTACGGCCGATGAAACTCATGCGAATACAAGAAGAATCGTCGGGACTTAGTAAGTTTTTAATTCCACCCATATCTTATGGTTACATCCATCTCTCTCTCTCTCTCTCTCTCTCTCTCTCTCTCTCTCTTTTCCTTTTCTTTCTTTTGCTTTTTTAATTTCCCTCTTCTATTATCTCACTTAATGTTGAAATTCGCAACACACCTTCCAATATTGCACACTGCTTAACATGACCATTGATATTCCGAAGAGTTCCCCCATTATTACTTGAAACTCCAAATTTAAACCTTTGATTTTCAACTTGAAAGTCAACAGAAATGTTAGTGTTAATTTCCATGAATGTCAACTGATTGTAGTCATTCATTTTTACATATAAGTCATCTTGTTCCTCTGATGCGTTCTTACTTCATGAGTCAATAATTGATTGATTGATTACCTGATAGGTATAATCTTCAATACTCAGCCTCTGTTACTTTAATCTGATAAACAAGAGATCTGATGACTTTTAGACTGCAAGTTAATTAGTTGCTAGTTCTGGTTCTGTGAGGATCGAGACCATAACCTGTGTTTAGTTCATGTTTTGTGCTTGTTTTCTTGCCCGTGTCTAGTTTTTGGCAAATTACAGCTAATAGTTTTTAGGTTTGTACTACTAATTTTAACTATAAGTTAGAAATTTTTTTAAACACCAACAATTTTTATTACAATTTATAACTATTTTTTCTTCTATTTCAGCTATAATTAACAATTTTGACCAAAACACTCACAATTTCTGTTACAAGTTACAATCTATAAACTACTAATTTCAACAATACCAAACACCAACTTTCATTCCAAGTATTTCGAGGAACACATTCAACATCAATCCAAACTCTTTTGGTTTTGTTTAATTCCCTATAACTCCACACATATACAACCTCAAGCTATTTCTCCAACCATTTTCTACCATTTTCCAACATACTTTTCCTTTCTTGCTCATATGGGTATAGTAAGAATACTTTCAGGTCTCCTGGCTTGATTAAGATATAATGAACAAAGAGAAAACCTTGTTCCCCTACTCGCTCTTCTTTTATTATGTACAAAAACATCCTAATTTTGTCCAAACATTCTAAACTTTTTATACAACTAAGTTGAGAACATATTTTCAGGAAGATTATCAACAAAAAGGGTAATCAAGCTTGCTTAATTTCCATTCTCCTATCAACGTTCCGGTGATTATATGTTTAGTTTGTTGTGGTTGCAAACTTTGTGATCGAACTCTTTGTACATTAATCCGATACTAATCCAAATATATTAACCATTGCAGTGGATATATGGCTCCAGAATACGTGATGCACGGGCAATTCTCGATCAAGTCGGATGTCTTTAGCTATGGGGTCTTAGTTCTGGAAATTGTGGGTGGCCAGAAGAACAATTGTGTCCGTAATGGGGAGTATGCAGAGGATCTTTTGAGCTTTGTGAGTATGAATATTCGAATCAGATCTTACTAATCCCATGAAAACTTTAGTAGTATGTACAAGAAAAAAAGAGTCTGATTAAATTTTACACCTCATGAAAGCTTATTCCAAGGCCCTGATTGGTAACTTGACTTTTTGGCTAAAAATACCAAAAAGTTAAAGTTACCCATTTAAAAAAAAAACTAAAAAACTAAAAATTTATATTCAAATTCCCACAGCTTTTAAAATACAATAATATCCATTATTCATAACTTATTTACTATGACTACCAACTACACATAATTGTTAATATCAAATATATAAAATTATGGAATTGTAAACTTCGAATGAAAGTAAAAAAACTAGTTTTTTACTCAAACAACCAACTTTAAAAAAGCTAACTTAAAAGAAAATAACTTACTTTGAACTCAATTTAACTTTTTTGCTAAAAATACAAAAAAATTAACTTTTAAGTTAGTTGTCAACCGGGCCCTAAACGCTAAATATTTGCAGGCTTGGAAAAGTTGGAAGCAAGGAACATGTTCAAACTTCATAGATCCCACATTGAGGGATGCTTCAGGTTCTATGCAGGAAATGATGAGATGTATTCATATTGGGCTGCTGTGTGTTCAAGAAAACGTAGAAAAAAGACCAACCATGGCATCAGTTGTTCTCATGCTTAATAGCTTCTCTCTCACTCTGTCATTACCTTCAGAACCAGCATTTTTCCTACATAGTACCGTTACCGTCAATCCAGAGGTACCATTGGTTCAGGACAACAATTCTACGGTGCAGTCGTCGTCCAAACAATCAATAAATGATGTTTCAATAACTGAGTTAAATCCTCGTTAGTTTAGTTTAGTTTTTTTTTATAATTGGATGTCTGGACCGACTTGTGTTCACTTGTTAATTTACGAGGATGTATTTCTGCTACACGCATATATGTATGAATTAAATTTTAATTTGTATCTTTATATATATACATATCTTTTGGACTTAAATTTCACTAACGAATACTAATTTCCCATGTTAGATCTAGGCAACCCAAGAGAAGGGGTGAATTAGGTTTTAAAAAAAAAAGCAGTTTAAATTTTTCTTTTCAGAAATCGTTTAATATTACAATAAAGCAAAATAACCAAATATGAAATCAATGCAAGTATTAAAAGATGAGGGATAGAGAGATAGAACCAGACACTAGAGATTTATAGTGGTTCGGTTTTATCCTAACCTACATCCACTCCTCAAGATCTCCCTTGAGTATTTTCACTATTCAGAATACTTCATGGGCGTATTTCAAGCATTTACAATCTTCAAGACTTCACTTGAATGATCTGAATGTTTACGGGCATATTCACAAACTTTTTCAGCTTTAAAAAGATCCTATGAAAACAAGCCCCTGTTTTCTTCTAATCTCTCTTGAACTCTTCTTTGATGAGTTTCACTCACTTACTCAAAGGGTAAATGATGACTCACCCTTGATTACAATAAATGAAGAGTATTAATGATAAACTCTCACTATCTTTACAGAAATAATTTACAATAAATGAAAAGGTAAAGAGAAATGAGAAACAAGAATTGAAGTTACAGCAATAAATGTGAGCTTGAAATTTCTGAGATTGATTTGAGCAATAGAACAATAAATGCAAGTCTCCAACCTTCTTAAATGCTGAGAAGTAACTCCTTATATAAGTTATTGGGGTATATGACCATTGGAGGTAGGTGGGAGCAATAAATGCCAAAAATTCAGCCGTTGAGATCTGTCGTATTTTAAATTTCTATCTTTAGGGTCGATAAATAACTTTTGTGTCGACACAAAGTGTCTAGGGCAAGATTCTTCAAGTGGTTGAGTCGACAAAAATTTTCTGAGGGGTCGACACAATTTTTGCACTTTACCTTCCAATATTCTGGGGTCGGCACATTTGAATCTGGTGTCGACTCGTTTAAAGCTTCAGTATCCGGAGGGACCATTTATGTCGACTCAACTTGTCTCTAGTGTCGACACTGAAATTCTACAGGAAGTCTCGGTACTTTTATGTCGACACATTTGGTCTTTGGGGTCGACACCAAAATTCTGCAGTCAGTCTCGGTTGTTTTGTGTCAACACATTTGCTCTTGGGGTCGACACCAAAATTTTGCAAATAGGCTTGGGACTTTTGGGTCGACACAACTTGTCTTGGGGTTGATACCAAAAATCTGTAGGAGGTCTCGGTTGTTTTGTGTCGACACAATTTTCATTTGTGTCGACCTAAATTTCTGGAGACTAAAAGTGAGGATCACTTTTGTGTCAACACAAAATTGATTTGTGTCGACTCAAATGAGTCCTGGGCACTTCGGCACTTTTGTGTTGACACAAAACTAGTTTGTGTCGACACTAACGTTTTGGTACCTGAAAATCAACTTGTAAAATCGTTAGGGTGTCAAACCATTTGATCAATGGGTGTTGACACACTTGATAAGTTTCAAGTATACTTTGCCTTAAAAGTGTTTGACTTATTTTTCAATTGGGTTCAATACAAAATATTCTTGTGAAAGAACACTCAAGTGTTTTAATCATTTGAGATGTAAGTCATTTCTTTTTTGCTAAGTTGTCAACTTTAATTGTTCAAAATGTGTTAACACTTTCATTTTAAAAATATAAAATATTATCCATTTAAAACTATTTATTTTTAGAAAATAAATTATAAAAATCATCAAAATCAAAATAAAAAGTCCTCGGGCTAACAATCTCCCTTTTTTATGATTACAACCATATTACCATTTTCTAGAAAATATTTTAAAATATTTTTCAACAAGAGTTCTCTCCTTATCGATATGCCTTAAACATTAAAAGCAAATATAAAGACTAGGCATACATCAGAATAAAAACATATAATTTTTAACATAATTTACACAAGAAATCATGAAGTATTCTGAATTTATTAAAACTTGTACAAAACAGTGAATGTGTAAAGTGATTTATTCAATCACATCCAATTTCATATGTAATCCATTTAATAGATATTCATTATCAAATGAACAATATGTAATCAAGATATAATCAATCACAAGGATAGACATAAGAACAATATTTACCATTCATTCAAAAAAAAATGTTCAAACATCCCAATCAGTTAAACCATTCAAACAAATTTACCAAAAGAAACGTATGTTAAAGCTAGTACAACTTCACCTTCCATAAAAAACTTAAAAAAATTATTTGAACTTCAACTTAACTTCAACACCTCTCTTCTCTCCCCTTCACTTCTGTACTCCCCTTTTCTTCTTCTTTTCCCTCCCATTTTGGAATCAGCAAAAAAAAATGCTACTGGTCATCCATGAAACGTTTGAAGTCCTTCTTCGCCTTGGCCTTTTCTTTGCTAGTAGATACTCGTTCCTTTGCAGCTCGTGATCGCTCATCCTTGGCTTCACCTGCTGCTAAGGTTTCCCAGCAAGCTACCAAAGCTAGGTCGGCTTCCTTTTTCAGTCTTGCAGCCTTCTCTTCTTTGATTTCCTTAGGCTTGAATTGATTAACACAGGCTTCTTTTATCCACTTCAGGTGCTCTTCTACCTTTTGGGAGTTAGCATGCACCGCAGTGACGATGCTTTGGTCATACTCCTTACGCACTTGATGAAAGATGGCCTTGTTGCAATTGACAATGGATGCAATGTTCTCATCCATTGTTTTGCAGAGGACTTTCCCTGCATCAGTGGCATTTTTGAAATCTCGTCTGAGGCTACGGTTGGTTTTGTCCAGATGCTTGATCTTCTCAGAGAGGCCAGAGACAGTATGATGCAAGTCAAAGAAATCTGAATCGACTTTGGCCTAAAAGAGAGTGATTTTGGAAGACAAAGGCTTGATAGACGAAAGGACCTCAGAGAGGTCGACTTGAACTGGAATAGTTGATGATGATGATGCAACATGGGGAACATAGGTTGCTGTGGTGTAAGGAGGAGCAGAGTGAGATGGACCAGGAGTACTGAAAGGTCCACTGTGATCAGGTCTAGCTAGTGGTGAATCAAGGTCGATGGGGATGGAGGATACATCACGAGGAGAGGGAAGAGAAGTCCTGACAGATGATGGGGTACCTCTGCGAGTGGTGGTCCAAGCACCATCCACATATGCAATTTGCATATGTTTTAGGGAGGACTTGCCATAGAGATCGTGTTTAGAAAAGGCAATGGCCTTGTCCTCAGAAAGATTGACTTTAAAGTGTCGAAACACTTTAGTGATGTACATCCCGTGAGGGAGAGAGAAGTTTTTCTTGCTGTGAGAATGAAGCATATGAGAAATGAAAAGAAACCTAGGTTTAAGCTCTTTTTCTCAAGAATGCACCACATGATAAAAATGTGCATGTAAGAGACGTTACCAAATTTTTTCATCTGGGGGAGAAAAATATGGTTGACCATGTGATGAAGGATGCGCATTTCTGGTTTGAAAAAATTAGCCTCAAGAGGCTTGAAGGGGTCCATTTCATCATTCTCGAAAATATTTTTTTACAGATTCCTCAAACGAAAAGCCTTCAATCTCAATGGTTTTTTGGCTGTGATAAATGCAAATGTCACCGGTGGGAAGGTCTAGAATTTCATTGATAAACAATTAGGTCAACACAATATCTTTACCATTCACCCAAGTGGTGATGGTAGTGGATGGAATGATAGAAATGTGCATGTGAGCATAGAAGGATTTGACTAAGGAGGGATAGTGAGACTCTTAGATCTGAAAAAGCCTTTTCCATCCAACGTTAGAAAAGAGATCCTTGAATCTCATTTCCACGGAGTCAAAATATTCAAAATCTATGGATCGACCAGGGCAAATTTTTCGATTCACAAAGGAAGAGAAGTAAAGATGACGAGATTTAGGAGATTGAAAAGAAATTACCTCAGAGGAGGCAACGTTTGTTGGTGCAGTAGCTCCCGTCATTGTAGTCGCTATCTTCTTCCGCTTCGATGTTCTAGGGCTTGAAGGCGAGCCCTCTTCAGTTCGCTTAGATTCTTTGCCCATCGTCTTTTGAGCCATACTGATGGATTTGGTTTCGGATTTGTGAGGAAAGGAAGAGTCGACTCAGGGTTTGAGAGGAAAAGATGTGGGAGATGAACGGTTTTAAGAGAGAGAGGGGGGAAACGAAATAATGTTTCAGGGACAGATGCTTCTTTTTATAGACGTAACGATTTGTGTCGACACAATTTTAATTTGGTGCCAACACATTTCGTGTCAAGTGCGGGTATCGAAATAGAGAAATGGTGTCGACACAATTTTAGTTGGTGTTGACACTGTTTGGCCATTTGGGTTGACCTAGTTAAGATTGGCGTCGACACAAATTTATCGAAAGTCAGAAAAAACTACGGTGTCGACAATTAATAGAATGAGGTCGACACTTTTGTTTTCAGTGCCACTTCTATACAGTTTTGTGTCGATACTTCACGCATTTGTGTCGACACTTTTTCAAGTTGTGTCGACATATTTTTACATTCAAGAAAGAATATCAAGCATATTGAAATGTAATAAAAGACATGGTTAGTATGGCATATAAATTATTAATTTGGAGCACATAGCATACAAAGTTCTCTTCTAATATAGCATATTCTTTCTTCATTCAAAGGTTTTGTGAAACTGTCCGCTAATTGGTAATCTATGCCTATAAATTCAAGTTTAATATTTTTTTTTTGCACATGATCTTTTATAAAATGATGTCTAATCTCTATGTGCTTTGTTCTTGAGTGTTGTATAGAATTCTTAAATATATTAATTGCACTTGTATTATCATATTTAATAGGGATATGATCTAAATAAAAATCATAGTCCTGTAATTGTTGTTTCATCAAAAGAACTTGTGTACAACAGTTTTTAGCTGCAATATACTCAACCTCGACTGTAGATAAGGCTACTGAGTTTTGCTTCTTGCTAAACTAAGAGATTAGTGAGTGTCCTAAGAATTGACAAGTACTACTTGTGCTTTTCCTATCTACTTTACATTCGACAAAATCAGCATCCGAATAACCAAATAACTCAAGGCTATTCCTCTAGGATAAAATAATTCCAGGTTTTGTGTTCCTAAGAGGTATCTAAGGATGTATTTAACAGCGGTCACATGTGATTACTTACGATTAGATTGAAATATAGCACACATACAAATACTGAACATAATATCCAGTCTACTGACAGTTAAATATAAAAGGGATCCGATCATACCTCTATAACGCTTTTCATCCATTACTATGCCATCTTCATCTTTATCAAACTTCGTTGTAGGACACATTGGAGTTTCCATAGGCTTTTCTTTGAGCATGTCAAATCTCTTTAATATGTCCCTTGTGTATTTGGTTTGATTGATGTAGATTCCTTCTTGAGATTATTTGATTTGGAGTCCTAAGAAGTAGTTGAGCTCACCCATCATGCTCATTTTGAATTCTCCCTGCATGCACTTAGCAAAGTCTTTGCAAAGAGATTCGTTAGTTGCACCAAAAATTATATCATCTACATAAACTTGTACAACTAGTATGTCACTTCCTTGAGACTTGATAAAAAGGGTGGTATCAATTTTTCATCTAGAAAACTTATTTTCAATCAAGAATTTGCTAAGTCTTTCATACCAAGATCTTGGTGCTTGTTTTAAATCATAGAGAGCCTTGGTAAATTTGAAAACATGGTTTGAAAATTTTAAATTTTCAAAATCAGGAGGTTGTTTCACATAAACTTCCTCTGAGATAAAAGAATTTAAAAAGGCACCATTGACATCCATTTGATAGAGTTTGAAATTTTTAAAGTATGCAAAAGCAAGCAATATCCCAATGACTTCAAACCTAGCTACAGGAGCAAAAGTCTCATCAAAATCGATGTCTTCTTCTTGATTGTAACCTTAGACTACCAATCGAGTTTTGTTCCTAAGAACTACTCCATTTTCATCCATTTTATTTCTAAAAACTCATTTGTACCAGTAATGGAGTGTTCTTTAGGTCTTGGGACTAAAGTCTAAACTTTATTTCTTTCAAATTGATTTAGCTTTTCTTGTATAGCCAAGATCTAAAATTCATCATTTTCGACTTCCTCAAAATGTTTTGGTTCAGTCTGAGAAAGGAATGCTAAATTACCACAAACATTATGTAGAGAAGTGCGAGTTTTGATACCTTGAGATAGATCACCAATGATTAAATCTTTCGGGTGACCATGAGCGTACCTCTACTCTTTAGGTAATTCTGAATTTTTTAGAATTTTAGACTCTACATTCTGCTGGACTGCATTATGCTGAGAATTTGAACATTTCTCTTGATTTGGATCTTTCTTATCTTTGATGAAGAATCTTCAATACATTTTTTCATATCTAAAAGGTTTTCTTCATCAAAATCATTTGAAGAACCAAGGTTAGCTTCATCAAAAATAACATGTATAGATTCTTCAACAACTAGGGTCATTTTATTGAAAACTCTATACGTTTTACTAGATATAGAATATCCTAAAAAAATACTTTCATCAAATTTTGCATCAAACTTGCCCAAAAATTCTTTGTTATTATTTAAAACAAAACATTTGCACCCAAAGGCGCGAAAATAACTGATGTTAGATTTTCTTCCATTCCATAGCTCATATGGAGTTTTCTTAAGAGATGCTTTTATCATAGCTCTGTTTATGATAAAACAAGCAGTGTTTACAGTTTCGGTCCAAAAGTATCTTGGTAGATTATTTTCACAAAGTATGGTTCTAGCCATTTCTTCCAATGTCATATTTTTTCTCTCAACAAATATATTTTGTTGAGGGGTTCTAGGAGTAGAAAAATTATGGTTAATACCATTTTCATCACAAAACTTTTTAAAATCTTTGTTCTCAAATTCTCTAAAAAAATTTTTTATTTTGAACTCTCTGAGACAGTTTTGTAAAAGAGGCAAATGCTTCATCCTTACGAATTAAGAATAGCACTCAAGTGTATCTAGTGAATTCATCTATAATCACAAAGGCATATCTTTTTTCTCCAAGGCTTAAAGTTCTTGTTGGACCAAATAAGTCCATATGCAATAGTTGTAATGGCCTAGAAGTTGAAATCACAATTTTAGAATGAAAAGAACTTCTAATTGTTTGCCTTGTTGGCATGTATCACACACTTTGTCTTTTTCAAATTTGATTTGGGGTAACCCAATTACCAATTTTTTTTTCAAAAGTTTTGAAATTAAGTTCATGTGTGCTTGTCCAAACCTTCTATGCCATAACCAACTATTATCACTCAAGGCGGCTAAGTACTTGGTGTCATTCTTAGAAAGATT
>JAOTRH010000026.1:6782104-6826416 GCA_034768845.1 Heliamphora exappendiculata | reverse complement strand
ATAAAATAATGATTTTTTTTTTACACGAGGTCCTAGGTAGACACTTCACTTACTTAGGAATTGAGCCACCCTGCATTAAATTCGGGTTGATTTTCACTTTATTCGTACCAAATTAACCTATTATAACATCAATGCATTTTTTATATTTATAAAAATTATATAAAAATATCTCTTCTTTTCTTTATATTTCTTTATTAAGTTCCTAAGTGGGTGAATTATTAGAAAGAAGATCTACCAAGGATAAAAGCAATTTAATTAATTTTGTGACATTGCTGTTATTAATCTTAAATAATATTCAATAACTTTTTTACATAACGTTATCATATAACTCATTAACTTAATATCTGAATAGTTGTTACAGTTTTTAATATCTTATTTGTTTTCATATATAAGTACATAATTACTTTTTCTCTACTCTTTGAGCATTTTTATAGTTAGTATGATTTTATTAATAACTTTATTAACCAAGACACTTTTACTCGCCTAGATATTTTTACACCTTTACATGAATATCTTCTAATCATAAAACCTTACTTAATTCCATTCCATTCATTGCAGTCTCAACTTCAATTTTTAAATCAGGTGATGGACATTTTGGCAAGAAAAAGATCTACCCATTATTAATTTTAAAATTAAGTGTGCTGTAAAAAAAACTTTTGATGACATTTTGGGCAAAAGAAATCTACATACTTTTAAATTTGAAGAACGAAAATTAATGCAAGAATATATATATATATATACACATGCATAGAAGATATCGTAATGTGCGGTATTAGATTTACCTTTAATGGAGGATTAATTAGAAAGTTACTTTTTCTCTCCATCTTTTCATTTTTGCTTTTGCTGTCACTTAAATTCTATGTGCTTCAACAATACCACATCACTAAAGCAACATATCAGAGTAACCTAAAAAATAATGTGAAAATTGGGGATAAGTCTCATTTGAGGAAAAAGGTTGAGGATTAGTCCTTATCAAAATTCTTGTATTCTATAAACTTATTTTTTAATATTTTAGATAAAAAATAGACTATTATACCCTTTATAAATTTTAATTAAAGTTATATGTTTGAAGGAAATTTTTTAAAATTTCAGGGGATCAATTTGAAAATACCCAATCTTGGTAGCTTTTTGAAATGCCAGTTTTCGTTTTTTACGGAAAGATTATCTCTTGCGGATGTAATTGTGCTCAATTTCGAAAGTGTTAACCTTCATCATCATGAGATTTTCAATTGTCTTCCAACGTCTATTACATCTTTAACCGGCGTTAACAACATCTTCCTGGGTTTCGGTGAACAGATTTGGAAGATTGCATAAGTTTGGTTTCTAGGTATGTTTTTTACGTCATTTTAATGTTTATTTTGTTTTTAAATCAATTATTCTGCACTTTAATGCATTTGTAAGATTTGTTTTTTTTTTTCATTCACGATTCTAATAACGAGTTGTTAATTTCTGCAATGAAAATTATACATTAAATGATACATGAAGTAGATTGCAAAAAATGAAACATTAAGTAGAAGGTGAAGATAATGATACAATTATACTACATGTTCACAAATCATACATCACTATCAGCATTATCTCTATAAATATGGTACATTAATTTGCAGAAAATGGAACTTTAACTATAGTTTGCAGGAAATACATTTGATGATATTAAATTAATGAAAATGATACAGTAACTAGAATTTGATGATAATGATACAATGATACCACATATTCATTAAGCAAACATCATTTTTCTTAGCATAAAAAGACGAAATGATACAATTAAAAATCAAAAAATGATTCAATTGAAAATCGAAAAATGATATACATTATTGTAAAATGATACACATGACATGACTGTAAGTATTTGTATCATTCGAAAATAGACATGGATGTGAGATATACTTGTATCATTAAGTTTTACATGTATCACTTATCTAATTATGTATCATATTTTTTTTGTAGATTTTATTGTATAGATTTCGTTTGGACTCAGTAGTCATGAAGAACCCAATAATTATGATGTGCAAATATAATTGTGTGACTGTTGGAATTCGCATATATCGCAGTTGGACATATAATATGGTGGTACATTGTGTGCAGTGCAAATGGAATAGTATTGACGTTGGGTCGATATCAATGGGATATTCATTACCAGGATACTTCAATTGCATGCTTGATAATCAAGTTGAAAGTAAGCATGTTATCAGCAACAAGTATAATAACAATGATACTATTCCCCATATGCCATGAAATAAAACCTATATCATACGACAATAACATATAATAACAATGATAGTATTCCCATTAGACACATTTACATTTGTACACCAACATCGATAAATCTTAATTCAAATCCTATTTTAAAGTCTCAATTTAGTATGCTAATACCTTGTTCCTTGATATTGTTGATATGGACCTATCATTCATTTCCACCTCCATCATCGGCAAATCCTATTTCAGACATATGAGAAATGCATCCGCTTGTTCAGGAAGCACAATGGATGCATGCTCACAAAGCCAGTACTGCAACAGATTTTGAATTAAAAACATGGTTATCAAATGTATCATTACATATAACTGAAGCTGAGAAGATGTATAAAAACTTATAAAGTTAGCATTACCAGTAATGCCATGACACATCCGATCACTTTTCTAGGTGTAGGGTAATTGCTCCTGATAAATGTCATTAGTGTGGTATGAATAGCTTCAGCCCAATCATAGCTACACATCAATCTAATGTTCTCTATGTAAGTTAGGTACACCCACCCCACTGTAGTGCCCGATGTACAAAAAAATAGGGTAAGGAACATGTACATGCACAATGTCCTAACGACGTCATCAACGTCGTCTTGGATTGTGCACGCAACCACTTCTTCTTATATCGTTTTCAGTACCGGGCCAGTAAATCGTCTTGCATTATGGCACCTGCATCGTCTGTATGTCGTCAACTCCCTAGCACCTTGTGAAAAATCCATCCCTATGGGCACAAATTTATGCATGTATTATGAAATGATACATGTAAAATTAGATGGTATGCTCTATACTATTTTACCGGTTCAAAGAAAATGTTGGCAAGTTACAATTGTGTTCTATATTGTAATAAAGGAAAATGAGACATCAAGCAATCAAATATAAGAAACATATGTGTACCTTATTCTTCACATACTATCCCAAAAATTAGCTTCATTTCCCATTTGGTGAATGGGATTGCTACACGACCAATTTTGAACTTGTTGCTTGCTGGATCGCACGACTTGATAATGTTGGCAACAATATTGTCATACTTGCGGCATTTTGCAATCGGCAATTTGTTCTTTCGTAGTGCATCAAATAAGTACCAAAATGGTGTCTTCTTCATTGTAGTAACATGCTCTTGCCGAAGATTTGCACTTTGCACTGGTAAAGAATTTGATTAAACCACCAAGGTGTAAACGGTATGGCTTGTAGTATTCACTCTCATTTTTCGTATCCATATTTGTATTAGTCTTTGTTTTGGATGTCATTGTACTGGTAAGCGCACCATCTCTGTATCTATGATGGATGCTGCAAAAAAATACATGTTGAATGTTACAAATGATACATATTAGCTAAAAGCATTACAGCTACTACTGCTCATGAAACACTACAGCTAAAGACACTGCAGCTATTGCTGCTCAGTAAGCAATAACAGAGGCTAGCCTGGTTAACGTGTTCTTATACATTACTTGGTGCCTATGTATTACCAGTTGTATCCAACTGTGTCAAATATTGTAAGCCTACAAGAGGCATCTAGCGTGGAGCTCCACAATCAGCTTATAATTGATACTACTACGAATGCAATAAGACCGTGATTCAACCAAAATAATCAAAATGAAACAATTGGAATTATGCATAACAATATGCAAAAATGATACGTATACATATTTAGCAGTAATAAACTAAAATTGGTACGTATACAATATTATTAGTTTTTTGGGAAGAAACATCTCCGTGTGAAATGAATTGTGGAATCGGTATGAAGTAAGACTACAATAAATCATGTGTGTATCAAAATTGAAGTGAAGGGAAGTAAAATGAAGCAGGATCATCTCTGTGTAAAGAACAGACCAAACCAACCATGTGTACGCAATATAAAGCAAAATAAAAAGTTGAAAACTAGAGATGGTATGTTCTTTACATTTGTCATGAAACAATTGGAATTATGCACAACAATATGCAAAAACGATACGTGTACAACAGCATTAAACTAAAAATGATACTTATTTAGCAGCATTAAACTAAAATTGGTATAACAATGATACACATTTAACCAATGATACACATTTTAGTAAATGGTACGGTTTCGAATGTTCATTATGCCAATTGTTACAAATGTCCACTATTTGAACTGATATTAAAATGATACATTATTACGCAAATGTAAATGAAGCAATACAACAAACATATCTACCAAATATGATGGAAAATCGTAGTCTAAATTTTAATAAATCATAATGAATAAGCTTTCCAATATTTTAAGTTCAAGGACATTTGTTATGTGTGTGGTTTTTTAGTGAATGATTTGAAAAAGGCATATATATGGACTCAAATTAGATAAAACAGTGGAAACTACATAAGAGTATAATGTGATTCAAAATGTCCTTAATGAATCATGCTTGAATTCGAAATGATGCAAATGGCAGCATACCAAGAATATAGCAAAACCACAACCCAGTCCAAAACCAGAGCAAAAAAACAACGGGTTTGAATCAACTGTGTTTCATTTTGAATGATCATAAGCTAAATATGAAGCACACCCAGACCTATGTGAATCAAAATGAAACACAGTTGATTTCATGAAAACAGAAAATGAAATTCGTATCATATTGCCGCAAATCAAAATGAAACTATGTCAAATCTAAAATCAATGGGAATGACGCATACATCAAATCATAAAAGCATTACTAAGTTGGGTTCCTAAAAACATGAAAGGAAACGAAACATAGTGAAGCAAACCAAAATGAATCAATGGAAATGAAGCATACAACAAATCATAAATCAAACAAAATGAAGCATATAAACTAGCATTAGATATCTGCAGTTGTAATGTTGAAGGATGAAGCAGAACCCAAAGATTTTTTCCGAAAGAATGAAATCCCTGTTTTAATTCAGGGATTCGAATGGGGCTTTTCAACCAAAATGAACTATAACGAACCAAAATAAACCAAATAGTACCTATACGATATGGATTTCAAACTGTGGGACTGCGTCTCGCAACAATGAAGCAAAACCCAACACCAAAATAATACAGAAATCTGTCATCGCCACGCCGTTTAATAACAATGAAGAAAAACCCTAAACTCATTCTTGATACGGTTCATCATCATACGAAGATTATTTTTACCTTTCGAATTAGTGGAGCATGACAGCCTATGTGATCTTCGGCACTGTTGTAGATGTTTGTTCTGCAAATCCACATCATGAATGAAATCGGTATCCAAGGATCCGCTCTCCTCAACTGTCCCTGATTTCTCGGAGGCCATGATTGATGATGATATTCATGATTCCGTTTTCGACCCATTTAGAGCAGCGAAATTGGTATCTGAGGGTTGGATCGAATGAAATCCCTGATTTTTCGGAGCCGTTGCAGAAATCGTAAACGTGAATGTTTGAGAGGCGCGAACATATATTGGAGGTAAGGACATTCTCGGAATAAACATTCAAAAAAGGACCTACCAATAAGTTGAACAAAAATTAGGATCTAATTACAAAAAGAAGCAAGAAACGGGACTTTAGAGTTAAAATTACCAAAATAATTAGTTTATAGAGACTAAATACTAGGTGTTGGTTCATTGATAAGGCAAACTACTCACATGTAATAGATCCCACATATTGTGTATCACACACCGATCGGCTCAGGCAATCATTAGTTTAGAGGTTCCTAAAAAATGATGAACATCATATGCATCTACACCGGGGGGAAATTAATGGAGAGATAATAATGTTCCATGTCTTTAATGTGGACCACATGAACATGGTGCCAAATTGCCAATTAATCCTTCCCTCTTTGCACTCAAATGTCTTATGTTTATGAGAAATAAACATGGGTTGTTTATGCAGTTGTTTTCCCTTTCTTTCATAGTAAACTGGTCCAGTTTTAATTAAGTTTTTTAGATGCATTTGCTTTATTCAATATCTCTCATTATGAAAAATTAAAAAAACTAACAAATCAAGACTAAATTACGGGAAAAGTTAAAAAAAAAAAACTTGCTTAGAAAAAGTCATCTCAAATGGTACATGTACATTCAATTGTTACAAAAAAATTGTACCTATCCAGATACATAATAGTTTTCCTATAGAAAATAATTTTTTTTTCTATAAATAACATATGAAACATAGTGATAAGTTTAAAGTGCACATTTACATGCATGATCGATGACGCAATTGGCTCATCTAAATATTTGTGTATTTAGTATTTTTTTTTATTTGAGAGGCCGATGAAAGCATCACTAGTGTTAGGAGCAATTACTTAATACTTTTTTAAAGATTCTACTCAAATTATTAAATGTTATATTTTTACCCCTTAAATAAAATATTATTAAAAAAAGTAATGAATCTACTAAATGTAGCATTAGTTATAAAGTTAAAAGTACAAATAACTTGGGCTTGTTTGGGCAATTGTGATTTTTTGCACTTACACTACTGCAAGCATGGGATTCCGAAGAGGTGCTGTGAGCATAAATATATTCTATTTGTAATGGTAATTTTTGTAACAAATTAGATTAATTAAATATTATTATTTATAAAATCAAAACATATTTGCTTTAAAAAATTTAATTAGCACATAAAATTTTAAAAATAAATGGTCAAATAAGTACGATCATGGCCCCAAAAGTAAATAATCTGATCCCTACGATTTGATGATCAACAAGCAAACTTTCAGGACCTTGTAATCTGGAAACACCAAAGCTGTCAATTTATAAGCACTTTACCTCCTCTGCCTCGAGAATTAATACGCAGAGAGAAATCGCTCATAAGCTCAGAGCAGCGGAGAAACACGAAGAAGACGACCATGGCGCGAACACCAGCACCGATACCGTGCTCGGCGGTCGCATCAGCACTCCTGTTCCTTCTCTTCTTCCTCCTTATCCAACCGTCGGTCTCCATCTACTGCGACGACGACGATTGCTACGATCTCCTCGGGTGCGTCTCTCTCTCTCTCTCTCTCTGCTCTTGGTGCTTCCTTCTCTGTTCAGCTCATTATTGATTCCGATCCTTTTTCTCTGGTCTAGGGTTTCTCAAAGTGCCAATGCTTCAGAAATTAAGAAATCCTACTACAAACTCTCCTTGAAATAGTAAGTTTCTGTATGTTTGTGTATCCCTGCGTGAATACCTGTATTCATCTTCAATGTCTTGTGTGCAGTCATCCGGATAAGAACCCCGATCCGGAATCGAGAAAAATTTTCGTCAAAATTGCAAATGCTTATGAGGTAATTTACTTCTTCTTAATTGGTTCAATTCTGAATAGCTAATGTGATGTGCGTTCTTAGTGATCAAAATTTTCCGCTTTTCTCCCCTCTTAGTAGTGTTCATCTCAGAATGTTATGCATTCCACGATTTCCATCGCGTGTGATTCATATGCCAACTTGTCCGTGTATACGAGTTCGTTTTTGTGCTAGGTTTTTAATTACAGAATTTCACATTAAACGATAGTCTTATTATTGATTGAAGCTGTGTTTGGAAACAAGTTGGTTCTTTTGATTTGTCTTTTTCATCATTTTATAAAATTTGATATTGTTATGTAGCCTACGTTTCTACTTTCGTTGGAATATGAAGAATTTGGAGCCAAGGTAAGAATGAATTGACTCGCTATTTGCAGATTTTAAAAGACGAAGCCACAAGGGAGCAATATGATTATGCAATTGCACATCCAGAGGAGGTAAGTATAATTTTTTCATTAATGCCTTGTGCATTTTTTTTACATAGGTCTGCATACAAATTATTTTAGAAGTGCTTCCTATCAGCTGCTTTAATCATTTTCAGTTATCATATCTCATGCAGTTTTCATGAACCAACATCACTTTAGGTTCTCGAGGTATTCTAACTCAATTTCAAGTACCATTCACCTCTTTATCGAAATAACCACGTTCTAGATCATTTTATATCAATGTCTATGGCTTAGAAACCTGTATCATTCAATAATTGAGCCTTTTCCCTGGACACCTCTAATCATTACTAAAGTTTTTATTTATCAATAGTGTGAAATACTGTCTCTGGATTGGGTTGGTTACCTCATTATTTCTAAGCTAAGAAATTACTAGTACGGTAAAGTTTTAGAGGTAAAGACATTTATTTGTTATTCTATTACAACTTTGATAATGCTCATTATGACCATTGTATTTTGTACACACATGGCTTAGTAGACTGACATGTACAGTCAATCTTTGGTGACCTTGTTGGGGGCCTGAAACAATCCAAAGATTGTTAATCATGCATCTTGTAGTTTTGGGAGTAAAATGTGTACTAAGCCGTTCTGTCTTGCCGAATTGACTGAGTGAGTACTAAGAATGATTTTGCTACCTCTACCCATATAGAGCTTTCCTTGGTCTAAACTCTAAATATTTAAACTTTCACAATAGATGGGATGTCAGCCCTAGTTCTATAAATGTTGCTTTAAGTCTTTTTGATGACTCTATATGCTTTATGCCACTGTATGAGGATCTTCCCCCCCCCCCCCTCCTTTATGGAAGGGATTCATATTTGTTACAAAGCGATTCGTCATTTTCTTCGCCAATGCTCAACAATTCAGATTTTCTGAACTTCAGATCATCACCTTATAAGTAAGCCTTAAATTGTCAAGTTTTCCTTGTGCTAGGTATTTTTCAATGCAGCTCGCTACTATCATGCATACTATGGCCACAAAACGGTGAGAGCTTCATCCGTCTCTCCCCTGATGGTCTTTTTGTTGCAAATTGTTTCAAACAGAAGAATTATAGAACCTCGCATTGCTTTGTTGGGTCTGATTCTAAGTTTCTAACTACTTATATTTTCTATTTCTAGGATCCTCGTGCTGTCCTTGTGGGTCTTCTTCTGGTTCTCTCAGCATTTCAGTATCTAAATCAGTGGACAAGGTATAATCAGGTAACTGGATATGTCAAATATTACTTCAAAATGTAAGTAGTGAGGTTTTCTTGTGAGGTTATTTGATTGAGAGAATAAATGTTGGCGTGCTAGTATGGCCCAGAAACTGGTCAGCTGACTGTTCTGATCGCATCATTCATTTTAAGGGATTGGTAAAATCTGTGGGATTACTCATCACCATAAAAAAACTAAACATAAAAATCTGTTTGATTATTATTGGATTACTCATTGAAAGGGAAAATAATAAAGAAAATCTGTTTGATTACGCTAAAATGCTGGTTTTGGTCTCTGCCTGTGCTTAAGCTCTCTCCATTTGTTAATGCTTATCGAGAGCAACACACCAACACCACCTCGGAGAGCATACGTTCAGGCATTTATACAACACGCATGTTGTAGGGAAGTTGTACCCCTTACTGCCCGACCTTTCACAACCCAGGTTTTTTCGTAAAATATATGTGATCTTGTTTGTCCTCATTGCAGGCTCTAGACATGGTCAAGAAGACTCCAGCTTATAAAAATCGACTACGTGCACTGGAACTTGAACGCAGTGGAGGAATGACAAACAAGAAGAAGGGTCAAAAGCAGATGGACAAGTATGAGCTTGCTTGATTTTTGATAATTGCATTATAATTTTAGGTTCAACATATATAGACTGGTGATGACGTACGGTTCTTATGAACTTTCCTTTTGCGCCTTTTTTCTTTTTCCAGATTTTGTGTGAGATTAGCTAGAATCGGATCATTACTGTGGTTAAGATGAGTTGAACGGTGTTTTTTATGACAGGAAGATGGCGGAAGAACTCAGCAAGGAACTTGACCTGCAGATAAAGGGAGCTGAAAAGCCATCCATGTGGGAACTTCTATGTGTCCGCTTCATACTCCTACCTTATGCGATTGGAAAGGTTAGAATGTCAGCTCAGAACCAACCAAACTTCTTTAACAAAACTATCTTAGAAGATTGAGTTTCTGGTTTTTATCTGTTTCTATGTTGTCTTCTATCGTGCTAAAACTCAGAAACTTATCTTAGGTTATTCACTTAAATAATACCAATGGCTTTTCTGTTTTCCAGCTATTGTTATGGCATGCATGCTGGCTCTGGAGATACCAGGTTAGACGAGCTCCATATTCTTGGGAAGACGCATCCTACCTAACTCGAAGATCCCTGGGGATTCATCTTGATTCATGGCGATACATTGGTAAATATAGTATTAAATTCATACCATTTATTTGAAGATCTATACCATTTATTAGTGGTATGCATTAATATATTCATACCATTTATTAATGCATATAGAATCATCTGTTTCCTGTATATTTTATTTCATGGGTCATTGGCAGTGCTTGCTGTGTTAATTACCATTCAGCTAAAGAATTCATAATTCTATATGCTAGGCGTCTGATCAACTGCTAAAAAATCCATAAAATTACTGTCATGCCTCAAACTCCGAGTCATGTGAAATGCCCACAAGTAAACCAAGCATAACACCCAACCCGAGAATACACTCTCAATATAAAATATACATGCATTGTATATAATTGCTAGTCAGCTTACATTATACGGTTTCAACACCGGAAAAACATGTAAACATTCATGATACAGAAAGAACCAAAAAGGAAGACTACAGATTTTTCGCCTCTCCAGCAACCCCGAATCAACCTGCGTGACCGGTACCTAAAAAAACATTTCAAATCCCACACCATAAGTCAAAACTCAGCAGAAACTAGACAAAGCATAAAATATAAGCTAAATATGTTAGGAAAACGAGGTGCAGTTTTTGACTCTCTTTCAAATCAATAAAACAATTTTTACATGTAAACAGGAAAGCGAGGATAAAAACCAATGTTGACTCACAAGAGCCTTGAAAACGGTTTGAAAACGATTTTTATGTCACAACTCACACGGATCGTAAAAACACTTTAAAATTGATTTTATTCGTTCCACAATGCAATATATGCAATTCATGTAACTTCTCGGACTTTCACCGAGGGACCGCAACCCCCAACTAATGCACATTTTCGGTCTCTCACCGAAGGACTCAGCCCCAACGAACGCACCTTCTCGGACTCTAACCGAAGGACCTCAGCTCTATCGAATGCACCTTTTCAGACTTTAACCGAAGGACCTCTGCCCTACTGAATGCACCTTCTCGGACTTTAACCGAAGGACCTCAGTCCTACTGAATGTCTTGCTAACCAGAGTTAACATTCATTAAATCATATCTTCATCTATCACTTTCCATACACCTATGCATAACTAAACTATGGTTTAAATGCATAAAACCACGTACAAGCATTACGTTTCACAAAACCACTTCACATGCTACGCACGCGACCCACGTTGCACGTACGACATCAAAACCATGCAATCCATTTACGTTATCTATACATAAATAAATTAGAGTTATAACTGCACATAGCCATGTATAATTACATATTATGACGCCATCCGTCACATAGCCCGATGTCCACTCACATAGGCAACCAACAACCCACAGAACCAAAACCTAACCCGAAGGCCAACACCGCTCAAGTGCACGAGCGCTCAATCACCGCTCGAGCGGTCCCCTACCGACATACATTTCTACCACACCACCGCTCGAGCGCTCGATCACCATTCGAGCGATCATCGCTGGGTGAAAAACCAAATCCTCGCACGCAACGATGCACTAACCACCACAAACACAACTGTGCACCAACACCCCACATCTAATCATGCACATGCACCCGACAAAGACGATGCCCACACGCGCCCAACACAACCAACAGAAAAGAATTCAACAGTATTTTAGTCGACTAATCCCATATATCAATCAACTGAATACCGTTGAAAACTAATTGGAAACCAAGGATCCAACCACCAAACAACAAAATACAAACAAACCCCTAAGGGATAAAAAAAATTGATAAAAAGTTCCATAAAGACGAAAAATAACCTTTTCCCAAACATTCGGCAAAAAATGGTGAAAAATGGTTGAGAAATTTTGGCATACCCTCATTATTTTGATCACAACTTTTTTCACAAAAAGAATTTTGTTGTGAGAGAGGTGTCATTGGAAAGAAGACTTTTGGGGTTTCGATTTGAGCACAAGAACGACCTAATTTCGAGTTCGGATGAGGAAGATATGATCTAAAGAAAATGGCTCTGCGCAGCCAGTCCGCTCGAGCGGACATCGGGTGCTCAAGCGAGCAGGCATCCGAGAAAAATTCAGATTTTTTCCTGTTTTGTGTTCGAAGCCCCAAAATTCTCAAACACCCACTATAATGCTTCAAAACACACATAAATCTATCAATTCTCATATTTTAAACACATACGGACATACACAAGCCCAAAATATCAAGAACCACCAAACGAAAAGCCTCCAAACCCGGTTCACCCAACCAAAAACAACACAAAAACGGTTCTGAACCAAAACCCGATATTTTTGAAACATAAATTAACTTTTCATGCATTTTTAATCGGTAAAAATACACACGATTACACGTAACACCCTTATAAGACATGAGAGTTTAGGATTTTATCTCGTTGAGTCAAAAACTCGACACCTCGATCCACGTGCAAAACCGAACTTCGCCAAAATAAAATTTTGTCCGGATAAACGCGTAGCCTCGATGCCAATAGCAAGGATCCACTGTTCGATCGTCGAAAATCGAGACCCGGGCCCTTGAAAAATTAGAGAGAAGATAAAGAGAAAAAGAAAACTTAGCTTGTAAGTTTTGAAAATATCTAACGCGAGATATTTATAGGTCACCAATATATCTTCTTTTTTTTTTTAAATTCGCAATACAACGGTCAACGTCCTCGGGAACCAACCTCGCATACATATCTAAATCCGAACATGTATAGAAACGCATATGAACATGCAGAAACAAAAACGGTAAACGCGGGTCGAAAAATGCCGAAAAAGAAAATGGATCAGGGTCACAATTATCACCTATGCTATGTGGACACTTTTAAATGTATTAAGTACCTATGTCAGGCACTCGACATATAAGAGAATAAGATAAGTGTCCGACATTTTTAATTTTCTATAAAACTATGTTTGTCATATTATGCATGAAATATTAATAGGAATTTGTAAACACCATTACTCTAGAAAATAAAATATATATATTAAAAAATATGGATATTTTGCCATGTCTCAATGCCCATGTTATAAAAATTATATGAATCCAATACTTGACGCATTCCCTCACCCCAAGTTCATACCCAAGTCCATGTAACATAAAATTACCACCCAATTGGTGACCTGGTGGTAAAGGCTTAGCATGTAGGGTCAAGTCTCACCTGTGGTCATGAGGGGTAGACTCATTCTTGTGGTCGCCAAATTCATAGCACCATGCCCAATGTGGGATTGGGGGATCGATCCAACTTTAGGAAACACCAGTCTAGTCTAGCTCCCTGGCTGATAGGGGCCACTATGATTACACCCAAGTGGTGTTCCCATTGTTGGTTGTCCTCTCCTACCCTTTTTTCTTGAGGGAAGAAAATACATGACATTTCTTAACTAAATTACTATTTCACCATTTTAGCATATCTTCAATTTGTATAAATAATCTGTCATGAGCTGAAGTCCATTCCCTTAGTTAAAAATGAAAAAAAAAATGCGAAGAAGTAAAAGTTGTGCTGATCAGATATTGCATTCCTAATAGCTCAATATTTGGCTGACCTAATGCTTGTGAGGTTTTATTTTAGATGAATCAACGCAAGAAGATCTTATTCAGAAACGTTTATGGGAAAAAACCAATTTGGAAAGCTACCTAGCAGAGATGCGTAAAGAATCAAAGCGCCGAAGGTAGCAGAATTTGTTGCCTGCAGTGTCTTTCACCCTGAAATTTGACGGCAAATTTTCTTTCTACACGAATTCTATACCGAAAACGGATTCGTTAGCATACTTCGACAGCTGAAGTACGGGCCTATGGTTGATACTGGTGAGGCAGAGGATAAATTTTTTTGGTCACCCCGCTGCTAGTTGGAGTCCCTAACATTTGTAGAACTTCAAATATTATATCTAAAGATCTGGTTCAATGGAAAGACATTGTAAGGTTTCTATGATTGTTATCCATAATATGATTCAATGGTCCCGTTTGGATAAATAGCTTATTAGCTTATTTGACTTATAAGCAACCAAATAAGTAACTTCGTTTGGTTTGTCAAATAAGTAAGATTTAAGTCAATAAGCAAATAAACCAAATAAATAAGAGTTTAGCCAAACGAAGTGACTTATTTAAGCAGATAAGCAAAAATAAGCCAAAAATAAACAAATAAGCAAAAATAAGTCAAATAAGTAAATAAGTCAATTAGTAGCCAAACAAAGTGGTTTATTCATATTTTTACTTATTTGCCATAAGCATGTTACCCAAACAGGGCCCATATTAGAGTACAATGCTGATATCCCAGGCTGCCTTTGGAGGAAGCATGTCAGGATCAGGTACCTTGTCTTCATAATCTTATGTAATCCTTTTATTGGTATTTAGCTATAAAATGGAAGATAGTGAGAACAAGATCCATCTGATTTCTGCACTCAGGAATCATTAAATTTGCTTGGAAAATATTTATGCAATTTAAATGAAGTGTGTGCCTTAAGCAATACACACTCCTCTGCTATTTGAGGCCTGTTTAAAATGTCTAAAAAGTTTTACTTTTAAGATATTTAATTTTTTTTTAAAAAGAGGAATAAAAAAAGTTGAGGTGTTTGAGATAATTTTTTATAGTAATTTTTTTGTTTTTTTACTTTTTATTAGAATGTTTAAAATACTTTTATTTTTTACTTTTAAATTGTAATGTTTAGAATATTGGCATGGATTTTTTGATTTTTGTGAGAATGATTGATTTTTTTAATTGAGAATATTATAGTAATTTTAGTTCAAAAAAAATTAAGGTGTTTGGGATGTGTGTAGATTTTTTTTCATGGATTAAAAGATAAAAAAAATAGTTGGTTTTTTTTAAAAAAACTAAACATTATAGCTTAAAAGTTTGGTTTTTTTGTGTGCAAAAAATCAGCTTTTTTAGAAATTCAAATAGGGGCTTAAAGGGATTTCTAGGGTTTGTTGGTTATTTCGAATAGGATTCGATAGAATAGAAAGAACAAGTAATATTGGGGTTTTATATATTTTTTTGTATATTAAAGAATTATTGATTAGATTATGTATATATTGAGAAATTTAGTTTATGTTTGGCTAAAGTAGAATAAAAGAATAGAATAAGAGTTATAGAATTATTTTTTATCGTTAAATAAGAAGGAAATATGATTCGGAGCCTGATATTAATAATACTAAGGGATGTCTGATATTATTAATACCATGAATGATGGATTAATAATTTTTTATTCATTGAACTATTAATCTGAGTTTCACATTGTAAACGTAAGACTCACAATACTAATATGACAAAAAAAATTTGGTAGGTTAACTATATAGTTGATTGTAACGACTATATATAATTGATTTTAGTAGTAAATTATTAGCTAGAAGTATTATTGCAATTTGGAATAAAATAAGAGCTTGAATAAAATATTTTAAAAATTAGTATTTTGATTTAATTTTTTAATTTTTTAATTTTTAATTTTATTTTTTTGCCAGATAAATTATGTTTATATTTAGCTAACAAATTAAAAACTTTAAGTTTACAAGGAGACCATAAAATAATGATCCAGTTTGGGATAATTTTTTATTGACTTATTTTATTTTGTTTATTTTTATCTTTAACAAGCCTTTTTAACTATTTAGTTAAGTTGTTATATTTTTTGAATTATCTCATCGAGATGAAGCTAAAAGGTAAATTTTTTGATCAAAATATAAAAAAAAAATTAAAAAAAATAAAAATAAGCCAAAATAAACTCATAGACTAAATTTGATATTACTTAGTTTTATTTTTAGGAAATTCTTTTCATCTTTTAATTAATATATAAATTTTTTTATTCATCTTATTGATACAAACTTAATTGCTACGAGTTATCCATTCATAAACTAATTTTGTGACTTCGGGTGGTTGAGACAAGGACATTTCATAAAAGGCTCACGATGGTGCCCAAGGAAAGCATAGCAATACTAGCCCAAAAATGTTCCATGATGTCCCAACAAGGCCAAAAGAGTAGCATATGGTGCATGGAGTTATTATGGTGCAACAAGGGTGTTTGCATACCCGTAACTCAACTAAAATGGCTAACCAAACAAAAACGTGCAACAAGGCGGCAGCAGTGCATAGGCACGCATGGGCACCAGCCGCGCAAGGGCAGCGCGCGTAAGGGCATGCAGCATAGGCAATGCGCGGGGCATGTGCGCGTGGTGCCCAGCGCTGGGCCAGTCCATGCAGCAGTTTGGCATTGGCGTTTTGATGACCAAAGGACGTTCAATTGACTTGAAATTTTATGGTAAGTTCATCTATTGGATTAGTGCATTGGGCCAAAATTTGATAAATTTTTCAATAATCGTAAAATTTATTAAAATTATTATGACTCATTGTATTAAAACTAAGAAGGCTTAGAATACTATTATAAGGGAAAGTGGAGTGCCACTATCGGCCTTGTTGTACCTAGGTGGGACATTAAAAAGGTATCCTCAAGGGAGCTTGAGGGTGGGCTCTAGTCCCCATTAAGAGGTGTTCTAGCACCTCCGTGTGAGTTGGGAAACTTTTGTCACATGTACGCTAATTAAGTCATGCGTGCTAATCCTTTGAGTAGGTGATTTAAGTCGACTAAGCTATCGAAACACCATCAATGGCCTCGTGTGCCGATCTACTTATATGTCTCGAGTTCGACTATGTTTGTACGAGTTTTTTGGCCTAAGACGTGTGGAATTACGCTTGAGCTACACTTGGATGCTATCATTTGACGCATAGACCTATGAAACAAGTTGAGCACTTGACGAGTGGAATGGTACAATGCTCTTTTGGCCTACGAATCAACGTTGCCTTACTTGGGTGACACGTCAATTTGATGTTTTAACACTCGTGTACGAGGAGATCACCGTGGGCACGAGAGTGACCATTGGTATCATATGGAGTAGGAGACACCATTGACTATCAGAGATGAGCTATATCCACCAGATACACGTCGTGAAGCTTCTCAGTTGAGTTAGACGTTAATGCTATCACTTGCATATGGCTTGTTAATCGTATGAAATTGAACTTGGGCGAGGACATTGCAAGAGTGTAGGCGTGTAATTTTGACCTAGCTCGGCCTGAGCCCGTCGGGCTCTCGCCAAATTTTCGGGTCGAGCCGAGTCAGACTTTTTTGTCCAAAGATCAGCCTACGCCCTAGGAGTACTGAGCTCGGATTAGGGCCTCGGGCCTAGGCTTTTGGGCAGGTTGTGGGTGGGCCTTGATTTTAGTTTATAAATTTATAATTAATGTTAATTTACTATTTTATTAGTAATAGTTAATATATTAATTTAAAAATTATAAATTTAAAATTTATTATATTAATTTATAAATAATGTATTAAAATTATAATAATAAGTTTTTAAGTTAAACTATAAGTTAGTTACTAGTTTATTATATTATATAAATATAACTTTGTTATTTTATTAATTATTAAATTATAAACTATAAACTTATTCGTTTATAGTAAACTTGTTAGTTTATAATTTATAATATAATACATTAGTTTATAAAAACTTATTAGATTTATAGTAAATTGACTAGTTTATTAGTTATTAGGGTAAATTACACTGACCTCCATTAAGGTTTCTGACAAAAATAAAAATCACCAATGTAGTTTCTGAAATATCACAGATCACCCATGTCAGTGATTTCGCCATAATCCCGTTAATTATAATTGCAAATTTACAATTTTACCTTCTAACTTTAGTTACCTCCCCTGTCTCTCCCATCTCTCTCTCTATCTATACATATAGGATTAGGAAGAGAAAAAAACAAACTAAATGAAAGAGGAAGATCAGGCGCTGCACAGGCCAACCCGGCGCCGACCCCCCTCCAACGACGCCACACCACCCATTGGCGCCAACGCATTGCCGCTGGTAATACCAGCGCCGACGTCGGCGCCACCACCCACCATCGCCGCCTTGCCTCCCTCGCCGCTGTTCTGTCGTCGGATTCTATATGTACACATGCGCGCGCGCACACACACACACACACACACACACACACACACATATATATATATATAAACAAAGAGAGAGAGAGAGAGATGACATAGTGAGGTGGAGAGAGAGAGAAACGGAGAGGGGAGAGACTGGCGGTGGCCAGATTTTCGTCGTCGAAGGGAGGTCACCGGTGATAGGTGGTCGGAGAGACTGGCGGTGGCCAAATTTTCGTCGCCGAATGGGCTCCCTCAATTAACCGTCGCTGCACCCTCGCTGCACCTCAATCCCAAACCCTTACCACCACCCATTTGCCATCAGCGCGCATACAAGTGCCATCGTCGCCGCCCCCTCCAAACCCTAACCTTCATCCCCAACCCTCGCTGCCGCCTCCTTCCCAAACCCTAGCCACCACCATACACACGCACCAGCGCCGCCCCTTGCCAAGCCCTCACTGACGTCACCTCCTTCCCACCTCGCCGGTGCCAGTTGGGGCTTAAGAATGTTCAGAGAATGAGAAAGATGAAGAAACGATGAAGAATTCGGAAAAATTTAAAATAAGGGTATAATAGGTATTTCAAAAAAATAAACGCTGATCTTATTATTTTTCGTTATCATTTTTCACGACTGTTAACGGAGAGGTGGTTTTGAAACCAAATATTAAAGCAGAAGGTGTGTCAGTGATATTTCAGAAACCACAAGAGATGTTTCTGTTTTTGTCAGAAATCTCATGGGAGGTCAGTGTAATTTATCCTAGTTATTAAAATAGTTTATTATAGTTGATATTATTATAAGTTTATAATATATTATTATTAATTAACTAGTTAACTATTTAATATAAGTTTATAATTTATTAGTTTATATTATATAATGTTAGTTCAAGGCAATCCAAGAGGGGAACGAATTAGGTTTTAAAAATAATAATAACAACTTGTAAAATCTTTTTCAAAACCTTTTAATGTCACAAGTAAATATTGAAATTTGTGTCGACTCGTGGAGCATTTGTGTCAACTCTTTTTGTCTTGTAAGCTACTGGAATATTTTTGTATGAACTCATTTTCATTTTATGTCGACCCTTTTTGTTTTGGTGTCAACTCAAAAATATGCAGGAAGTCTCGGTTGATTTGTGTCGACTTATTTTCATTTTGTGTCGACTCTTTTTTTATTTTGTATCGACCCTTATTTCACCGTTAACAATTAAATATAATAAACTTAAACAATGGGCAAGCTTTTGGGCGGGATCGGGCTCAGGTTTTTGGGCCTCGGGTCGGCCTGGCTCATACGCTTTGGGTGGAGGCCCAGGTCCAAGGGTGAGGGCTATGGGCTTGGGCCAGGCCGATCCCGCGTAGTAATGGGCCGCGAGTGGGCCATTGACTCTTTTTACACCCTTACTAGAGTGCAAACTTGGTACAGGAAAGTGACTATCGTTGTTGTTGGATGTAAGGGTGTACAAGAGACTCGAGAAATCAAAAAATTGAATTAATCCAACCTCTATGGGTTAAATTGGTTCAATTTTTACAGATAATTAGTTTGGTCTTGGATCATAAAAAAGGCAAACCAATATTATTTGTTTAGTTCCTAGATTAGCATGAAATTAATTCGAACAAACTCGAGAACTGAACCGAATCAATTCGATTAACACACACACACATATAAAATTTTAAAAATATTAATAATTAGATTACATGTATGATTATTGTGAGATTAATATAAAATAAATATTTTTTTATAACTTTACAAATTAGAAAAAAAAAAGAATTACTAGATTAGATAATTATCATTAATTTTTATTTATTTGTTACACGACATATATTTTTGTGAATTTTTTTGTTAGATATTTGTTATTTATTTTATTAAATAGATTATAAAATAATTATTTAAATTTTTATTTTATACTTTTATTATACTATATGGATGTTAATTTTTATTTTTTATTTATTTCAAACTTCTAAAATTTATACATTATAATTTTTTTTATACGCATAATATAATTTTTAAAATTTATAGAACCGTGGTTCCAAACCAAACTAATTCGATTTTTATTGATTTGGTTTGGTCCCAAAACATAATTAGGTTGGTTCTGAATTTTAAAAATTAAAATTAATAAAAATTAATTCATTCTTAAATTAAATATAAAATGAAACTAAATCAATCCAATTGCACACTTAATTGAATGTGTAATTATAGACGTAAAGGCTTAACATGATGTTCGAGATATATTACATAAAGCATCAGCTCCTTAAAAAAAATTTAAAAACCGAGTAAGCAATAAACACTCGAATAGTCCAAGTGCCGCGAACCCCTCTCTGTCTCTCTGTCTCTCTGTCTCTCTTTCTCTCTCCCCCCCGCGCGCGCGCGTTCCAACTCTGAACATCACGGACTCACCTGTCACGGAGCTGACTCACTATCATTACTTCTCTCTCTAGTTTTCTCCGACAAATCAAAACCCAAGGCACTACCCGTTCTTTTTCTAGGGTTCCCCTCCAGAAAGCAGCTTCCTCACTTTATTCAACCCATCTTGGGCTTGCCCCCTCCCCCCTTCTCTCTCTCTCTCCATTTCGGCTTGTTCACGCAATCAACAAATCTTCAATGGCAGAGTCTCCTCCTCAGGTGGTAATCCTGTTCCTCAACTCTTGATGAATTTGCTCTGTTTGTTGCTGATAATTTTTTTTTTGCTCTGTTTGTTATTGTATGTCTATATCGGCGCTTTTTTTTATAGTTTTTTTTTTCACTTCTTATGAAGATTGGGTTCTTGGTTCCTCTGAACAATGATTTAGAAGAAGAAACTTCGATACCCCAACTACCAATTTTCCTAGGCCATAGCTTTGTCGGCCGCAATTGCATTCCAATCTCCGACAAGAGACTCAGCCGCAAGCATCTCACCGTCATCGCCTCCGGCGACGGTTCCGTCGATGTCATTGTGGTACTACATTCCCTTCTCGAATATCTATTAGTTGTATTTATCCACACCCATATCCACATCCTCGAATTTGCGGCAAATGAAATATTTGAACTCATTTTCTGTTACGTTTTTGTCACTTTTTTTTAGTTGGAATTTCAGCCAAATGTCTAAAAAAAATAAGTTTTAACTCATAACATTCATTTAATAAAAAAAATTTTAACGCGCAAGGTTCAATTGCGTGTTTTTCTCCAAAAATACTCTGCAAATAGATAAATTTATCTATTTGTATATTTGTGCTTAACAGATATACAAATCTAATAAGTTTTTATCTATTTATTTATGTTCTCTATACATGTTTTGAAAATGCACAGATAAATTTATTTGTTCTAGGGTATTTTTGTCCCAAAAGAATTTTACGCGTTAAAATTTTTATGAGGATGGACATTGTTCGGTAAAAAATCATATGCTGGATGAAAAACAGTAAACGGTTTATAAATTGGACTGTTCATCAATTTTCCGTTTTTAGTTTAAGTTTTTGAATGGTATTGTAGGAAGGAACAAACCCAATTGTCGTTAGATCCGAGGATCAGAAGAAAAAGATCTCGTCTCTGGAAAGAGTGAAAATTAAACACGGTGATATTATTGAGTTGATACCCGGAAATTATTTTTTCAAGTATTTACTGTTGGCAGCTGAGAAGATTTCACCTTCACCTTGTAAGAGGAGGAGGACTTCGAAGGAAAGCAGTCAGCTTAATGAAGGTGAGATGCAAATTGTGAAGAGGAATAAGCAAGTGTCTGATGATGAAGCTCTAGCAAGAAATTTGCGGGTATTCTTTTCCAACCTCAATTCAATACATAAAAGGGTTACAATAAATAAATAAAAAAAAGGGTAAAAAAGAAAGAAAGAAAGTTCCAGTAGAAGAATTGGGAACCAATATTTGATCAGTAATCAGAAGAGTAGTGCATTTACAAACTTGCATGGGTGAGATTAGTAAACAAACAGAGTTCTTTCGTGGAAAATTTATTCCCTGATTTGATAGCAATTTCTATGTTTCCTCTGCATGGCACAGGCTGAATTGTATGATGATAGCATAGCACGAGACAGCTCTTTGGAGGCCATCCGTCATTTTAATGTGCCAAATAAGAAATTACCTTCAACTTTTCGACTTTTGCGAGCGCAAGGGCTTCCGGCGTGGGCCAATACCTCTTCTGTTTCTATTGGGGATGTGATCCAGGTAATAATTCTTAATTTTACTATATTGCGGATATTGGTTGGACTACTGGTAACTTAGCTCATGTCTTCGAGAACACATGCTTAACTTTGAAACTTACCTCTGAAATTTTGCGAAGGTAGTTGGTAACAGTTAAGAATCCTTGGCAAATGTTTGGGGCTTAGTTAATATATCTTGTAAATGATTATATGCCAAATATAGAATTAGCTTTCTTACGCTGGATGACAGATAATATTCACAGAGATAAATTTTTGTAGAGGATTAAGATAGGGGTCTACTATTTTCGTCCAGGCTGGCTGAACAGTCTGAAGTGTATTTCACGTGTCCCCACAGAAGAAAGGAGTGAGATGCCCGCCGACATCTTTTACCGGTGAACCCTCCAATGATGAAATCAGATAGGGTTTTTAGAGAGAGGAAAGCTTGAGAGAACAAACTGGCAGAGTTTATCCTAATGAATTATAGTGCGTACCTTTACCTTCTTGCATGTACCTTCTTGCATGTAGGCTATTTATAAGAAAAACAAACTTGACCCACTTTGGGGGTCCAACCCGACTCAAGCAGGTCGGGTTATCATCTCTCTCTGATTGAGACTCAGTTGTTAATCTGATAGTAACTTATCATGGCCATCATTCTTACTTCTTTGTTAGTTCCTTTTGTCATGTCTTGATCTCCATCGGTACCCAGACCTAGTTTGGCCTATGTTAAACCTCCCTGACATCCTATCTCTAGAGTTGGTTCAATTGCCACTGATTTCTTACCATGAGCGTTATCTCTTGGCGCGCGTATCATGGGCAACAATTACAATGTATCCCGAAAAGGATCTCCTGTACAACTGACCTTTAGGGGATAGCCAAAGCCGGGTAGCTTTGTGCCTGATCTTGTTTGCTTCCTTCTTATCTCTTGGGAGTTGACCGTCGTCAAGAAATCTGATGATGGGATCCATCCAGCTAGGTTCCTGGTTGTCTTCTATAGCACACATCCGCTGCGTTGCCGTTTCGATACTTGAGCTTTCCTGTTTTTGTACTTCCACTGTGCTTTTTAGCCCGAGCTCGATTGCTAAAGCTGAGGCTGCCAGGGCATCAGCATGGGAGTTCCCTTCTCTGTTGATCTGCTCAATCTGCACTTCCTCGAATCCCTTAACCAGTTCGAGAGCTATGGAAAGGTAAACAACCATTCTGTCATCCCGGGCATTGTACTGCCCAGTTAGCTAATTTACCACTAGTTGGGAATCACAAATAACTTCCAACTTTCTGATGCCCAGTAGCTCAGCATTTATGACCCCGGCCAACAGCGCTTCATACTCGGCTTTGTTGTTAGAAGTTGGAAATTCCAGTCTGATGGAGTGTTTAATCACAGACCCTTCTGGAGAGATGAGAACCACTTCTGCTCCAGAACCTTTTTGATTTGTATTTCTCATTTTCTACTCCCGCGGAGTCATCTTCCCCCCCCCCGCCCCCCAGCTTGGACTCGAGCATGGTTGGGTCTGAGATGATCAGTGTACCTTGTTTGGAGAACCTTCCCTTTAATTGCAGTTCTTGGCCTGAACTCAATATCGTACTCGCCGAGCTTAACCCCCCATTTTGCTATTCTCCCCAAGAAATTTGCCCTGCGCAGTAATTTTTTGAGCAGGTGTGCAGTCAGGACTATGATTTTGTGTGCTTGGAAGTAGTGCGCTAGCTTTTGGATACCATGACCAAGGCGAGTGCGAGCTTTTCCAGTGGTAAGTATCTTGTCTTGGCGTCGAGGAAGGTGTGGCTGACATAATAGACCGGGAGCTGCTCGGCCGCGTCCAGCCTGAGCAGGACCGTGTTAGCCGAGTGTTTTGAAACTGCAAGGTATACGTACAGCTCTTCCCCGAGCAGAGGCTTAGAGAGAAGAGGAGCCGTGCATAGGTACTATTTTCATTCTTTGGAGCGCCTAAGCATACTCTCCCCCCAGACAAAATTTTTGCCCTTTTTTAATAACTGAAAAAAGAGATGGCACTTATCTGACAAACGGCTGATAAACCTATTCAAAGCTGCCGTCATCCCTGTTAGTCTTTGTATTTCCCTCATTGTTTTTGAGGGTTGTATGTTTTGTATTGCTGCTATCCGGTTAGGATTGGCTTTGATTCCTTGTTTGCTTACTAAGTGCCCTAGGAATTTTCTCGACTGCACCCTAAAGGCGCATTTCGAGTCATTAAGTCTCAACTTATAAGTTTTCAATACCTTGAAGATGTTGTTTAGGTTGGTCAGATGACTGTGCTGCTGTGTAGTCTTGACCACCATGTCATCTATATAAATTTCAATGCTCTGACCCAGCATAGGTTGGAACATCCTGGTGACCAACTTTTGGTAAGTTGCCCCAGCGTTCTTCAGGTCGAAGGGCATTACCTTGTAGTAATATAACCCTCGTGGGGTGATGAAACTGGTATTCTCTTAATCATCCGAGCTCAAAACAATCTGGTGGTAATCTCGGTAAGTGTCTAAAAAGTTTATCCTTCTATGCCTTGCTGCTGAGTCTACTAGTTGATCAATCTTGGGTAGTGGGAATGAATTCTTCGGACAAGTTTTGTTTAGGTCAATGAAGTCCACGCATACCCTCCACTTTATGTTCTTTTTTTTTTTAACAACGACGGTATTGGATAGCTAAAGGGGGTACTGCACTTTCTTGATTGCTCCTGCCTCGAGCAGTTTCTCAACTTCCCCAAGTACAACCTCTAAGTGCTAGGTCGAGGACCTTCTCCTACACTGGGCGACTGGCTTATGCGCTGGGTCAACATTTAGCGTGTGTTGAATCACCTCGGGATCGATGCCCAGCATCTCATATGGCGTCCAAGCCATCACCTCCACGTTCGATCTAAGGAAGTCCAGCAGGTCGGTTTCCTCCCGCTCGGCCATACTTGAGCCGAGCAAGAAGAAGTCTGGATCACCCTCTTTTAACACGACCTTTTTGAGTGGCTCTATAACTTTTTCTGTTGGCACTCTCCCAACATCCTCCAAAAGCGGTTTGTCCCACATTTCCATTACGCATACCTGCTCATCCTTGGACAAGCTGGCCTTTTCTCGAATAGCAGCCATAAAGCACTGCTTTACTGTGGTTTGGTCCCCCCTAATCGTCTCCACGCCCCTTGAGGTCGGGAACTTGAGGACCTGGTGATACCTGACGGGATAGCTTTCAATTGGTGAAGCCATGTCCTCCCCATTATAGCATTGTACGGGGATGACACGTTTACTACTAAAAACTCAATGCTCTTGACCTGTGTTCCCGCCCTGACCGGATGTGTGTTCTGTCGCGCGGGGGGGATTAGCTGACCATTGAACCCGACCAAGGGGGTGTAGCATTTATGCAAATCCTTCTTTTTATGTCCTAACTTGAAGAAAAGGTCGGCGTACATTACCTCCGCTGAGCTCCCCTGATCAACCAGGATGCGCTTTACGTCATATCTCTAAATCCGAAGAGTTATAACAAGCGCATCATTGTGCGGGTGTTCGACCCCCTCTATGTCGGCATCTGTGAAGGTCAGGTCTCCGACTGAGTACTCGTTGCCCGGGCTCTTCCTTTTGCTCGAACCATTCTGCCCGAGATGGGTATGCATGATTTCTCGTTTATGTGCTGCTTCCCGGCTTCCATTCCTTATTTCGTTCGATGTCTCGAGCTTGGGGGCTTCATGGATGACGCTAATCACACCTGTTAGCTCCTCAGCCCCTGCCCCCTGCTCGGCCTGAGATGATGTATGTTGCTCAGCTCGAGTCTTTTTCTTATCGATGTATTGCCCGAGGTTCCCAGCCTTAACCTAATCGTCCAAGAACCTTCTAAATGTTCGGCAACGATTCGTAGAGTGCCTGTGCTCCCTATGATAGGAGCAGCGTTTCTTCTCGTCCCTTTTGCTCGGGTCAGTGAGCATCTTTGGGGGCCAAACAAACCAAGGCTTGTTCTTGATCTAGTGAAGGAGCTTGTGAATTGGCTCCTTGAACATTGTGTTAGCCACCTCATAAATGCCGTTTGGCACCTCGCGCTCCCTTTCAGGCTTCCTTTTGACCTTTTTGCCTTCCCTTTTTTCTGCTCGGGTTTCTTTCTGTACAGCTTGGGTAGGCATCTCATTGATCGTTTCTCTCATATCCTCTTCAACCTTCGCATACTGCTCTATCCGTAGCATTAGCTCGACCATAACCTTAGTTGGCCTCTTGGTCAGCGAGTGCCTTAGCTTGTGGGTTTTGTCCAGCCTGAGCTTGAAAGAGGCCACAGCAAGTTGCTCATTACAGTCGCCAATGTTGTTGAACGTTTCCCAGTAGCGCCGAGCACAAGACTTTAGGCTTTCATTCTCCGCCTTCCTGAGGTTGAGCAGGGAATCAATTTCCTTGGGTTGTCTGCTGTTGGTTATGAACATCGTTGCGAACAGCTCGGCCAACTGTTTCCAACTCCCATCTAACCCAGCAGGAGTTTGTCAAACTAGCGTAACTCTACCTCACCCAAGCTGGAGGAGAATATTTTGCGCATCAGGACGTCATTCCCATTTTAGAGAGCCATCATCTGTCTGAAATGCCATTTGTGACCCAT
Organism: Heliamphora exappendiculata; assembly: GCA_034768845.1. NCBI lineage: Eukaryota > Viridiplantae > Streptophyta > Magnoliopsida > Ericales > Sarraceniaceae > Heliamphora > Heliamphora exappendiculata. The sequence goes on along the minus strand of JAOTRH010000026.1, from coordinate 6,799,618 downwards.
AGGGTCGGTCTTTCAATCGTAGAGATTGAATTTTGGTGATTGAAACTTCCTGGGTGGATCCATTCTCTCCACCTCTCTTGTGAATGGGGAGGCTGATATTTGTTCCAGTGCCCTCCGAGCAACATCTTTGGCTGACCTGCCTGAGATCGGCTGTAACCTCCCTTTGAGCTGAAGGTGCTGCCACTGCTTGAGCTTCTCTTTCTTGTCATCGCGCCCGAGCTCCTGTCCAGCCTGGCATTCCTGCTCTTGAGGGCGTGCTGCTAGTGTATGTGTGTTACTGGACGTTTAAGTATGTCCTTGCCTCCTTTTTGAGCCCAAAACACAGACTCCTGTCTGGGGCCTCATCTCGTCGCTCGAGTGGAGGTTCCCTCCTTCCACTTTGACTAGCTTGAGGACGATCAAGGTCTCTCTTTGGATCTCTGTTGGGCCGTTGGTGGTCCGACTGAACTTCCGGTGAGTGTCGCCAGTTCATGCGAATTCTTACCTCATGGAGCTCTCGTTGGAGTCTGACCAGCTGTTGGTCTCGCCTGTTTAGTTCGTCTTGGTACTCCTCCACCACCTGTTGCATCGAGTAACGTGGTGAGCATCCCCCTCAGATGGTATAGTTTCATGAGAGCTACCAGCATGAGTCTGCTCTCTTCTCTGGTTGATCCTTGACCCACCAATGTGGATTTTGGAGTGCACAGGATGTCTCCTTCTATGGTGAGTTGCACGTGATACTTCTGCTCGTGGTGCATGTTGCTCTCTCAGTTCTTCATAGGCGTGGTTGCTCCGGTTAGCCATGGAGGCGTTCTTAGTAGAATTTTTCACAGACGGCACCGAATTGTAGAGGATTAAGATATGAATTTATTATTCCCGTCCAGGCCAGCTGAAGAGTCCGGGGTGTATTTCATGTGTCCCTGCACAAGAAAAGAGTGAGATACCTGCCAGCGTCTTTTACCTGTGGACCCTCCGATGATGAAGTCAGATAAGGTTTTTAGAGAGAGGAAAGCTTGAGAGAACAAACTAGTAGAGTTTATCCTAATGAATTAGAGTGCGTACCTTTACCTTCTTGCGCGTAGGCTATTTATAAGAAAAACATACTTGACCCACTTTGGGAGTCCGACCCGACCCAAGCAGGTCGGGTTGCCCTATCTCTTTGGTTGAGACTCAGCTGTCAATCTGATAGTGACTTATCATGACCATCATTCTCTGCGAGTTCCTTTTGTCATGTTTTGATGTCCATCGGTATCCAGACCTAGTTTGGCTTAGGTCAAACCTCCCTAACATCCTATCTCTAGAGTTGGTTCAACTGTCACCGATTTCTTACCATGAGCGTTATCTATTGGTGCGCGTATCACGGGCACTGTTTACAATGTATCAAGCCCCAAGCTCGGCTTATGAGGTACCCCAACAAGCGTTACACGACCGTGGATGCCGAACCCTTTCTCTTCTGAACCTCGGCTATGTGCCTCTCCTCTGGGTCCGGGGTCGGGTCCCCTGACCATGGCTCGGCCTCACCTTCTTGAGCTCCCGAAAGCTCGGTGGCCTCGCTCCTGTGCTCGGCCTCTCACCCGAGCTAAAATGGGCATGCCGAGGTATAGTATCATGGCAAGATGGACCGCTGGCTTGTACGGCATTCCACGTGGGGAGGTAGGTGGTCCCGCTCGGAATTTGACCTCCCTCAATTTCTGTTCAGTTCAACAAAATAGAAGTCAATCTTATTAGCTATTTCATGAAACTTTTGATATGTAAATCCCTTAAAATGACTTGCAAGCTTGGGACATGTTGGCTTGTGGGTGACTGCCCCATTTTTAGTACTAATTAAATATTATTTGGATAGTTTTATGTTGTTAATTACCTCTTGGGATGCCGTTTTACATTTTTTTTGGCTTTGTATGGATGGAATAATCCAACAGGTCTATGATCAACGTGAGAAGTTCATATTAGAATTGACTGAGAGGTCTTTTGTTTGTTTATTTGATAGGGGAATGTGCTCATAGCTGTCCTTTCAAATTACATGGTAGACATGGATTGGTTGATTTCTGGTTAGTATGATTTATCATGCTTTTATTACCTGTTCTTAATAGTTGCAACTTCTATATATTCCTATACTTTTCTTTCTTGTTTAAGGAGCACTTCAAGTTCAAGCAATCGCAAATCAAAATTAGCTGTTGCAAATTCAATCTTTTCACTTGTACAAGCTGAATGCACTTTGTAGCTTAGTAGAAAAATTGTTCCCCCCCTACTTGATGGTTGTGGGACAAACACCCTCTTTCCACGCAGCTTCCCCCAGAGGACGTGTGTTAGGAACCTGCGTCCGGGTGCGGAGGTGTCTTTTGGGTGCATCGACTTGCCACTCGTAGAAAATATCAACGAAATCCTATGGTGGCAAATCTGTGCAATCATCTTGTGTGCAAGGACTCGTGCACAGAACCACAGTTTGCATAACTTAGGTTGGGAGTAGAACCTAAGATATCTAATTGGCATCTCTAGGACGATAGTGGCTTGGATGATTTGGATCATCAAGACCACCAGTCTGGATCCTCTTCGAATGGTTGGCTTCCCATAAGCAGTCTTAGGACAGAAGAGACGTTGACAAAGCTCCTGACACCTTGGAGCTTCTTTCACAAGACGACAATGACTTATTGCAACTATCACTCACTCCATGACTACCTAAATCTATTACCTATGACACTGTCATATCTCGAAAAGGTCAAACCAAGGGAACACACGTTTCCAGTGTGAGCTATCCCCTTATGGTTCACGCCCCATATATGAAGGGACTTGTCTATTAATGAAGGCAAACTACTAAGGTCCTCTGTTCCTTCCCTTTCATGGAGACTAATGCTATGCCCTCTATCTTAAGGGTGTTCAGCTCTCACCTTCTCTCCTCCGATGAACTCTAGCCTTACTAAGTGCTCATATCTGTTCAGACAGTTGGCTGACCACATTAGAAGCAATCTGTCTACATTTGACTCCACTGGAGAAGAGTGGTGCTCACTCATTGTGGCTAAGCATTCAGCTCAAAGAGACAACCATCTTGTGTTTAAAGCGGGGCAATACATTGCTGAAGCACTTAGGTTGCTAAACATTCCTAGCAATATTGAATGTCCAAAGTGCCAGAAGATCAAAATGCCCTGGCTGCTATTCTCGATCAATTCCATGTGGTCTCACTTCAAAGAATTTGGTTGTCATCCACTAACTCAGTAGCTATTTATGAAGACTCTTTTAGCCATGCCAAGTCACTTTAGCTCCTCAGTAGGGACATTGCCCCTACTGATTCAAATGATGACCCTAACCGACAATATGGTTCGGAGACTAATGTTGCACATATTTTGATTGGGTTTTAACATGCGTAAGATGCATTATTTTGTAGCATCCAGATACGGTAATATGTGTGGTTCCAATTATTACCCACCAGCAGTTGGATATTTCATGCTTGCGTTTTACATGGACCTATCTCATTCTCGCCTTGTAACATTACAGATGTTTTTTCCTTTGCCGTGCAGCATGTCCAATGCTTAAAAAGATCCCTCATGTGTTGGTCATACATGGAGAGAGTGATGGTACACTCGAACATATGAAGGTCTCACTTGACACACTATAATAATATCAGTTTAGGCACTTGAGTCCTCTAATTGTGCAGATGAACTTTAAATTTGTTTGCTTTTCCAGAGAAACAAGCCGGAAAATTGGATTCTGCACAAGCCCCCATTACCAATATCTTATGGGACACACCATTCAAAAGCCATGCTTCTTGTCTATCCTCGAGGAGTGAGAATTATTGTACACACAGCAAACTTGATATATGTTGACTGGAACAATAAAAGCCAAGGTTTGTGGATGCAAGATTTCCCTTGGAAGGATCAAAATAGTTCAACCAAAGGATGTGGATTTGAAAGTGATCTGATCGATTATCTAAGTGCATTGAAGGTACTATAATGTAAAACATGATACTTGAATGCCAAAGTTGAGAAATTACAATAACTACCTTCTGATATTTTTTTCTTGTGGATGTTGTAATAAACACTAGGATTGAATTTTCATTAATGAATATTTTTTTTTGGTATTTATTTCTGCTTTAACATTTATGCCTGTATTTTACCATTTGAAGAGGAAGTGATCTTTCAATTTGTTCTATTCATGATTTGCTACATTGACTACATTTGAACATTATTTGGATTACCATCAGGGATTCTATTGGGTCTCCCGAAGGTAAATGTTTCTCTTTAAAGTTTCTCTTTATTGTGATCTCATACCTTCTCTTCGTTTTGCTTATGCCTTTGTTTTGATCTATCAAAGTTTGTTCTGTTTTATAGGCTCCAGATGCTTGTATTTTATCTTTAATTAAAGTCGTACTTTCAATACTTGCATGTTGTTTCATTTCTGAATTTGTAAAACAGTAGCTACTGGAATGTTTACAACAACTTTCCTTTTGTAATTTAACTTCATTGTTCTCTCTCTCTCTCTCTCTCTCTCTCTACATAGGTGAATATATGATTTACAAGGACAGACAGTTAATTCAGCCATATTGTTTGTGTTCTACATTTCTATTTTCTTGATCAAATTTGCTTGTGTTATTGACCAAGTGGCCTTTGGCCCAATGGTATGGGTGCTAGCCTTTCAAATGGGAGGTTGGGAGTTCAAACCTTGCAAAGCCCAAGGTATGGGAATTGTGGGTGAGTATTTGCCGATCAAAAAAAAAAAAAAAATTGCTTGTGTTGTTGAAGTCTGCATCTATTTTCATCAACATGAAATCCATCTTTGGATGACGAGTATGGATTTTTTTTTCATTAAAAATGTATATGGTTGAGGAAACATAGGTGAACTATGGGAAGGTTTAGTGGCTGAAAAGGGGACTGTTCTATAGCTCTGAACAGTAACTCGGGAATATAATCTTGAGTTTGTGCGCAACAAAGAAGAAAAAGGAGAGGAGAGGGGAAGAGTTGCTTGACCCTTCAACGGTTAGGCAAATTCACACAAACACAATCTCAATTTCTCATAGCTCACTCTGTATTGAATCAATGAGAGTACTAATTTTTTTTTGATAGGGTCAAAGTCTCTCCTACATATGTAAGGTCTAGAACTAAAATTCATAAACTAAGAATAGGTGGTAGCTACAAGTATTCTACACCAAGTAGGACACTGAACAAATTCCACATAACATTACTTCACCTAATTTATGACATGTTGATTATGGCTACCTACTGATGTCCAAGAATTACGTAGAATACCATAACTCTAACTACTAGAACCTACTATAGTAACATATATCTATCAAGCAGCGTCCCAAATTTAAGTACACACAAATGAAGACAAAAACATTGTAAAATTTCACTCCTCAAATGCCTAAGCTTGCTCTGTGTGGAATTCTATGTTTGCCCATTCTCTTGTGGCATGTTCCCCATCATTCTTCTCCACATTTGAGAAAACTTTACCTTGACTTTCATGATGTTGTAGTTAAAAACCGTGAGCATCTAGCTAGAAAATCAATAGAGATCCCCATTTGGAAGCAACCTATTATTTATTTTGGAACTTTTCAATTTATTAGAAATGATGAATTCAACTAGTGGAATGGCTTTCAAATTGGGAGCATGAGCATCTTTAAATTGAACATCTTCACCAATATTCACTTTCTTGACTTTGGATCTTCGACTTTAGCAACATGCTTATCATTCACGTTTGCAGTTTTTTCAAGAATCACAAGAAGTTCATCCTTTTGCCCCTTGACGTTGTCCTCCTCGACGTTATCCTCCTCTTGAATACAGGCAGTTAATCTCTTGATGTAAGTTATCAGTTCTTTTAATGCTGCCTACAATAGGAATCTGGTGGGTTTTGGTCATAGAATGTTTCTAAGTTCAAGGTTCTAATAGGTAGAAGAAGGTTTGAGGTGTTTGTAAGGTGGAAGAGGGTGAAATTGAATTGATTTTTGAGGTGTTGGGTTGCAGGATTTGTGGAGAAATTAGGCTGAATTGCTTTATACAACGAATTCAAGGATTTTTATTGTGGATAAAAAGGCCAAAGAGTAGGGCAGGGGATTAGGGATGATTTAAATTTGATTGGTGAGGCTTTAGGGTCTGAAAATAGGACCATCCTATAGCTATGAACAGTAACTTGGGAATAGCATCATGTGTTTGTGCGCAAAGAAGAAAGATAAGAGGAATGAGAGGAGAGGGAAAGAGGTGCTTCACTCTCACAAGGACTGGGAAAATTCTCACAAATGTAATTTCAAATTCTTGTAACTCAACTTTCTATTTAATTAATGATGTTACAAATATTTTTACATGCTAAAAGACTCTTATTTCTATTAGGGCTAGGACTTGAATTTAGAAATTACGAATATTTGGTAAGTACAAGAATCCTAAACCAATTAGGACTCCAAATAAAATCTAAATAAAAGTACTTGACCTAATTTATGATAAAAGGATTGGAACTGCAATTCATGTCCAACAATGATTGGAATTACCAAATTATCAGTCGAATTGAAATATATGAACTTAATGTTTGAAAGAGGAAGAAGATGACAAATTTGAGAAGAGATAAAGGAAAAAAAAGAAGAATCAAGGAGGAGGGAGGTGACAGATATAACGGTAAAGGAAGAGTAGGCAAAGCTATATACTCCCCCTTACTACAACAGGTAAGATCAGAAGATAGTGTTTAATCAAGAAGCAAAAAAAGAAGTTAGCTAAAAAAGGTGACATCAACACTAGCAAAGTATCGTCAAGAATCGGGATGATAATAACGATACCCCTTATGTGTGTGGGAGTACCCAAGATACACACTTTCGAGCCCGAGGAAAAATCTCCACTTGGATTAAGAACATGCCCAAAAGCAATGCAACCAAAAACCTGAGGGGCGAGAGGAAAAGGTGAGGAATTTGGATAAAGCAACAAGTATGGAGATTGATGATTGAGAACAACATCAAGCATCCGATTAATGAGATAACACATGAAAGAATGACATCACCCCAAAAATATTTGAGCATATGGGTGTGGAATAACAAGGTATGAATATCTAATAAGTGATGATGTTTATGTTCTATAACACCGTTTTCACGTTTTGTTAAGACGTGCGAGCACAACTAGTCTGATGAATAATATCTCGATCATCACAAAAGGAATTGACAACAGGTTGTGAATATTTAAAAGCATTATCAAATTGAAGAACCTTAATACGTTTGCTAAATTGAGTGACCACTCAATTATAGAATTTAGAGAGAATAAAAGGTAACTCAAATATTTGTTTTAATAAAAATAACATAGTCACATGAGAGTAGCCATCGATATCCATTAATGCTAGGAGTTTGAGAGAACCCAAATGTCCGTATGTACTACATCGAAAAACTCTTTGATGACTACGACTACTAATTTACTTCTAGGAAAAGAACTACGATAATGCTTTTCTAACTACAAGTTTTACAATCAAAACTAGACATCTGACTTAAACTCGAAATTGCCAATTTGAGCTTAGCCACATACGGATAGCCCAATCGGAAATGCCACCAAAGAGGGAAAATCATAGAACTCAAAGCAGGTGAAGTGGCAAAAGAACAAACATCAGCATCAAGATAATAGATAGCATCTTTCTAATACCTCGAATTAATCATCATCTTGGCCTTGAGGTCCTAAAAGACACAAGAAGTAGGAAAAAATGTTAAATGTAAGGTTTTAGTTCATTGACTAACAAAAAATAAATTAAAAGTAAATTAAAGGGAGAATCGGGGACATAAAAAGACTAGAAGATAAGGTGAAAGATGAAGATGGATGAAGAATACTTTTCTTAGCCTAGATGAACTATCAGCTAAGAATGATATGATGTTTAATACGAGTCAAATTAGAGAAAAGAGATGAATTACTAAGCTGGTAAGGTCTCACTAGTAAGAATCTGATCTTGAAGCCCCAAAAATCAATATCTAAACCAGAGAATAATGATGCAATCATGAAATCCTTCCGTTGACACTTCTGTTGTTGTAAATCGGTAGTGAATGGACGATACTATAACCACTGATCCCACAAACTGATAAGCTTACTATAATATTCAGATAGACTTTCCACCTTGTTTAGTTGTGAAAATCTATTTATATCACTCATAAGCATTGGAGATATTGTTCTGATTCGAGAAAGAGTTTACAAGAGTCCCAAATCTGCATAGAAGTATCATGAAACTCTATGGTGGTTGCAATATGAGGCTTTAAACTATGTCATAAACAACTCATAACAATAGAATCTACTGTTTTCCAACTGGAAATCACAAAATCTCCTTTGAATGAACTTTAATCTTTGTTTTCCTTTGAGAAAAAACCCTTAAAAGTATATGTCCAAGCTAATTTGTTGACACAATTAAGCCGGTTAGAAGTGCACATCTCAGTAAATCATTATCTTTAAGATCAATAAGTTTTGGATCAACCATATCATCTCAACTCTCAAGCCAGCAAGAACTAGACCAAAACCAAACCAATGTCACTCTGAAAAACAAGAATAAACTCCTGATAGACCAAATCATAACCAAATCAATGCAGATGCAAGATACCCATAACAATAAAAGTATTGATTGATCCAAGAAAGGAAGCATCGAAGCAAAGAAGAGCAAAAATTGAATTGCTAAAGGCCCATAAATGTCTGTAGAACAGATTTTTGCATAATTGCGAAAGTTTTTAACTTCAATACGCACCAAATCAACCTTGGATTAAACCCTTATAGGGTGTTTCGACACCTATAGAATGGGTATCAACCATAAAAAACAACTAACAATGTCGCGACTTGCAGATCGCAAACTAAGGTTTCACAAATTCAAAATTAGAACTTCAATACACACCAAATCAATCTCAGATTAGACCCAAACAAGGAGTTTTGGCACTTATAGAATTGGTATCAACGATTTAAAACACCTCACAAAATTGTGATTTGCAGATTGCGCACTAGGGTTCCGAAATCGAAAATAGTTTCGAAAATTCAAAAGGACATCAAACATCATACAAAAAATATATAAAAATCTCCATAATTACTGGGACAACAAGACAACCCAATCCATGTAGTCGATGTTCGCACAACCTGATGATGTCATGCCGATGCCATCATACGATAGATGACGTCCGCACTCTTGGTTAGCTCGCAATGAAGCCTGAATTTTTACAACTCGTTATAGGGTTGGATTAAATGTTTTGATATCAAGTTGAATAGCAAAATATGAATTTAGAGTTTGATAGAGGAAGAAGACATGATAGAGAAGAGTTAAAGGAGAAAGAAAAAGAGCCAAGGAGTTACTGTTATTTATTAAAACCTATTGCCATCACATAATTCTATCCTGCAGCATACTATACTAAAATAAAGACAAATAAAGACTCAAAAGCATTCCAAAAATGCACTCCATTATGCCTTAAACAAGTTCCATGTGAAATTTGAAATTTACTCTTTTTGTGGGCATGCTCCATGTCACTCGCCTAATGTCCACTTCATCTACTTTCTCTGCTAAAACTTAAATAGGCCTATTCATTGAAGCCGGAATAGGATAGGACTACAGACTACTCATACGTTTGGAACTTTGGATGAAGTCAGTTGTATTAGAGGCCTCAATTAATGGAAGCATTCAGCAAATGTATGGGTAAGGGGTCATAGTGGTAAAACTGCGAAAGCCCTGTTAATTGTGAAGGCTTGGGTTCCTATTTGAGAGCAGCCACTTTACACATCATGCCAAAACTTTTGGCTGAATTCAGTATATGCCTTCTGGCACCCTTAGAGTTCAAGGACATTCACTGTGGAATGACCTTCTTGGCCATTCTTTTGGGAAACTGTGAATGAATGCTATTTATAATTTGTTGCCAATTTGCTAGAAACCACACGTTTCTCTGGATCATCATAGTGTACTTCCACATACCCACTTAGAGAAAGGTCTTTTTGTGATGGATGACCCTAGAAACCATAATTTGTTGATATACGGCCTAGATTCGAATGATTGATGGAAGAAACACTAAACATATCCCAAACTTCTCGCTCTCACCTCTTTTTCAATTTTTCAAATCTTTTTTTTCGAGTTTATTGAAAATGGGCTCAAAAAAGGAAGGCCAATCAACGTTTTGTCGATGGAAGAAACTTCTAGGGTTCGAATCCATGTTTGGCTTTAGTAATCGGCCGATGCTCCTTTCTCAAACTAGAACAACTTGGGATGTTAGGAAAGATAAGGGAAGTCCACCTGAGCGAACCGACCAAGTGCCCTGAATGAATAAGAAATGAACAAGAGAGGGGATCAATGATTCTTATTTGATCGAGTTGAAACTAGCAACATGTTGATTACACAACGAAGGTTGGTAAGAGCTGAGGGACAATGCCCCCTAACCTAAGTGGGCCTACCAGCGAAACAACTGGTACTTGATCGGGCGGGGGCCTATTTCGTACAACACCCTAGCAGCAGGAAGAGCCAGTTGTCATTTGAAAGTAACCTCATTCATTAGCTTCCATTCCCAAGATCTCTCCGTGTGTGTGTGTGTGTGTGTGTGTGGGTGCGTGCGCGTGCTTGTGTGTTTTGGGCCACAGGTGTGGGGAGGGGCTTGACTGGCAAACTTTGTTTATTCCATTATTAAATTGGAATACCTGACCTTTATGTGCTTATCTTACCAACAGAATTAATCAGATGATATTATGGCCTGTGATAACCGTGGTCAAAGATAGCTTGACATCATTGTTGTACTCTCAATTGACAAATTTCAGCCTTTTTCAGTGGAATAATATTTGTTCCTTTTAAATGCTTACAGTGGCCTGAATTCACTGCTAATTTACCAGCTCTTGGCAACTTCAAGATCAATTCATCCTTTTTCAAGAAGTTTGATTACGGAAGTGCAACGGTATTTGTTTTGTCCCTTTGGTTTTATGATAATTTCAGTCCCTGAGTTTGTATTCTGTTATTTTTGGGATAATATGATATTGAAGATAATACAATGTAGTGTATGCTACATCCCATCCTCATTTCTTGCCATTTCTTTTACAAAATTTAGAAGATGATTTAGCTTTACACTTATTGATGTAGGCTGGGAACACAGTTGATGTCTCATTTTATCAATGCTCATGTGTGAATCGTATTTACCTTCTTTTCCTTACTTTTTAAGAGTTAAGAAGAAAACGACATTTTTTTTGTAAGCCTGTGGTTTTGAGCATTGGTTTCAACAATGGTAATGGTGGATTCTATCACAACTTATTATATTGGTTTCATTTGATATTGGGGGATATAAGCAATATACAATTAACACAAAATTTCTAAAAGGTCGAAAAGAAATCAGAAATATTAAAAAAATTAGGTAACATCAGAACCGTAAAGTTGGTAGAATCTATCCTCTTTAAGTCTTTATACATAACCTGTGTATTTCTTTGTTAATCTAAAAACCGAAAGTATCATCTCTCCCTTCATGATTATAAGTTTCTTGGTAATATTTGCATCGACTGTGTAAATAATTCCACAGGTGATTTTCTGTATCTGGTTCACCCCCAAAACCTTAATGTCAGACCAACAATGGGCAATGACCCTTTACAAAATAATCTTATGTTCGTTGTTTCACATTTTTGAGATTTAGGTTAATAATATTTGTTGGATACAAACATTTTCTGGGGAAGTATTTGTTAGCATGCTATCTGTAGGCAAAATGTTGGCGAATGCTTAAAGGAATCTTGTATTTACATTGTGATTTGTTTTCATTACTCTGATATCTGATACTTCAGACAACTTATCTGAGACAGCTTTCTACTTAATTGTCTTTGTTCCTGCCAATAATGATCTGTCTGGTTATAACTCTTGTTATTGGCTGGTACTCTTCTCAATGTTTAGCATTTTAGCCAATCGACTATTCTTAAGAACTCAGATAATGCAAAATCATATACTTGCTTTGGCCATTTTTCACATTCCCTTCCCTAGTAGAACTGCCATAGGCTCATAGCTACTTACCCAAAAAAGAATTGCCATAGTTTTTGCTGATTGGCTGCAAAACCTCCTTCGTGGAAGCATGTTAATCAATCAGGAAGAATATTGCTTGCACATTTTTTGCCCTATAGTCCGTTTTGTTTTCTTGTTGGATTCTGTTTTATTGATGAGTGCTCCATGCCCAAATACCCATAATGAAGAACGGTTCTCAAACCCAACCTATGGTGGATCCCCAGACAGTAAAATCTCTTGATCTTTTTCCCCATGCCTTGAGAATCCGAGATACTCCTCCTCACAGATCAAGTAGTGACACTACTCATGATAAGCTTAAGCCGCAGTCTTTTTGTTCAGATAAATATAGTCCCTTCAGCCGGCTCGCTCAAGTGGTCTTCCCCTATCTTCCTTAGCACTTGTTTTGGATTGAAAAGGGAATAAGAAATAGACAGCAGATGGAATCAATGATTCTTATTCGACCAATTTGAAGCTAGCAACATGCCGATTACACGTTAGAGGTTGGTTTCATACAATGCTTTTGCAGTAGGTAAAGACAATTTTCATTTAAAAGTAACGGCTCTTCTCTCGTTCTATGAATCTACAACTTTCTGTACTGAGTGACACTCCATCCATATTGCTACTAGTGGTTGTTCTTAAATTTTCATTCTATCGTTTGTTTGACAGCTTAAACTAAGCTCAAGTTTAGATAGGCCTTCAGTTTTTATCAAGATAGGTCAAGGTCGCATTGGAACGGTTGGTAGTTCCTTAGTCTCGAAGCTCCTGAAAACCATGATATATTTGTTGGGGTCGCAAACTCAGTTAAGTGTCTGAAATCTTGATTAGGCTTTATCTTTCTGGGAGTGTGTTAATCTTATTATATTACTTTATTGATAGATTAAACCTAACTAAGTCTTGTGTGCCAATCGCTTTGGGTCTGCTTCCTGATTTTTTTCGCTATTCTGCAATGTTAAACACTATAATAAAAAATAATTTACAATTACAAGCTTCATCTTCTTGACACTAAACTTTCATGGTGTATTTTTGAAATATGTTGTTAACTTAATCCCCAGGTTAGGTTAATTGCGTCTGTCCCTGGATATCATACGGGTCCTAGTTTGAAAAAGTGGGGACATATGAAGTTGCGTACAATTCTTCAGGATTGTACCTTTGACAAGAAGTTTCAGAAGTCTCCTCTTGTTTATCAGGTAGTGCCTGCTCTTTCTTGGTTTATACAGCAACAGTCAATACATGTATATTTTCACCCATTTGTATCCTATTATACATGTTATATTTTCACCCATAGCTCTCTTTTGCTTTATTGCAGATTCTCATCTTAACACCATTCTCTATACTGTATGTTAGGCGTAATTTCTATGTACTGTAAAGGGAAACAATATGTGTAAGGTAAGGGGAGAATGAGTGGGGAGGATGAAAATTATGATCTCCCTCTTCAAGGACCATAAGAATAGGATTATCTTATATTTTGGCCTTGATGGAGAATTAGGCAGTCTTTCAATGAAAGGTCTGTTGGGAGTAAAGGACCTGTGCATGTATCTAATATATCTATCACATGGAAATAGATAAATTATAGTCAAGGTTATGTTAAAATGTTAAATGCGGAAATATATTGTCCCCGTCTTCAAATGGAAATAACTAGCAATTACCTATGCCTAAAGGTACTTTAAACATAATTTTATCATAAAACTAATTTTAAATAGTGAACATTCTCCTTAATTATTTACAGTAACAATGTATTAAAAAATAATTTTTATTAGTTTCACTCTTAATTCCAACTATAAGCACCAACAAAAATATACGTATATCAAAATTAAAATGCATTAAATTAACTATATCTTTTTTTGCTATGTATATGTGTATGCACATATTAAAAATAGATTTTTTTTATACTTTTGCTAATATTTTATGAGAGTAAAAAAAGTTAAATTTCAAATAGAGAGAAAAATTAGATTTGAAATGAGAAGGCTTGGGAGTTGGTTAGTGAGAGAGGGGAGAGAGATAAAAATGTAAGAGAAAAAGTGTAAACAAATCCTAGCCTTTGGATATACCGCATAGACAAATATCATATCAAAAGTGTTGTGTATTGTAACATAGATATGTACTTTTGTATTTGTCACTCTATTTGCAGGATGTTCTTTCTTATTTGATACCTCAATCTTATTGAGTTTTGGGCATAGCCTTTTCATTTGGTCCTGTTGCATTATACGTGTAAATAGATATGAAAGCTATGTGAGATTGGTGGCCTTCTGAAATGTGCTTAGTGCAGTGTTTCTTCATCCCTAGCCACATTAGGTAGCTAATATCTGTTACAAAACCCAGTTTGGGCCAATATGAACGTACAACTGTGGTATATCAACTGTGGGCCTGTCAATGAAAGTCTCGGACCAGTAGTTTAGAAAGTATACTACTTTGGGTTGTATTGTAGTAATGAGAATTGGTAGGTCTAAATCTTGCTCCCCCCTTACAGGAATATTTTTCTTTTCTCTGTAATACTTTCATGTTCTTCGTACTTTGTTTCAGTTCTCCTCTCTTGGTTCTTTGGATGAAAAGTGGATGTCTGAGCTAGCATCCTCAATGTCATCTGGAGTTTCAGAAGATAAAATCCCTCTGGGTTTAGGGGATCCCCTAATAATATGGCCTACTGTGGAAGATGTCAGATGTTCATTAGAGGTAATATCAAGTTTGTGAGCCATTTTTGTCATAGCTTAGTCATGTTTCAATTTTTTATTTTATTAGACTGCAACCTTTTCCAAAGAAGAGGAAATGCTAAGCTGTTTTCTGTACTTTGGGAAATTTGTGGCTGGAACATACCTTAGTTTATGTAACTCAAAATTTGTATCCATAAAAAACATATAAAAAACTAGTTATGATCCGTGCCTAAAGACACTTGGTTATATAATTTTAGTAATTTAAGAATAAAACATTAATTAATACTTAATAATTTAATAATTAGTTAATCGGCCAAATTTTAGGCACTCAATTAAAACTATGACTTTATTAGTTTGTTAATTTATAGAGGTAAAAAAAGATCAACAAAAAGATAATAAAAGTAAACGCCAAATTATTATTATTTTTGTTAGATTAGTAAAATGAGAAGTAATATCACTTAATGTTTTTTTTTTTTTACATTTTTACATAGAAAAACATAAGAGAGGAGAGTGAACAAAAGGGAAGACTAAGATTATCTCATTTCAAGGGTTGGATTTTTGACACTTATATAGATGTCACGTCAAATTGTTCTATCTTGTTATATAGATTTAGAATCAAGTTCTCTCAATAATTCAACTTATTTTATAGCCTTGTGTACGCCACCATCTGGACATTCCATTTTCTAGATTCTGCTAGGCCTGCCATACTTCTTGGGCTTGTGTTTCTGTCATGGCTGCAGTCACCAAGAAAATTTATTTTATTTTTATGCTCTTTCTTATTTTTGTTTTGGTCTACTGGTTAACATGCTTATTTTTCAGGGTTATGCTGCTGGAAATGCCATTCCAAGTCCACTAAAAAATGTGGAGAAAGATTTCTTAAAGAAGTATTGGGCAAAGTGGAAGGCAAGCCACACTGGTAGAGGGTAAATTAATTTCCTCCTCTCATTTCTCTTAACATCTCTTGCATCCGGGTGGCATCTTAGTAGTTGTGCCCTCTCTGTTTTATGCCCCATTGTCTGACGGCTTCTACATCATTTTCACAATGTGGCCTAATGTCAAATTGTTTATCTATTAATGCAGTTTCTGTTAAAGGCTCAACTCTTGGCTTTGTAATGGCAAAAAACAAACTTGACATATTGTTATCTGCTGTGGCTATGCTTGACTTACAAATAAATAAATAAATAAAAGACACAATGTTGGGAAATTAGGAAGATATGGCTGATTGTATGGAAATAGTTAGGCAAGATTGTATGGCTGATTGTATGACTGTAAATTAAGAAGATATGGCTTGTTGTATGACTAATTATATGGCTAATTGTATAGCTGTAAATTAGGAAGCTATGGCTGATTGTATGACTAATTATATGGCTGATTGTATGACTAATTATATGGCTGATTGTATGGCTGTAAATTAGGTAGTAATTAGTCAATGATTATAAATTATGAATGTATCTTTATTAGGTAGACTAATTAATGATTCATTTATTAGTTTAGACCATTGTAATTTCTATAAGTAGAGATTAGTGTAATTCAGGATTTGATTGAATTAATGAGAAAATTATTTCCAAACCATTCTCTCTGTCTACAGTTATGCATACGTATACCGATATAAGTAGATGCAATGGTTTCAGACCTTCACGTTTTGACTTTCATTCGTATGTGTTTGTGTCATAATGGAAGTCTAATCTTTTGCCACAGGCAGACCTTAGGTTTATCTGGAACAACTACATGTTGGTTTCGGACCTTTACGTTTTGACTTTCATTTGTATGTGTTTGTGTCATAATGGGAGTCTAAATCTTTTGCCACAGGCAGACCCTAGGTTTCTCTGGAACAACTACATGTTGGAAGTGCTCATAGATAATAAGGTGGGTTTGCACCAGTCATAGATAAGTATTAATGTTTCCACTTTTTATCAGACCGCTGTTCAGATTTGAACCTTCAAAGGAACAGAGTATTTTCCAAATATCATCTACTTGAAAATCAATTCCAAACAAAAATTAGTATATTTCGATCTGACAATGGAACAGAGTATTTTAATAAAATTTTGAAAATATTTTTACAAGAAAAATGTATTTCTTATCAATCTTCATGTCGTGATACATCTCAACAAAATAGAATAGCCGAAAGAAAAAATAAACATTTGCTTGAAGTAGCCCGTGCTATGATGTTTTATATGAATATTCCAAAATATTTGTGGGGAGATGCAGTTTTAACTGCATTTTATTTGATCAATCGGATGCCTACACGAGTTCTTCAGTAAATCACTCCATTAGATTGCTTAAAAAAGAAATTTTCAAAATCTCCCATTCATTCAGAATTGCCGATAAAAATTTTTGGTTGCACAGTTTTTGTTCACATACCACCTAAATCTCAGTCCAAATTAGATCCGAGGGTTGAAAAATGTGTCTTTTTAAGATATGCTCCTCACCACAAAGGGTATAAATGCTTTAACCCTCAAACCAAAAAATTCCATATGGATGTTTTTTTTTGGAAAATACTCCCTTCTTTACCAAAATTTGTTTTCAGGGGGAGAACATGAGTTAAGAAGATAATATTTGGAAAAATTCTACACCTTTACCTAATGCAATTGTTGACTTTCCCTCTCAAGATACCGAAATTCAAGTAGATGATATTGGCAGAATCGATTTTTTACCAACATAGAAGGAAATACTGCAAAAGGATACATGTAATCCAAATTCTGTGCTTCTGGTTTATACTAAAAAGAGGATTCCTCAAAGAAATAAAGATCTGTCTATCATCTCATTACAGAATCAATCAGAATCCCTGAAGAATGGAACCCTGTAATATTTCAGGTAACTCTTCTCCCACTCCTGTTTTATCTGATTCTAATCCCATTTTACCTTCTGTTCCTATTTTGGATTTAGATCCTATAGAATCTCCAAAACATAAAATCTCAGATCTTGATATTCCAATTGCCATAAGAAAAGGAACCCGGACATGCACTAA
>JAOTRH010000026.1:6716687-6772399 GCA_034768845.1 Heliamphora exappendiculata | reverse complement strand
AGTAAAGATGGAATCCCATTGAGGCAATAGTAATGATGAAGTTACATATACAAGTTTAAAACTGAAACAAAGCATTGAAGTGTGAAGTTTTTAGCACATTGATAATTATTTAATGCTTTTGAAGTATTATATGATATTGCACGTGATACTCTCATGTAATATCGTGGCGATAAATTTTATAATAGCAACATAATAACTCGTTTTGTTGTGTGGTAAAGAGATAAGAGATGATTTATATCTATAATGTTAGTGATTGTAATTATTTATGTACTGAAAATATCACGTGCATCGACAACATTACCTACATATGTGATATTTTGTGAGTACTTAATAATTCGGCCCCATTTTAAGTCAGTAATGGTACAAGCTTAATAATTTGGTCCCATTTTGTGAGTACTTAATAACTTGGCCCCATTTTAAGTACTAAAATATTTACTTAAAAATACTGTTTATTACATTTTACACACGTTTTTAATGAATTTTCAAAAAAATGTGAAGTGTTTTTTTCCTTTTAACAGAGTTTTTTAGTACACGTTTCATGCATTTTTTAATATCTCTAAACTTATCATTTATAAGCTAAAAAAGAGTTTTGTAAGCTTTCTATATGACCACACATTTTCCAACAAAAGATGAGTTTTTTTTTCCATTCTTTCTTTCTTTATATATATTTTCCAACAAAAGATGAGTTTTTTTTTAATTTTTTCTTTCTTTCTTTCTTTATATATATACAATAACCAGGCCCAATATATTGTGAATCATCTTAATCTTCCTAGTAATTAAGTAAGTAAAATAAATGAAACAAACACATGTAATAAAAGATGATTTTATTTAACATAAAAAGAGACTTACAATCTTTTGATACAGAATTGAGAACTCAAATGAATTTTATTTTACACGAGATAGACAAGACCTATATGAGAGAAGGTTTATAAAAACACACTATGAGGAAACAGCCCTTCTCCATAGGTTTAAATAGACAAAACGCAAGACACGAACTTGGAAAAATTTACATTATAGGAAATGAACAAGGAAAAGACACAATATTATTACTTTTACAAAAGATTATTCTTTTACAATTCAAAACAGTAACCACTGTCGGGGAATCTGATGATGGATATCACTTTTGACTGAATGACTTTGCAGAGGTTCAAACAACTTTAGAGAGCACCGAGAAAAGTTATTTGTTTCTTTGCACCGTGTTAAAAGGTGGGAAAGCATCTTTTGTCTTTCGATAAGAAAAGCATGCAGAGCAATAATGGGATAATGGAACAAAATAGAGGCGGCTGTCAAGACGTTGGATTCTTTCGATAATTTAAGTCTTATGGATTTCTTTTGATAAAATTACATACGATTGATGTATGAACCATTTATTCTTTCGATAAATTGATAATAATAATAGATCAATAGGAGCTTTAAACTGTCACAAGGACTATGTGTCAAAATTGACGCCAAAACAGTCATTTTTGTTTGATTGAGGACTCACTGGATCAGATAATAAATCTCAAAGGAGATCATCATTATCAAGCTGAGTATTTAATTCTTTAACAAGTACTTTTTTCAATGCATTTTTTGATGAGATTAAAGAAGGATTCTTAGAAAGAACTTTGGATTTGATAGCAGAAATATTGACATTGATAAATTCTGAAGAATCAGAAGTTATAGATTTAGGAGACGATGATGATGAAACAAGTTTGGATTTATAGGATGATTTTGATGTCTTTGGAGTCTGAGCTGCTTTCTTTACATAATATTGTTTTAAGGCTTGGGGATAAATTTCTTTAGGAATTTCAAACTTATCCCACAATCGAGATGCAAATTCTCTGGCAAGATAAGGAATCAAATTTGTAAGACTGACTGTATACTTCAACTGAAGCAACTATGAAAGGAATAAGTCAGCATAAAAATATAAAAGTGAATGATTGTGACGTTTAACATAGATCACATAGGTCACATAGAAGGATGAGGACCAAATTGATTCCACCAAACGTGAAACCAATAGGGAATAGAAGATTGAAAATTATTACAGAATTTTAAAAACCACGAATGTGTCATCGTGTCATTTTAAAAATATAAAATATGTGTAAATACTTTTTGATAATCATAAAAATTATAAATTTTTGGAAAAATAGACTCATTTTTAAAATGTTTATTAAAAGAGTCGTCATGACCCCATTCTCTTTTAGAAATAATTTTTAAAATAATACATTTAGAATAGTTAATGATGCTTCCATCACTACTATTGCTATTGTATTGAATTTTAATAGAATTAGTTTCTAATAAGATATTTTAAAAATATTTCCTAGAAGGGGTATCAGTCTCTGAAATATAATGCCATTTAGGTGGATTATATTTTTTAATAAAAGAGGTAATAGGTTTGGGTTTATTTTGATCACTTGCACTCATTACACTTTGTGAATCATCTTCTTCTAAAGGAATTATTAGAAATAAGATTTCACGGGGAATATGTGGTTGAGATTTTTTAGGTTTTGGAAAGGATTCTCTCAATTGGGTATGAATGAGAATTGAAGGAAAATTACTCATGGGACCTTTATCCTTAGACATTGTGTATAAAGAAAGATTTTGAATTTGCTGTAAAAATTCTCGAGTAAGAAAATCAAGAAGAGAATTAATATCACTTTTAATATATTCAATATCAAATTCAAATATAGATAAAATAGCTTGTCATCTAGTAAATATTTGTTTTGAAGCAATATTTTGAACATCTTTTTGCAAAATATTTTTGGCTGCTTTACAATCAATTCTTAATAAAAAATTTTAATTTAATAAATAATTTTCAAATTTTGTTATACACACAACAATTGATAAAAATTCTTTTTTAATGGTGGAATAATTACTTTGAGCCTGTTTTCATACTTCACTAGTATAACGAATGTAATTGCTCTTGACTTTTATATCTTTGTTTTAAGGTACCACCATACCCAATATCTGAAACATCAGTTTCTATAATTTTGAATGCTTGTGGATTGGGTAAATATAAACATGGGAGCTGTTTAGTATGTTCTTTGATTTTTTAAACAGCATGTGTGTGTTTATCTGTCCAAGATTTAAGATTCTTTTTTAATATTTGATATAGTATCTTTATGCATATCTTGATAGAATTCTTTTATATAATTTAAACTTCCTAAAAAAATTTATAATTGATTTTTATTTAATATTTTATCGGGGAATTTTGTTGCAAATTCAATGGATCCATCTATAAGAATTATTGTTCTTTGATATATATTATGTCATTGAAATCTTACTTTTGTTTAAAATAATTTCATTTTAGGAGCACTTAGAACTAACCTATTATTTTTTATAATATTATAAAATTTTTGTAAATGTTTTACATGTTGTGATATAGAGGAAGAAAATACTAATGCATCATCGATATAAATAATATAAAATTCTGTATGATCATTAAAAATATTATTCATAACTTTTTAAAATTCGGAATGAGCATTTTTTAGGTCAAAAGGCATTACATTCCATTCATAGTGACCAAAAAGTACTATGAATGCAGTCTTATATCGATCATTTTCATTAATTTGGATTTGTCAAAATCCTGATTTCATATCAAACTTCGAGAATATTTTTGTTTTATAGAAACAATTTGATAAATCTTTTTCATTTGGAATTGGATATCTTATCCATTGTAACACTTTATTTAATGGTTTATAATTAATTACGAGTCTTGGTGTTCCTCGCTCTAATTCAACATTTTTATTGACATAAAAAGCAGTATATGACCATGGCGATTGGCTTGGACGAATTAATTTTTTATTTAATAAATCTTGAATTTCTTTTCTACAATATTATAATTATGTTTGATCCATTTTGGATGGTTTAACTTTTGTAGGAATATTTCTTTTATTAAAATCTAGTTTGTATGGAAGTGTGACAATATGATGTTTTCTATGCCAAAAGGCATGAGAAAGATTGGAGCATAAGTATTTTTCAAACAAATTTTTAAATTCTTTAATTTTTTGTTATGTTTCAAATTGTTGTATTTGTTGTTTAATATGAGCATATGTTAATTCTTCTTGTAGGTAATGTATTTGTTCTTATTTAAAATTTAAATTAGTTTTTAATTCTTGTAAAGAATGTGGTTGATGTGGAAATATAAATGAGAAAATTATTTCTTCTATTTTCAGAAGTTTTGTTGATATGCCATGATGTGTTACATTAAATGGGATAATCACTGTTAAAAATGATATTTCTAATATCATATGTTGGGCGAGATCTTTAACTAATACAAAGTCTGTTTGTAAGTATATACCTTGATAACAAATATAAGTAATAAATAATTTATAATTAATATTTACAGCACTTCCATTAGCTGTGTGTAAATTTTGTTTCGTTTTTTTAAAATATTTTGTGAGAATTAATCTTTCACGGATACAATTGAGATCAGCACCAAAATCAACTAGGGCTATTACTTCAACGATAAATTCTTCATGAATAATTAAATGAATTTTTATATACTATTTTTGAAATATTATTTGATTTATCATAGAAAAATTAGTGTCATTAATTTGAAGATTAGAATTAGTGGGTTCTTCAATAATGATTCCTTTATTTTTATTAGTTTTGGTGTTTTTAGGTTTTATATTACTTGATTGGGATTCATTGGTAAAATTCATTGGTTCTCGTTTTTCTTTATCAATTTCTAGTTTATTAATTCTTTGTTGCAAATTTTTGACCTCTTATTTTAATTAATTAAGTTCTTGATACATATCAAATATAGTGGGTATTTGCTTAGGTTGTTGTTCTAGTCGTTTTAGAATACTTTTAAAATCAACTTTTTGATTAAATTTTTGTGAGATATGGCATTTTTCAATATGATCTGTCATAATATCTAAATATTATAAAATTATTTTAGATATTAATTCTTGATCATCTATTTAATTTAGCATATCGAGTATATCTTGTTCTGATTTAGAAAGAACATTAATTGATAAACCATTCATATTTAGGATTGTTTGATAGTAATCTTGTTGATTTTGACATTTATTGCAACATTGATTATTTTTTAATTCTTCTTCAGAATCACTTTAAGATGTAATAATATCTTGATTTAATTTTTCTAAATTTATGGAATAATTAGAATTGTCGGAATCAGATTCATATTCCGATTGAGTATCCTCATTATTACTTGGAAGATTAGAATTTAATCGCAAATTATATAATTGGTTTTTTAATTCCTCAAAACAATTAAGTTCATTAATTTTTTGTTTTGTATAACATTTGTTTGCAAAATGACCTATTTTTTTCACATTTTCAGCATGTATTATTATTTTTACTTGTGCTTGCTTGATTTGTAGATCTTTGATTTTTATTTAAAAAAAATTTTGATTGAGATTATTGTTTATACTTATTATTTCTATATGAATATATTTTATATGGTCTGTTATATTTTTTATATCTGGGTTTATATTTATACTTGGATTTATATTTATTATACTTATACGATTTTCTCTTTTTTTTGCTGTTATGTACATCGATTGGGAATTTTATTGTATTATATCCGAATTGATAACAGAATTGCATAATTCTGTTTCACCTAATCTTTTTTCTTTCTTTAATTATTTTTTTAATTTTATATCATTACAAAGGACTAATCCTTTGGCACAAATTTCAGAGATTAATTCATCATATGTATTCAAATGTATATTTATTATAAGGAATTATTCTATATATATATATATATATAATGAAATAGAGAATTTTGTAAAATATTTTACGTGGTATTTTATTCAACGATTAAGATATATTTTAATACAAATTTGATGGTTAAGATTGATTCTAAAAAAATTTATTCTCTCTTCTCTTTCTATGGTTGAAATATATTTAATTCAAAAATTCTACGATTAAAATTAATTGTCAAAAAATCTACTCTATCCTACATTTATTTCTTTAACTTTTTCATAATTTTGAAACCATCCTTTTTGATTTTCATTCTTGCAAATTTTTGTAATCAAAAAACACATCCATCTTTAATAAATGGTCAAATGAAACTTTATAGAAAATAAATTTACTTTTCAAATATAACGATTTTTTTTAAAATTCTACTTAATTGATAAGAAATTAATAAAATAAAAATAAAAAACCCCAAAGTTTTGTTTATATATATATTCTTTTTATTTTGAAAATAACTATTTATCGATAAAAAGCTTAATACGATCAAATTTATTTAATATTATTTATAATTTAAATTTATTTTCTAACTATTTTTATATTATTTAAATTATATAAAAAAGATTACCTAACATATTTTAATACTGAATGACATTTATGTGCTTAAGATATTTTTACTGTGCATAGAATACGCAGTGAGTGACTTAAATTATGTTTATTTTAATTTATAATAGGTATGAATTGTGATATTAAGAATTAAATTGTATATAAACTTATATTTAGATTAAAAAAAAACAATGATGCCAACTTAATATATATGTTAACTAGCGAATTACCTTTGTTTAAAAGCATTTTTCAATATAATTTTATACATTATTATTTTGATTTTTTTATTTTTGAAAATCTATGCATTTTGAATTATTATTCAAAATTAATCCAACGATTCAATTATAAACTTATATCTACACGATTATTTTGCTATCATATATATATATATATATATATATATATATATATATAAAAGCGACATTGCATCTTCCCATACCAAAGTGGTCCTCCACAGCCTTCCAAATTCTTGCTATACCTTTCAGTACGACAGTACTATGTAGCATGATTTTTCTATTCCTTACGTTTGTGGAGCCTCAACTCAATGAAGATTTAAACAATAACCCTAAAACATAAAATTCCCGAGAAAATGTACTAGAAAATCTAAAATTCTCTCTTAAACCAAACGGTGCCATCTTCAACCCTGTTGTCATGGTACTTAGCTAGCCACAAAAAGTAGATCAGTAGCAGATGATTGGAGACTCATAAAGTCCTCACATGTAAGTCCTAATTTTCAAGATATAACAGCAATCAAATAGGCAGTATTTTGATCACTTTTTGTTTTTTTTTTCTTTTTCCAGCCAACTGATTGATTCAACTGCCTATCAAAACTTTGGAGACATAGAGTGCCCTTTTTCAGCTACCATTCTTCACTTCTTTGATCACCATCCATTCTCACTCTCTGAGGAAGTTAGTCTTTCTTTTTCTCTTTTTCTTTTCTTTTCTTTTTTGGAGTCTACATTTCTACACTTTTCTATATAACAGTTGGTATTGAAGGCACCTCCAGTATTACCCCTTCTGCAAGCCCATGAATAGGCTCTTTTGCATTTAGTTAGTTCCAAGGGGTGACTTTGAGATCAGCAATCTCTTTCTTTTTCTCTTCAAAATATTCAAATGGCTGACTCAGAACACTCTTCTTCTGATGAGACTTCTGTTTATTCTCAAGGTACCTACCCGTATTGCGCTTTTATTTTTATTTTTTATAAGCTCTTCCTTTTGCATGGAGGCACTCACTTTCACAGAATGTTTCTGCAAAACATTCCTGGGTTTTGATACATATATTCATACATACTATATATATGTGTGTGTGTGTGGATGAAACTTGACTCAAGGCAACCAGTTGGGAAGAAGCTTTGGGCATGCGCATTCACCTTATTTTAGTACTGTTAATTATTGGTGTCATTGCTTCTTTTCTTTCTGGCTATGTTAAATATATGTATAAGTATTAAATTTATCTAATTCTTATATCAAATAAATTGGAACACAGTAAACTATTTTCATATTTTTTTAGCGTATTTTGTTTATTGACAGGACAAATGGTGTTTACAAACTTACATTTAGCAATTCATGCATAACATAAGAATTTATATGCTTTCTACGTAAATACCCGATTACAAATGTCGGGCGCGTCACATACTCTTATCCAAATGTCAGAATGTTTGGCATAAATACTTTACACTTTCAGAACCGTCCATATAACATTGTTGAGCATAGCCTTACATTCAGTGCTTACGTGCTTTCTGGGCTGTTTGTTTCAGAGGAAACTAGTAGAGAAACTAAACCCGAATTCTCCGAAGATGAGGAAACACTCATTATCAGAATGTATAACTTGGTGGGAGAGAGGTAATTAGTTATACATTTTCCCACCTCCTTTGTTCGGTGCTTGTGTATTAGCTTCTTTCAGACTCTTCAACATCGTGCTTCAGGTGGTCTTTAATTGCTGGGAGGATCCCCGGAAGAACAGCTGAAGAAATTGAGAAGTACTGGAATTCCAGATACTCGACAAGTGAATGAAAATTCGCAAATTCGGCTGTGTTTGTTCGAGAGAGAAACCGAGTGATTTTGGTGGGTGAGGCAGACCAAAGATGGAAGTGGAGAGTTCTCAGCACAACACCATTGGCATATTGAAGAGACCAAAACAAACGTGATCTGGGTTAACTTACCATTAATATCACTTGTATCTATCAAGTTGTCTTCATGTTATTGTCATATTTTAAGGGGGTTTTGCGTTTATTGATCATTTTTCTTGAGAGAAACTTAAATAGTGCTTTTGTTTGGGCTAAAGTTCCAAAAAAAAGAAAACTCATTAAAGGTGGGAGAAAAAAGCCACAAATAGCCACGTTATCCAATCGCCAAATTATTCAGTTCCACCTAAATCAAACATGAATTTATCTAGTCTGTTATCTAATCTTACCTAAATCAAACATAAAAAGCTTACCATCATCTCTTTATTAATTCCACCTTACTACCACTCTATACACTAATCCCACCTCATTATTAATTTTTAACATATACTGGTTATCAAACGAGCCCTTACTACTTACTAATCGTGAGCCAGAAATCCACTAAACCTTGAGTTCAGTACCTAATCAAGCTTCACAAACGCAACAGAACTACTATTGCCCCACTTTGGAATGATTATCATGTGCTGCTTCTTGTGGCCAGAGTTTTACTAGGAAATGAAGATGACAAAACCAGGTCATCCCTCTGTTTAAAACACCTCCTTTCACGTAGCCTAGCAAGACATTCATCAATAAAAATATGCCTCTTAATTGTTAAAGAGCTATTACCAAAGTTCTTATAATTTTATTTGGTATTCAAAACAAGTTCCTCTAAAAATTTACTTCACAAGTTTCCACCTTCCATCTAAGAGTTCCCATTCTTAGCAGTTCTCGACTCTCCATTGTTGAATCAAAGGAAAATGTGCAAGTATATCAATATAAGGTTAATCTGTCTCTGATGATAAGACTGCTAGGGCCCTTTGGTCAAACACCATATGGAAGCAATACCAATAAAATGGTTAAACCAACCCTGCAATTTTCTTTCCAACCTTGCAAGTGGCAATTCTCAATGCATGTCAATAAAACTGGACTGAAAATAAATAGGGTTGCCTTAGGACATGTTCTCAACCTACACAGCCCACAGTAAAATCTAAACACTTCTTAACTTCACCTGCTAATTTGCAGAATAGAATGCCATTACATTCAACAAAGCCAAAACACCATTCTATGAAGGATAAGTGGGGCAACTCGAATACAGCCATGACTAGCACATTTCATTGATCACAAAGAAACATACTAGGCAGTCAACTACATGACATGAGTGTTTAATATTTGTCTAAATAACAAATTCTATGAGCTATCACTTCTTCATAGAGGCCAAATTGTGTACAAAACTCAAAAAGTGACATTTAGCATGGAATGATAGCGATATAAAGTAGAACACAGCCATCGTCTCCATATCATACATTGCTCTGTTTGTAAAACTTGGTATCTAGGACTTGCTTACCACACATTGCGCATACTCCTGCACAAAGCAAAACCACATAAGATAATTTCCACACAAATATATATATATATATATATATATATATATATATATATCAAAAAAAATTTCACAAAATAGAATTAAATAAGATGTGAAAAAAAAAACTCACAAAAGAAAATTAAATAAGATGTGCATAAAACAGCCAATTGCATAGTTAAAAATCAGCTCAGAATCACAGATTACTACTACCTTTAGTGTAAGCACAGGTGTGACAGTACTTGGCATCTTGGTGTACTTGCTGCTTGCAGATCATGCACTTGGTATTTCCATATGGAGTCCATCTGCAAAGAAATCAAATTCTGAATCAGTTTAATGGACAATATGGAAAGCAGACTCACATGTGAAAGAGATACAGAACAAAGTTTTATTTAATTATGAAATTGAAAAAAAAAAACAAAAGTGAGAACAAATTCAGTCCTACCAATCAAACCAAATAGGTAATAGTAACCATATTTCATATTTCCTTTTATCCTATACAACCATACCAATATGTTGGGACATAACACTAGACATCCCTTTAGTCCAAGAGTTAGACAAAAATACTTCTCTAAACGAGACAGACAAAACTACAATAAAAAAGCTATCATGAATCTGTGACTGTGACAATGTGAACAAAACTCATGGTGGTGTGTGGTTTTGAGGGTTCTGTGGAGGCATGGTAATGGGAATACACCAAATGAAATAAATACCTAATCGCTGAACTAGGTACCATTGAGACAATGTCAAAGCAACCTGATTATGTACTTTGTGCCCATCGTAATTGCAGTATTAGTTCAATGTGCTAATAATATCCAGTATAACAGGAAAGCAACTATTCGTTTGCTTCGTTATGATTTGTAACAATTTAAGTTAACTAGGAAAAACAGCCCTTTTCCATTAAATAGGAAAAAACCCTTTTCCATTAACTTGTTCGATTTAAATTAAATTCAAATTAACTTGTTCACCCGTGCTACTTCTTAAAGCAGTAGTTTTGGCACCAGTTATTGGTATAATGCAAGGGGAAGGTTCAAACTCAAAATCATAAAGAAAAAACAAAACCCAAAATTTCATAAAATAAAAAACATACAAGGACATATCACTTCAGCGATACGTGCAAAATCCGAATGTCATCACATTTGTGCATTACAGGTTAAGCTAATATTCAACTATTCATACGAATAAAATACGTCGGGGAGAGTTTAATTTTAAATACAAAAACTAGGGTTTAACTGGATTCGGGTAAACGCTTTAGAATTGGCGTACTTTCTTTGCATACATCCGCGAATGAACAAAACGTAAAATTGCAGACCTAACAAACTTTGTACAAGTAAATCGCAAATCGATGAATCGACAGTGCAAGGGAATTCCTCTAGAGAGAGAGAGAGAGAGAGAGAGAGAGAGAGAGAGAGGAATATGACCTATTTTTCTTGGAGAGGAGTTTGTTCTCGTTGATCTTACGGCCACCGCCTTCGGTGGTGTTGCTGGCCCCTTCCTTCCACTTGTCCGGAACTATCACCTTCGCCAACTTCTTCTCACCTACAACAATATTACACAATTCAATACATGAATAATTATAGGTATACAACATACAGATTAGAATTCATGTCAAGATCTGTGTATAAGCTTCGAAGGAAACGAGGAGGACGACGAGGAACTTACACTTTTCGCACACCATTAGTATTGTTTCTGCTTTACAGAGAGATCTGTCTCTCTCTCTCTGCGAATTTCCCAGAGAAGAATGGGAGAGAAAAACAGACGAGAAAAGAAACTTGGGGTGCGTGCTGCTCGCACCGCACGCTACTATAGTTCGAGTTTTTTTTTTTTTACATATTTTTATAATTAATTTCGTTTATTACGTTGAATTTATTTATTTTATTATCTATTTTAAAAAATAAATTTAATATAATGTTTGGAATTATTTGAATGAATAGTATTTATTTAATTATTTTTTTCAAGATTTCCTTATTAAGGTATTTTTTAAACTTTTTTGCTAAAAGCTAAATAAATAATACAAATTATTTAACAAAAAAAAAAAAAAAAAAAATTAAAAAGACAAATTAAACCACTAACCCCTAAAATACATGTTGAGGAATTAGAATAGTCACTTAGGTATCTCTTGCTCTGTTGATGGTAATATCAATGATCACTTCTTTTGAGCTTTTGATCAACTTGCAAAGAAATGAGAAATCTTTTAACACCAATGGAGTGCTGGCTAAAGTGGCTTTGATGTTTAAGTCAACTGCTTAAAATAATAGGAGCTTAATTTAATTTTTGCCAAAAAGTCTAAGTAGTCAAAGACCCCTATATCAAACAGTTGGATAAAGCAAACTTACAATTTTGGACATCCCTTTTTTTGAATGTTAGAGTTTGGTATTACTAAAATTAATAATTTATAAATTATAATTTGTAATAAAAATTATGAGTATTTTTATAAAATTTGTATTTTGTAATTGAAATAGAAAAAAAAATACTTATAAATTATAATAAAAGTTGTTGGAGATTAAAAAAATTTATAACTTATATATAAAATTGTTAATATGGAGCTGAAAATTATTACAAATAACGTTGCCAAACACCCTAGGAAATTTGATTTTTTTATTTACCTTTTAATTTAGCAGGTTCTCACAATTAAAGAAATGTTTCAAATTTGACAGCAAATGCATGAGCATGAACAATTAAAATGTTGTTGCCTCTTAACAACCCATTTGGTTATAATAAGAGAAAAAAAAAAGAAATGATTATATTTTCTCTCCTTAAGTTATAAAAAAAAAAAGAAAAAGAAATAATTATGATTTCTTTCTTTTTATTTTGGATTAATTGAAGAGAAAAGAAAATAATTTCTCTACATTCTTGTTTGGATAGGTTTCATAAAAGAAAAAAAGAAAAAGAAAAAGAAAGAATACAAGTTATTTTACAAAAATAACATTTGTAGACACCCCAAGTTAACCCTGCTTAATTTTCGGTTGGTCCAGGTGAATCCAATGATGAAAACAAGTGAAATGCTACTTTTGAACGATTCTCGAGAAGTAATCCAAGACCAGTGTTCGAACATAATGATCAAAATCTTCAAACCTACTTTGAGCCGCCTACTTCAAAACCTTGAGCCGCTATCTTTGAATCTTGGGATCGCCATCTTCATTTAGG
Source organism: Heliamphora exappendiculata (assembly GCA_034768845.1). NCBI lineage: Eukaryota > Viridiplantae > Streptophyta > Magnoliopsida > Ericales > Sarraceniaceae > Heliamphora > Heliamphora exappendiculata. The sequence goes on along the minus strand of JAOTRH010000026.1, from coordinate 6,759,487 downwards.
CAACTGTCATAAGAACCTATTGGAAACCCTAGACAAGGTGGTAACCGCCAACTTTGAAACATGGGGTTGCTAACTCCATTGTGGCAACCGCAATAAGAAATCCCTGAAAACTTCATTTTTGTGGCGATTGCCAACTTCATACCTGACGACCGCCAACTCTAAAAATCATGACGTGCCCCAAAATGTGTAAGTATCTCATTGGTTGATGAATTCTATAAATATCGTACTATTTGTACGTTTTTCAAGAGGATAAAATTTAGGTAAGAGATACTCTATGAAAGTACCGAGAGAATACGAGCCTTGATGCCGACACACTGCTGCTTTGCTAAAGTACGAGTTTCAGTACACCGATACGCTGCCAAATTCTTGATTCATCCTGGAATTGGAACACATATCGAGGATTGAACATCGATCACCATTCTCAAAATTGAGGACTCGCCTAGGCTATATCTTGGATACTTTGTTAGAATCCCGACATTTCTTTCTTCACTTTTCTTACTCATGTGAAGAGGTTGGGTTATAATTTGAATATTAATTCTGTACTTTACTTTTTATTTCATGTTTAGTCATTAATTAAATTGAAAGAATGCTTTATCCTAAAAGTTGTTTAATAATGCTGTTACAGCAATCTTAATTAAATGCTACAATATTAATTAAACTCTACTTCATGTTAAAATCAAAGTAATCTTAGTTTGTTTACTCTACCCACATTGCACATTTGCACTTAACATGTTAATTCACTAAAACAGTTTTAACACATTTGGTAATTGCGACTTACAGTTTCGTTATTATCATAATCAATGCACTTACATTCATATAGATATAATTATTAATATTACATCCATATTTCATATTCCTTAATCAAAATAACTATTATGTCACTATGTAATTGTCGTCGTTTTTATTCGTTATGTTTTGTTAACTTAATTTTTTTTAATAGTATTCATTTTATTTTGTTTAACATTAAAATTCAAAAAAAATTTTAATCTTAGTTTAATTTTCTTTTGATGGTACCTCTTTTATTTTTCTCTTATTTTGTTAATAACAAACCTAATATTTATCATTTAGTTAGAGTCTAATGTTTTTAAAGCATGCTTTGATTATTTTGTTTAAAATCATGTTAATGTAATTTTAGGTTATTTGGTAATATACGTATTTGGTATGATAATTTTAAAGTATGCATTGTTTATTTCATTTGAAACCATGTTGAGAGTAATTTAGATTATTTTAGTTATTTGATAATATTGTTAGTAAATTTATGTTCATTTTTTGTTTGATTTGAATTTAGTAACTTTTTAGCACATATTTGTTTTTTTGTTTAAATTATGCAAATGTAGGTTATTATGTGACATTACATGCGGATTTACTCCATGTATTCTTTAGTTAAAAATTACATGCCGTAAGATTTAAAATTTTTCTTTTGATACTTGTTTTATTTGGCGTTCTATATACATATGTTATGTATTTTTCTTATTTAATTTTAGATATTCTCTTTTTGCCCCCATCTTCTGTATTTGTATGCATTTGAGAAATTTAATTAAGAACCAATGATGATTAGTAGAGGCCAACCTCACGGTTGGACGAACGGATTGCCTAATACATTCCCCAGTTCGTACCTTAGCCCTCGAACCCTTGTTTTCTCAAGTTACCGTTTTAAATATCAGTGGCTCATTTTGTTTTTCTTAATTTTTCTCAAAAATCAAGTGACGATTTCATTTTTCACAAAAAAGATTTTTAAAATTTAGTTTTTAAGGTGTTAAAGTATTTTCTAAGTGTCTCTTGAATTTTCTTATTTTTTTGAAACAAAACCCTAAATTCCAGTGCTACAGTATTTTTTGGCGGCTCTACTGGGGACTTATTTTTCAAAATAAATAAGCGAGCTAGACTTGAATACATCATTGGTTTTTAATATGAATATCGCATTTGTATTCTCGCACGTATTTGCATTGTTCTTAGCCCCTGCCTAGTCGACTTGATACCCCGGTCAGTTTATTATCTCGAGACTATGTTGGAGAGACGAGCAAGCCTTACTGGCTGCACGTTTTCACAGGTGCAGTAAAAGAGTTCTTGCGTACCGCTTGACCATGTACTGCACCACACTAGGCATGAGAGGTATATACTCGACTTTATTCAAAAGATACAATGATTGTTGACCAAAATTGGCCTTTTCTGCTTATAATTGTTTAAAACCCACCATTAGGTATTGACCCGGTAGGATTATTTATTTTTTTTAATTATATGTTTTGCATTCGTTTGTGTAGAACTTTTGTTTGTTTGTTTGGATTATGATAGTCTCTCTTCTGGGTTTCGACCTTGGTCTTCTTCTGGTGTTCCTTCGTTTTAAAATAGTTTTCCTCTCGAGTCGTAACCCGATTTTTGATCTGTTGGTCTAGAGTCTCGGGTTCTGCCCCATTTGTTGGCTTAGGCCTCGTTGTTAGTTTAAGATAGTTTTTTTCCTCTCGAATTTTCCCTTGCTTATCGGTTTTGTACCCTTGGTGATGTTTAGGCTTGTCTTCCCAAACCTCCATTCAGGTTTTTGTTTTGAGATCCCATTTGGCTTTGAGTTGTTTTCTTGCCGGAATGTTGCCCATGTTTCCTTTAGAATCTGAAGGTAACCCTCTTGTTGGAGTTTTATTGGTCTCTCGCTCAGTTTTCATGTTGGTTCTTGGGTCTTGGGGTTTCCAGTCGTTATGCTGCCAGTATGGGCCCAACAGGGGCATGCTTCTGTTTTAGTAGTTATATCTGCCCGTGGTCAGTTATTTTTGGTGTTTGAACTATTTGCTACATGTTATCAGGGTTCTTTTTGAGAAGTATTTGATACCAGTGATTCTATTTTTGGGGTTATCAAGTTTTGTTTCGGGTCTAGATTATTGAGTCAGACGGTTCGCATCCAGTGCGTAATTGGGCTCGGTCAGAAATCAGGAGGCTTTACAGAATTTCAAAACAGATCATTGAATCATCTGAAATAGTAGAGAGTGAGATGAACCTGACAGCTCTGGTGAGGGCAATCACTGAGATACAGAGGGCAATTGAACAGCAGACGCAGGCTCAAAACCAGTGTCAGGATCAAATTCGGGCAATCCAAGCTCACTTGCCGGGGGTAAACGAGCCGCAAGATGATACAAATAAAAATGGAAAAGACTTCTAGGCAGATAAACAAAGGCAAAAAGTGCCACTAATTGTTGTACCACCATGGGTTTCACGTTAGGTTGTGATAGAGGAAGAAAACACGGCTCAATCTAGGGAGTCCGCACTAGCAAAAAGATTGATCGAATGAAAAAAGTACTAAAAAAGGCAAAGGGAGTGAAAGAATACATGCTGAATGTAGGCAGTTTATACTTATTCTGAGATGCCAAACTTCTAGAAAAATTCAAGATGCTAGAGATGGAAAAGTTCGACGACACCAAAGATCCCCAGATTCATCTGAGGATGTACGTCAATACACTCTCTCTCAAGAAAATTGATGACCAGCTAAAGGCCCAATTGTTCCATCAATCACTTTTGAGGGCAACGCAAAAAAGATTTCTCTCCCTGGATGTTGCAAAAACCCAGACATGGGAAGACATTGCCATCGCTTTTGTTAGTCAGTACAACTATAACGTCCAGCTGGACGTCACTACCCGAGAACTCGAAACCACCCGAAAGGAGGGCCGGGAGTCATTTGTGGACTTTCAAACTAGGTGGAGGGGGAAGGCGGCCAAAATGACAAACCGATCGACGGATAAGGAACAAGTGAGAATTGTAGTCAAGAACCTCCAGTCTCCATTAAAGCATTTTTTGATAACACAGTCGCTGTCCACTTTCGAACAGCTGTTTGATGCCGGGGTCCAGATAGAAGACGCGATCCAGTCCGAAGATATTGAGAAATTCGAGCCAAGTCAGAAGCCAAGAAGGTCCTTCCCTAAAAACAATCAGAACCAATCCAACCATGCTATCAACTTCATCTCCCATCAAACAAAGTCAATTTGCTGAACCCCCATTCCGGATAATTAAATCCCTCATCTTTCACTCAGTAATCAAGTAATAACCAGTAGTCTCAATAGATGCTGAGAATAGTTTTTACTCCCCTCAACATACCATTGTCCACAACTCTGAAGCAACTTGTCGAGAAGGGGTTGTTCAAACTTTTGGACCCCATGCCTATACCCAATTTTTTACCACCAAGATACAATGCTTTCCAATACTGTGCCTTTTACCAAGGTCATGGACACTTAGCTGATAAATGCATGAGGCTGCGTCATGAGATTCAGGATCTTATCGACAATAAGGTCATTCCTCCGCCCACAGTTGCTCAAAAGCCCAATGTCACTACTAACCCATTGTCGAACCATGCTAAGCAAGGAGGAGTAAATCTTATCTAGCTACGGTAGTCGGATGATCCTAACCCCTACATCTATTTAGCACATCTCTCGCGCCCATGTATTTTAGTTGAGGAAGATCAGTCTTATTCCCTAATCATGGCCGGGAATGGTTAGGATATGATGGAGGAATGGAACGATGCAGCCTAGGAAGGCCATGGGATGATAATCTAGGTAGAGGACCAAGAAGAACATAACGATGACGACGATTGGCCTTTGGACTATCCAGTAAGGCCACATAGTTTTGGACATGTTCTAGATGGAATCACTCTTTCCCAACTTTTCGGAGAAAAGGTTTTTGTTGATGAAATGCAATCATACTGGTTGATCAGGACAGTAATGAAGTTAGATGAAGAAGAGTGGACAAATTTTTGGGCTACTCGAGAACAACAGATCAGGTACATCGAGGAAGATATTTGGGGATTGGATGAAATTGATAACACATGGGCGATCGAAGATGAAAAAGAAAGAAAGAAAAGACCAAAAGTAACAGTTTAGATGACTTGTGGGAGTTTAAGAGTTCTCTCTATGTGGCAGAGGTTAGACAGACCAACATGTTAGGATTATGAGATCCCGATGAGAGAGTTGAACATTTAACCCGGAGTGGATGGCACTTCAAGTCGGCCCAGCTAGAAAAGGAACAGACCTGTGAGAAAGAAAAAAGAGAAGAAACAAGATGAGGAAGACGACACTGTGCTAAAACAACTGAAGAAAACTCAAGCAAACATCAGTATTTGGGGATTGCAACACTCAAATAGAATTTAAAATTCTTAAAATTGCCCACTTAGAACTAGATTTAGTGTCCCATAACATTAGTATGAACTCACAAACCAGGTGCCCCAAGTAGTAGGTTACAAACAAAACAATCAGGTTTGAGATTTACCAATTTTTGTATACAAAGGGAGGGAAAGGTTAGAGGGGTGGGGTGAGAGAATTGAAGCTGATCATGGTGAGCATAAGAGAGAGATCGAGAGAGACAAAAAAAAACATGCCGTTGAGTCATTCGCAGTGCATTTCAGCTCACCAATGGTAGTAGCTATTGCTTAGATCGAACTAGTGTCTTGATCTGTTGTGAAAAAGAGAGAGCGAATGGTTGTAGAAGAGTAAGTCGAGTTGAGAATAACCTGAGCACAATGATAGCCAATATTGCAATAGGAAAGGAAGAGGGAGATGGAAAGGAGACATATTTGAGAAGGGTAATTTAGCATTTGGTCCCATTTTAGATTTTATTTTAGTGATAAGTTTCAAAATTAGTTCCAATTTAGCACAGGTCCTATTTCAAAATTTTGTTCCAAAACTACCCTTCCTTTTACTGCTCTAATCGTGTCTCTCAGAAGTTGTTTCGAACGGCTCTGAGAAAAAAGCTTCCATTTTTTAATTAAATTGACATTAAAACGTAATCGTGGAGATTCTCCACATCCACGTTTGGCAAAAAATCAGTGAAAACAAGAGGAAATACACATGATTGATACGAATTTAGATCGGGATGAGATTCAGAAAGAGAATCGACGAAAAAAATGGGTAGAATCAAAAAAGGTTTCATTCTCCTCCGATTTGGAAGTTATAAAATAAACTCTTAAATATTTGAGGTACTTAATTGCAGAAAATGATACATCATACTAACATTTTATACTTTCTATTGCAGAAAATGATACATCATACCAATATTTTCATATGTTAACTGCATTATTTTCACATATATCATTTTCATATGTTAGCTATATCATTTTCAGCAAAAGTGTTACATGTATAATTTTTTAGTAAAGTGTTACGCATGTTTTGTTGTGTATTTTTAAATGATACAAGTATATCTCATGTGTATCTTGAAATTGTTCTATATGTATCATTTACAAAAAAAAATTAATTTTTATTAATAATGTTTTGTGTATATCATTTTTTTTTAAAAACTATGTCATGCGTATTATTTTTTAATAATGTTATTGTTGAATTTATATCATTTGCTGATGTTATACAACGATAAAATGATACGGTGAAAATGTTTCTAGGTATCATTTTATAACTCTCGTTTTCTTGTCATCTTTCAATGTTTGTTTGATGTCTCATTTCTGATGTCTTATTTAATAATTTTCCTTCTAGGTTTAATGCATTATTTTCTAGTATATTTTGGTTGTCTCATTTCGTGGTTACTTTTTTTTATTCCTTGTCTCATTTTTGTTGTCTTATTTCTATTGCCATTTTGCTGCGTTTGTTAAAAAATGATACAATATAGTATATTTTCAAAGTTCTCATTTTTTGCATTTTTTGAATAATATTATAACCATATTGAAGATTGATATATTTTTAAAATTCTCATTTTATATAACAACTTTGTATGACGTTGCAAATAATTTTCTATGTATTATTTTTTGCAACAGTAAATATAAAATATTAGTATAGCGTATCATTTTCTGCAATACCAATATCAAAATGCAAAAGATTGCTTTTAAAAATGGCATACCAACTTACTTGGGTAACAAACGACTAGAAAAAACAACCATATGGCAGAAAAAATTTCTGCAAAGAGTGTAAAAATAGAAGAGAAAAATATTATTTAATAGAAGTTTATCAATGCCATCGAAAACAATGAAAGTCACAGAAAATGAAGAATATTAATTATCTCTATAGTTCTAACGTATTAATAATTGATATTTAAAAAAATGGAAAGTTGACAACTTTCAAAGCATCCTTAAAATATATCCTCTACCAGATACAAACAACCGTGTATGTATATTTGTATTTAATATCCTAATGGGTAAAATAGTCAGATATTGTATGAAGAATTTAAAAAAGAATCTCGTGAGATAAAAAAATATAATTATTAAGACTTATCCATAAGGAATTATTAAAAACATGACTCAAACCTAATTTACGCAAATGGATCTATAAAGAAACTTACAATATAGAGAGCAAAAATAGGGAGATAGAAATAGGGGTGGCAATCTTACCCGCCTTTGTCCCGCTCCGCTTTTTTTGTCTCGTTTTGTGCAGATTTTTTTTGCACCCGTTAGGTAATAGATAAGGACGATATTTGCAATTCTCGTTTCGTTTTTTTCCACCTCGTCCTCGATTAAATAAATTAAATATATTTAATATATAAACACGTGTATAAATGTTATTTTTTAACAATATAATAGAACTAAAATACAAAATATTGTATTTATTTTTAATTTTTTTTTGTATTTTTAATTTTTTTAAAATTTTAATTCTAATTAATGATCAATATTATTATTTTAACATCTTATCATGTAATTATTATTAGTATTAATCTCTTTTAAAATAAAAAATATATTTTGCATTACGCTCCGTCTGTGACCCACCACTTTTCGGATTATTTTTACCCGATTCCGCCCCACTAATAAATGGAGTGAAAATTGAGAACACGTCCTATCCCAAACTCATCCCGTTGCCATTCCTAGATGAAAATGAGACATATTTGAGACTCATCCGGTTGCCATTCCTAGATGAAAATGAGACATATTTGAGAAAGAGTGGCAACGAGGAAGGTTGATTACTGATTAGGGCACTCAAAACTCTCTATAAAGAAACTAACACAAATGGATGGATGAGGTGGACAGGAAATTAAGATCCCTCCAACAAAAAATCACATCGTTTCAATTTAAATTTTTTTGCTAACAAATCAAAAAGAACGTTTAGTTTAGTTAAGCATATTCGCCTCGACACAAATACCATCCTAAATATTTACTTTTTACAACTAGATTATTTGTGATTGTCATTTTGCCGTTGTAAAAAATTATTTTTTTACTTAATTTTTAGTTGGATGTATTTGTGTCGACATCAATATCATCGTAAATACTTTATTTTTTTAAGACTAAAATGTTTGCCACTGCCGGAATGTCAAATGCCAATTGCAACTCCTACCAATAATCCAATACAATACAAGAATTGGCCCAATATAGGCTGCCATATATACTCTCAACCAAAAAGAAAAAAAAAAGAATTCATCATCATCAGTCCCAAGGACTTAGTGAACACTCCTGAGGCAACGTTGGGTATCTTTGGGTATCCTTGCAATAATCATAGATAACGAGGTTCCTTTCAACCCAAGCAAAGTCCATCTTCTGCTCACCCGAGAGGTGCCAAGCGCTGTACTGATCCCACCAGTTGTCGGTGGTGGTGGAGACGCAGGGCGGGTAAGGGTCCTCCCACTGGCAGGCGTCGACGACGAAGTCCTTGTAGGAGGACACGAACGGCGCGTTTTTCCAGTCCGTCTTCTCGAGACCGCCCCTCGTGGCCCAGTCGTCGGCGTTCCATAAGCTGGAGAATAGGTACATTGGCTTCTCGTTCGGGAAGAAGTTGTTCGCGTAATCCGCGTTCTTGAACACCCTGATTGGAACACTGTCCGCAAAGAACCTGCAGGGTGCAGTCGTTGATCGAGTTCAGTATTCAAAACAATTCCATGGAAGGTTTTCAATAACCATTCCTCCTGCTATACTATCCATAATTAACGCCGTGATTTGATTGTAGGGTTATTATTTTTAAGTGAATTACTTCTAGCCTTATACTACCAAATAAATGCGATAACAAAAAAATAAATAAAAGATAGAATATGATGAAATTATGAATAAAAGTCTAGTTTCTCTCTTGTCACTGAATCCGTTTAATTCGTTGGATCAATTTTCTTCAATGATCCCTGGATTCCACGCCATTAATTAATTATTTTTAGTATTTAAAATATTTATGTAAAAAATTAAGTTAATTGGATATTGTTAAAGTAACTGAACAAATTACATTTGTGTTTAAAAATAGGCAGTGTTTGAACTTTACTATTTATTTTTTTAATACAAATATAATTTATTTGTACACTTAAAAAGATATTTCATTAATTTAGTTTTTTATATAAATAATTTACACATGGGACGATAAAATAAATGTCTCATATTATCTAGGTAGTAGGTGGGCCTATTTTAGGTCTCACCCTTCCTTTACTATTTAATTGTCTCCCATTTAATGTTACATATTTAGTATAACATATTAAACATCCAAATGTAATAGTTGGGGTACGAGAATTACTGAACTAAACAATAAATTAAGAAATATGTAGAACTCACTACTCTTATTTCACTAATTTAATCTCTCGATAATACTGTGATGACCAAGTTTCGAGGAAGAGTGTTCCTACTATGCCTAAGGCACACCATAGTTTGTTGTGTTTTAAAATAATGATAATTTTTTATATAATTTTATGAGCTAGACCGTTCGTGTTATAAACCTCACCGATTTCGTACTCACATATATAATTAGATTCATTAAACGTTGTTAGCCAAATGATATTTATCACTTTTATTTTAAAAAGGTGAATGACTAGCATTTTTTCAGAACTAGCAGTTAAACAAATGTGATAAAATTATATGGCTAATGATATTCAATAAATTTATTTTTTTACATAAATAATGTACTCAGCAAGGTATATAATATCAACGGTTCAAATCATAAAATTAAAAAATAATAATAATTAACATCATTTTGAAGTATAGCACAAGAACCCACACTCCATATTTTGGTGGTTATATATTTGACTATTACACAGTACTTGAATCAAACCCAACCAAACATGATATGACATTTGTGTGGTACTCAAATATGTGATACGTATAAAATAATTACTATAGCATTACTCTCTAAACCAAACATGCTCTAAGGGTCACTTAAATGCAGCAGTGCCGTGTGTGAACATTTGAATTTGAACCCAAATCAAACGCCCATTGGTGACTTTGACTCATATTATATTTGCCATCTGAGTTTGAACCCAAATCAGGTGCCCATTACTGACTTGACTCATTATTATATATGATCTATCAATCCGTGACAACTCATTTGACAAACAAAATAATTAGTTGAAGTGGTGATTTTGACATTTTTGATCTAAAAATGGGAATTAGAAAACCAGTGAAGACGGGCTTACACAATCTGGATGTTGTTCCAGAGGATAGAATAGGTGTGGAAATCCTCGGTGGGATCAAACCAAAGCATGTGCCTCATCTCCCGGCCCCCTGTTCCATTCTTGTAAATATTGGTCTGAATCAGGTAGGGCTGCCCTGTTCTGTTCCCCAAGAACTCAAAATCCAACTCATCCCTCTCCGGCCCCGCCCCATTTTCCGAGCACATCTGCAACCAAAATCCCTGTTTTAGTCATTTCACTCTCTCCAAAAATATCAAATTAGTCAGTCTACGCATAAAAACCGTACATAATAGGCCGTCACGACACCGGCGGAGTCTCCTCCGACCAACTTCAGCTTCATGCTGAACCACCCAAATCTGTACCTCTGCTTTGTTTGAAACCCACAACCTATGCAGTATATTATAAATAGACAATCAATTACAAACCAAGGCTGATATGTATTAAAATTCTGAACCTTCAATATTGATATTATTAATTTATCGACTGATATTATGCGAGATGTTATGATAAAAACAAAAATAACAGAGCAATCACACACACAAAAACACGATTCACGTATTTACCTAAAATTAGGACTACACTCGTGAAAATGCGGCGATTTTACTAAAAGAAACAATACAGGGTGAAAAATCCTACCTAAACAACAAATATAAATTTTCACAGAGCGGGTTAAAATTCAAAATGGGTTGAAATTTTTTTTCCCAATCGGACTTAACGGCACTAACCTCCGCTCTATAAACTATGTTTCACAAAGAACTCATTTAAAATCATGCTGTCTTTAAAATGAGTCGAGTCGAGTTAGATCATGAGTCGAACTCCCAAAAATAACAAGACTTTACACAGCTAACGCTAAATATATTGCCTTATCACCGATACTGATATCATGATTTAGAAATCAATACAAACATATTCTTGAAAAAAACAAAACAAAACATTGCGTATGTATACATCTTGATTCTTGAGTTGTATGTACCTGATTCTTTGTCCAAAGAGAGAGACCAGATCTGGCCATCCTCAGAGGTCGTAAAATGGTCTTCGGACCACATGATATTGAAATTATCTTGGAATGAGGAGCTTTGTGACTGAGCTGCTTGAGATACTGGTAAAGAAGATGAAGCAGCGAGCACAAGAACTGCAACGCAGAAAAGAGTGGCCATTGGAGAGGACCTTCACTCCACTTTTGGGAGTGAAGGGATGGGAAGCAGAGGAGGATCTCTCAGGGAAGAAGAAGAAGAAGAAGAAGAAGAAGAAGAGCTATAAATGATGTGTTTCTAAAGCTTTGTGGATATATGAAGGTACTTTTATGCAATGGTTTACTCTCTCACCATTAGCATATTTACATCTTTGTCCCCCAGAATATGGCAAAAACTCTCATTACCCAATCTAATGTTAAATAGTTATGAAAAGGGTCAGATGGTTTCAATTGAGGGTAGATTACACTAAAACTTGTTTGGAGTTACAACAAATATCATATTTTTTAAAAATTTATGCTTACATCCCTTTTAATTTAATGCCAATAATGATTTGATCAAATTGACCATTCCACTCTCAATTGCTATTATATTGTTTGCCCTCATTTTATTTCTTTTTAAATTAATCTCGCCACAATAAACAATTGTTTTATAGTGTAATTGTTCATTTTGGGTGAGAAGTTAAGAGATTCATATCTTGTTTATTGTATTTTTTATATTTTTCTAAGGTATAAATTTTTTTTTAAGTAGTAAAATTTGTGGGTATTCAAAAAAATTATAATTTATTATTAAATTAATAATAAAAAATTAAAAACTGAACCAAAACAACTCAGCCAAACACCCATTAATAAATTAGTCAATTGAGCTGAGAGAGGGGATTAGAAAAGTTGAGAAGGGTATTCAAGGAAATTTATAAAACAGTGCTCGGAGACCGACAGAACACACAAGAAAATGACCAGGTGGACATGAGAAGGTACAGGCTGGGCGAGTGACAGTTGGCATACGCAACTCAACGATGGAGTATCGTTTTGTTTTATTGGATAAAAATATATAATTAATTTATATATTAATTATTTATATATAATTAATCACATTTAAATTAATTACAACAAACACATGTCTGCACGTGATTTATAAATTATAAATTTTGCTCTGCCCTCGGATTGATTTCAATGTTTGAAGAAAAACGGGTGAAGTTACTCTTCATTTTGTTTTGTTTTTTAATTTTATTCATTTTAGATGAGTGTAAGCCTATTTTAGTTATATTTTGATGATCAAAATAATTGATTTATAATTTTTAGTGTGTAAATTATTTATGTAAGAATTTTTTTAAAATATTTAATTATTAAAAAATAATAATGTGTATTTTAAAAATAAAAAATATTAATTATTGTTCATTGCGCGATGAATAATAAGTATATAATGTATAAATATTTGTATAAAATATATTATGCAAAGTGTATTAATATTTATAAAAGTGATAAACTCTACCTCTAAAAAAATATTAATTTTGAAAATTTTTCTTTATATTAGTTTATTAAGTAATTATTTAGTATTCTTAGAGTACTATACTCCTAATTAATATAGTGGTAATAAATTTTACGGTAAAAATATAATGATTCACATTTATTAGATATTTAGGAGATAAAAGATGACCTACATTATGTAAGGTACGATTATTTATTTGCCTAAAATATCATGTGATATTGCCTGTATAATATTTTAAAATTGCCTAATAATTAATTATCCTAATTTATTAAAAATAAATGTCATTTAGTCAAACACTATAACAGTATCTGTTGAACTTAAATTTTGTATGAATAATCTACACTAAAAAAAATTTATTAAAAAAATAATTTAAATTATCAAAATATAATCGATTTAAGATGCACTCCTTAAACAAATCAAGAAAAATAAATACAGTACAATAAAATAAACTTGACACCCAAAAAAAAAAAAACATAAGATGGGGTCCATATGTTGCATGTTTCTTGGATTTGGCAACTGGATTTTTCTCATCTAAATTTTTTTTTTGTAATTATCTTCTTAATTTTTTCTCAGTAGTAGTGCTTCCATTTTGGTCCTGTTTGGTTCTGTTTGGGCAAAATTTCAAGAATTTTATTTTTTAAATTAAATTTTTTTATTTTTTTAATCGTCTCAATTAGATGAAACAAAAATGTAAAAAACTTAATAAAAATATTAAAAAAATCTAAAGACAAAAATAAGCAATATTAAATTTGGTTTATTATTATTTTTGGTTTATTTTTGTTTTTTTGAACTTCTTTCATATTTTGACTAAAAAATTTTATTTTTTCTACTCATCTTGACGAAAGAAATCGAAAAATATAATATTTTAACTAAACGATGAAAAAAATTCACTAAAAATAAAAATAAAATAAAATAAAATAAGTAAATAAACAATTATCCCAAACGAATCCTTAATGATCACATTTGAATATCATATAACATCGTATTTTATTTGTGGTGCTCATGTCATTTTATAAATCAATAATTTAATTTTAAGCACTATATATATGATATAGTATATCATGCAGTACTCAAATATAATTATCAAAACACAGTGGCCATAACACTATTCTCTTCAATTTTGCATTAAAAAATTATACAAATGAAAGGTGTAAGTTTGAATTAAAGATGCACATGATCATAGCTATATATTGTTCTATTAATTTAAGTATAACATTTTCTTGGGGCAGGGCTTTTCGGTTTGCTTTGTTCAACTTTTTTCTGGGAAACAACATTTTTTTTTGTTTTTTTTGTAAAAACAGTGAAATTTTGTTGGAAAAAGGAGATTCTTTGTAATTAAGATGACCAACATGCCAATCACATTAATCAAGGAAAGGAAAGTAGTAGGATTGTGCATTGATGCAAAAAAAAAAATATAATTATATAGTTTTTGTTAGCACGAAATTCTATGTCTATTAATACTAATGTCCGTCTTAATGCAGAGATAATTATACAATTTTGTCGAAATTGGTGTTGTTGAAATTTTAATTATATTAGAGTTGAGAATGTAACAAGATAGACTTTTTTTTTATTTATTTTGTTTTCATTTCTAATAAAAAATAATTTTAACTTTATCTTATTAAAATTTTCTCGTATTCTCGTAACGAAAAGTTAGAAAAAATCAAGAAATTTAAACTAGAAAACTATAAATGAAAAACATTATAGGCATAAGTATAATTTTTTTTCATTTTTAATGAAAATAAATTAATTATTGACAAAAAAATAAAAATAAAAACAAAAGAATCTACCTACCATAAATTTTTCCATATACCACCAAAATGGTAAGAGACCACTTGTCTTAAAATTTATATATTTAATAGATATGCTCAGAATTTTTATGTTTCAAATATATGATCATATATTAAGATGGAGTAAGATATGATTTTTAAAATGAAAAATTCCTACCCCACCCTACGTTAAGTGTGCAAACAATTCGTTAATTTGTTTTAATTCGTTAATTGGCACAAATTTTCTGGGTTTACATGAATGAATGGGTTGAATTTGGTGGATTTGATGAAAAAAATTAGGTTGACCATTTAGTTGTGAATTATATTTTTTTAACTTGCCATTAATCTAATTTAACTAGCTTAGAATATATGCTATTTATTGTATTTTTATGTACGATAAATCTCAATCTCAAATATATATATTTATAGTTATATTTTTTTTTATAATTTAAAAAGAATAATTAGGCCATTTATAATTAGTCCTTTTTATTGTATTTCTATTAGTCTTTTGCTTGGTTGTTAAGGTTATATTTCTTTAAAAAAAATTATAATTTTTTTTTTATGTTTTAGAAATTAATTTTAAAAACATGACATTAAAGTTTTACAATCTTTCGATCTCGGTCCCTAGGCCCCAATTGCAGGGATGGAATTAAAATTATTATTCAATAGAGGCATATTTTTAAAATTATAGACATATTTTTTTCTATTTAATAAATTAAAAAAAATCTAAATTAAAATACTAGTCAAAATGTTTATATCTATTTATAATATAAAATTAAAACTTATAATTGATCACGATGATTTTTTTATATTTTGAAAATGATATATGACGGGTAAATTGTGACGTGATGGGTTATAGGGTAATTTTTGTCTTTATGTAAAGATTAAAATTATGTTTAAAAAAATTAAAAAATTAAAATAATAATTAAGTGAGAACATAATTACTAAACATTAAATTACATATAAGCAAAAGTAACATTTCTAAAAAGTCCAATGGGAATTCCGCTGAGTTTTTCATAACTCTATTCTTGTCCGATTGGTAATTAGTTTAAAAATTAATTTTTTAAATTTTTTGTATTTTTAGCTAAAAAATTAAATTAATTTTAAAATTAGTTGTATGGTAACTTATCTTTTAAGTTAGTTTTTTTAAAATTAATTATTTGGGTGAAAAATTAATTTTTTTGCTTTTTATACAAAGTTTTTATGATTTTATCTTTTTATATATTTAATATTAATAATTATATATAGTTGGTTGTGATATTAAAATAAATTATTAATAAAAAAGAGTATTATTATATTTTAAAAGTTATAGGAGCTAAATTTGAATATTCTGAGAGTTAGTGTTTAGATATAAGTTTTTAACTTTTTAATTTTTTTATATTTTGCCAAATAAATATGGTTGATTTTTTTATATTTTTAATCCAAAAACCAAAAAAAAACTAAATTACCAATAAGTAATCGTTTAAATTGAAGATTAAAATTGCCCAAAAAAATTCACACAACTTGCAAATGTTGACGAGAAATAAATTGACAATGATTTAAAAAAAATCCTTTCACCCATTCAAAATTAATTCATTGAAAATTTTTCTTTTAACCAATACTTAGCTCGTGTTTAGATTATTTTTTTATTTTTTATTTTTTATTTTTAATAAATTTTTTAGTAATTTATTTTTAATATTAGCCCAAATAAGTATCCTGTATAGATTCATCTCATACGAAAAAATAAAAAATTAAAATTTTTTTGATCAAAACTAAAAAAAAATTTATATAATACGAAAAAGTCAACTTAACAGGCTTTTTAACTTTTTTTTAAAATTTTTTAAGTTTTAGTAAATTTTTTTAAAATTAATCTTAAAGGACATACTTTTTAAAAAATTTATTACAAGTATTCAAAAAAAATTAAAAAAATTAAATTAAAATATAAAAAAATTATAAAAAAACAAAAAAAACCTCTAAAAAAAAAAGTCACAAAACTTTAGTCCTACTTAGCTTGTGACTGCCTGCCCATGTGGGGGATGGTTTGTTGACGCAGACAGGTCATTGAGAGAATCTAGATTCTTTCCCTGTGCACCTATTTGAAGAATCTATATCCAGTTCCATGCAATTCCTCAGCATTTATTTTTTCGATTTTAGTCGCCCATAATTGGTTAATTTAATCCAATAATATAACATAGTAACTAATTTAAAACTTAATTTTTTTATTTTTTATATTTATATTTAAAAAAATTAAATTAAGTTTAAAATAAGTTGTTTAGTAATTTAAATTTTAAGTTAATTTTTTAAAAATTGATTATTTAGATAAAGAGTTAATTTTTTTATTTTTTTTGTTCAAATTTAACATTTTTACTCTTTTATATATTTAATATTAAAAATTATATGTAATTGATAGTGATAGTAAATAATAAATAATAAGTATTATTATATTTTAAAAATAGTAAAAATTTAATTTAAATATTTGAAGAGTTTATGTTTTTGATTTAAATTTTTAATTTTTTACCTTTTTTTTCTTTTTAACCAAACATGCAAGGTTGGTTTTTTTTTAGCCAAAAATTCAAAAAAATCAAGTTGCCAATCACGGCCTAAATGTGTGTTTGGTTTACTTTTTTCTTTCATACAATTTTTTTTTTATTCTTAGTGAATTGTTTTTAGTATTAGTCCAAATTCAGTGTATTTTTCTATATTTTTCTTGTCATGATAAATTTGAAAAAATAAAAAATCTTGACTAAAAAAATAATAATTATTATTATAATTTTTTATTTTTAGTAATTTTTTTTTTAATTTTAGCCCAAAAGAATATACTAGGTAGGTTTTCTCGCCACGAAGAACCATTTAAAAAAGCAACAAAATTCCACCAAAAATAATAATAAGAAATTCAAAAATGACAAAATGGAAAAACTATAAAAAGAAAAAACTAGAGTCCTTTTAAGTCAAGCCCTATGCTAAAATAAGTTATAACTCATGTTTAGCCGACTAAATCATTTATGGAATGAGATGTTGGAGTAGTTTGGCAAAATTATTTATTGTAATTTTTAATTTTTTTATTATTAATTTTAATTATAAGTTATGAATTTTTTTAAATATTCATAATTTTTGTTATAACTTATAGTTATTTTTTTTATTTTAATTATAAATTACAATATTTATTAAATATTTATAATTTCTACTATAAATTATAATATATAAACTAATAATTTTAATAATATTAAACACCAACGTAAAATTACAATAGTAAAATCACCTAACAAAAATTACATAACAGAGAATGTGCATTCCTACTTGAAACTCCCCCATCATTCCTGTGCCATTGGAGTGGTTTGAGATAAGGAGATCAGTGATGACTATCCAAGCTCCATTTGAAATCCTAAGAATTTGATTTATTTTTTTTAATAATTGAATGTTTGGACAGTTTATGTATATCTCGATTAATTATAAGATTCTAAAATTAATGACCGAACAAACCTTAAAAAATTTAAACTAATAACTATTGAAAAATAAATTTAAAACCGAACCAATTGAGCTACCTAACAAAATTTAAGAATATGATTTATTGGAGTCCAAACAAACTTGAATAACTGGCTGAAACCTAAAAGGGGTATTTTTGAGATTACATGGTGGATGCCCATCATGGAGTACTGATGGTGGTCCCTCTCAATTTGAATAATTGATAAGTTTATTAAATGGAGTGATAGTAATTCCAAGCATTATTAGATCAATAATTGACTGAATTGGTGGACTTTTTTTTTTTTTTTTTTGAACTTAGACAATTAGCTTCTCAAAGGACATATACAGTTCTAACAACATCAATCCCTTCAACATTAGTACTAGAAACTCCATTAGGGGTTGTGTGATT
Organism: Heliamphora exappendiculata; assembly: GCA_034768845.1. Taxonomy (NCBI): domain Eukaryota; kingdom Viridiplantae; phylum Streptophyta; class Magnoliopsida; order Ericales; family Sarraceniaceae; genus Heliamphora; species Heliamphora exappendiculata. The sequence continues at coordinate 6,741,134 of JAOTRH010000026.1, read as the reverse complement.
TCATAATGAAAATAGATAAGATAAAATAAATAAGTAATATTAAGGGTTTTATTTATATTTTTTACATTATGTAATTACAGATAAATTTGTGTATATTTTAAGAATTTTGTTTGGTATTTAGTTTGAGTGTGATAAAAAAGTGAAACAAAAATTTATCATTGACTTTTAATTAAGTATGAAAGATTGCTCAAAATTCAATACTAATAATACTAGTAGAGATCGGATTATTAGTAGTACAAAAATTAGTGCTAAGAATTTGAGGTTTATTCGAACTACTAAATCTAATCTTGCGAAACAATTGAATGTACTTTTAAAATTGTTCTGGTCATGAATTCAAATCATAAAAAAACAAAAAGAAATTATCATAAAAGATTGAGATGAGACAAAAAAAAGCACTTAAAAGGCTCTTCAATGAGTTTTTTGTTTTGTATTTAGTAATTCTTTTTAAAATTTAACTCAAATAAACATATTTTTTAATTTATTCCACTCAATGCTAAGAGCTTAAAAAAAGTAACAAAAATTAGACTAAGCCTGTGTTTGGACTAGTTTTTTTAGTAATTTTTAGGTTTTTTAACTTTTTTTGTAAAAAATTAGATGTCAAATTATATAGAAAATGTAAAAAAAAAGTGAAAACAAAACCTAGTTAGCCCAACCAGTTGACTTATTTTTGATTTTTAAGTCAAAATTTTTTTTAAAAAAAGCAAAGCCAAACGGAGGCTAAGAAATAAAAACAAAAACCAGAGGGGGAAAAAAACTACTTAAACCAAAGCCATCCCATTCGGATTATGACTTTAAATTGGCTTTTGGTATTTTTACATTTTTGTCTTTTGGTGTTTTTGGCCTTTAGCATTCTCAGGTTTTTACATTTAAATATCAAAAAGGCCAATTTGCCCCTCCCTGCTCTTTCCCAAATCTTTTGCTAATATTGTAATAGGATAAGTAAATATGGGGCAATTATGTCACTGTACTGGCGTTCAAATGATGATGTTTAGGTCGTTAAAATTAATTAGTTATAAAATTGTAATTAAAGAAAATAATAATTATAACTTATGAAATAAAAAAGTTTTGAGTATTTGAAAAGAATGTTAACTTATAGTTAAAATTAATTATTTATATAAAATAATAATTATAACCAGTAATAAAAATTATAAGTGTATTTAAAAAAAAATATAATTACTAAAATTAATAATAAAAAGCTATAAATTACCATGTTTTCCAAACGCCACCAAAATGACATAAAGCTAAAGTGGTTTTAGACTGGCATCGAACAAAGCTTGTTCTATTTAAGCTTTTGTTTGGTTTAATTTTTTTTTTAAAAAAAATTATTTAAAAGTCTTTTAAATTATTTATTTATTTAAATTATTATAATTAATTAGATTTTTTTACATTTCAACCCATATAATTTTTTATAAAAATCCAAAAAAATTAATAAAAAAATTTAAACCAAACATAAGTTGAGACTCAATTTAAATCGGACTTACCAAACGGGTAGATTGTGGTTGCAAAACATGAACCAAACAAGCAAGGCACCATTTGTTTGAGTACTGATACAGGATCACGTGCACTTCGGGCAAGAATCACGTGATCATAAAGTGTCGGTGGCAAATGGGAATGTTATACAGTCCCGTTTGTAAAAATTATTTATCATTTTATTTTGTTTATTTTTTAATTTATTATTATTTTTATTATTTAATTAAACTGTTATATTTTTTGATCTCTAGTTAAGATCATCTGAAAACGTAATTTTTTCAAATATATAAAAGATTTATAAAATAAAAAATAACCAAAATAGTTAATAAGTTAAATTTTATATTATTTTTTTGCCTTTAATAAACATTTTGTCTTTTTTATTTTTTTATTTATCGCATCGAAACAATTTTATAAAGTAAAAAATTTAATTCAAAAGTAAAAAAAATTCAAAAAAAAACAAAACTAATAAAAAAATTTAATATATATATATATATATATTGTGTAATTGTAATTACAAATTTTTAAGTTATAGTTTAAAAAAATAATTATGACTTCAATCGAGTAGAAGTTATAAATATTTATTATTATTGTAAATTTATAATTTTAAATAGTAAAATTTGTAATTATTAATTATAATTAGAAGCTAACATTTTTTTTATAAAAGAAGCTAACATTAAAAAGGTACATAAATACATCTGTTTAAGTTTTTTTTTTTTTTTTTTTAACATTTTACTGGGCTACAAATAAAAAATTAAAAAGATAATTTCAATCAAACACACTGCAGCTGGTGTATGTTATCTTTTATGTAAACCAAGAAATTTTTTTTTTCACACCCCAAAAAGCTTGAACGACGCACAAATTTGAACCCATGGCTTGGTTTTTGCATATGTATAAAACTAGTAATAACATAGGAATTTTTTAATAATTTTATTGCACAATCCTAAAAAATATATAAAATTAATTATATTTTAAAAAATATATATATATATGTATATTAAAAGTTGTGCTTTTTAATTAGTGGAAGAGAAAAGTAAAAGTGCTGAGTTTGTTTAAATTAATTTTGAAATGAAGAGAGAAAAAAAGGCATCACAAGCTAAAGGAAGAAGAGAAGGTTTGAATTTTGTAGAGTGGTTATTAAAGTAAAAGTGTTGTGCACGTTGTGTTTTGTAATATAGAATAGTTATTATTCGTGTTTAAAGTTATTTAATTATTTAATTTTAATAATTTAAAGATAAAATAAAAATTAATATTAATAATTTGATTTTTAGTTAACTAGCCAATTTTAAGGTACTTAATTCAAAATATGAATTTATTAATTAGTTTGTTAATTTATGGACGTAAAAAATAATAAAAAGATAATAAAAATAAAAGCTAAATTATTTTTTTATTGGATTAGTAAAAAAAGGTAATATCAATAAATTTTTTTTTACTTTTTTTACATGGAAAATCATGAGAGGGAAGATAGAACAAAATAAAATGTCAAAATTATCTTATTTGAAGGGTTGATTTTTTAACGTCTATATAAATATTATTATCAAATTGATCTATTTTGTTATATTGATTATTGAGTGAATTTTACTACACTTGTGACATAATTGAGAGTGGAATTGGAGGTAAGAATATTAATTTGGTGTCACTCACATGTTATTTATTTCGTTATTTATTTATAAATTAATGTCAAAATTAAATTTTCTAAATGAAATATACAAAATATATAACACTGAGTAGAGTTAAGAGGGATTGGTTGTAGTAAGATTCCTCGTGATTATTTTTGTATTAAATTAAATGGTTAAAAATATTGTATATTTGTGGAGATTTGAGATTAAGATTCACGATTTTATCTATGCTTACAGTTGACAGGATAAGTTGTACCCACCTTTGTTTTTTTTTGTACAAACAAATTATTAGTGTTGTCTAGCCAATGGCTCCATCGAAAGACACTTCGATGATTAAATTACTAAAAGTTTGAAAATGCCAAAACAAATGGACAAAATCTTAATTCTCAAATTTGAGAGTACTTGAATAGTGTGGGCTCTTTCTCAATATATATATATATATATATATATATATATATGCACGCTCTCACGCATGTGTTGATTTGACTTTTATTTTCGAAATGTTCAATCCATCAAGTTAGCCATTGCTAATTGTGGTCTTAACGATGATTACGTAAAACCCCCTTTTGGCTTTGTTAAGAATTTTTGTTAGGAATTAAGTCTATCAACTTTGACATGCTGTCTTTTGATTTATTACCCATTTTGATTTGTGATCCATTTTGAAGTATTTGTATTGGTAGTTTCTAGTTAGGGTTTTAACTACCGTATTGTATTACTTTTTCTTATAATAAAATTATCTTAATTTTATGAATGTAATCTTAATTTTAAATGAATTATAAAAATTATGTATTTATATGTATATTTGCATGGCTCTTCTCGTTGTTTTTTTTTTCAGCCACCTAAGAAAATTTCTTTAAATTGAATGAAATAGTAGCCTTCACTAACACTAGTGATATTGAACAAGTATTAATATCAGAGTAATACAAGTGGGAATTTAAATGCTTTTAACTTTTTTTATTTTTTATTTAAAATAATTTAAGTATATTTTAAAAAAATATTATAACTTTTATTATACACATTAAAATACTTATTTTATCTCTTAATTTATGCATTTTATTATATAGTATAACTTAAACTCTTGGATCAAGTTTGGAGGGCTACACTAGCCGGTTCAGATAGCTAAAAAATATGTACCGCCCATAACTTCATTATATCTTTTAATACCGTGTTTGTTTGCATTGAATTAGGAAATTAATTTTTCATATCTTATTTGTACGAAGGTCATGGGAATATGGGAATAATAATCTCATCATCTCTCGCTGGTATAATTGATTTAGAGTAATTTTTGTTTTACTTTTTGTTAAAATGTTGTAACATGTTCTTATTTTTTATTTATAATTAAGCTGTAATGGATGAGATAACAACACGATGTCTTTTCTATAATAGAGACGATTTTCTTAAAGTATTATATTTATTTTATTTAAAAAATAAGATTATTTGAAATGTGAAAAGATTTTTCTCTTTTGAAAAAAGAAAAAAAAAGATATTTTTTACTAAAATAGTCAAAAAGCCAAGTTACCTTACTCGTTTGACAAAAAAGTATATAAAAATTTAAAAACTAAAAAGTTAAATCAAAACACAAACACTCATAATATTCTATTCAAACTTTCACTACTTTTAAAATATAATAATATTTTTTATTCATAACTTATTTGCTATAAATAGTCCATTTTGAATAAAAAGCAAAAAAATATAGTTTTTATCCAAACAATTAACTTTAAAAAAGTTAACTTAAAAACTAAATTATCAAACAATCTATTTTGAACTTAATTTAGTTTTTTAACTAAAAAAAAAAAAAACTAAGGCCCTAATGAGCAACTTTAGTTTTTATGCTTTTTGGTTAAAAAAGTCAAAAAGCTAAAGTTGATCATTTAGCAAAAAAATTAAAAAGTTTTAAAAAATAAAATCAAAACACAAATTTTTAGAATATTTTTTTCAAACTCCCACAACTTTTAAAATACAATAATACTCTTTATTCATAATTTATTTACTATCACAACGAATTACATATAATTGTTAATATTAAATATATAAAAATAATAAATTTGTATATTTTGAACAAAAAACAAAAAAAATAGCTTTTATCCCAAACAATCAACTTAAAAAAAACTAATTTAAAAGTTAAGTTACCAAATAATTTATTTTAAATCTAATTTAATTTTTTAATTAAAAATAAAAAAATAAAAAAAATAAAAAAATAAACACCTTTTAAGCTAATTGCAGTGGACCCTAACTTTTATAAGCTAGTTCTGGGCCCACAATATGAAACCAACTTTTTAGGAAAATAAAAAACTGGCTTTTTAATAAATACCCTAAAGAGGGCTAGGCTTGGGCACTTTTTGACTCTTTGCTTGGAGGGGCCTCCTTGAAGGCTCTAGCTACTTTTTTTTTTTTTTCCCCACCCTAAAACAAATGCATTAATTAGAACACAAATGGAGTATTATTTTCTGTAGCTTACAAGCCACAGCTTATCATTTTTTTTTTTTTGGTTTTAAAATTTCTGTCAAATTATTTATCATAATTTTCTTTTTTACTTACAAGTTAGAATAACTTTAAAAGCTACTTTTTAAGAAGAACAATGATATACTTGCAATATTTTCTTATTAAATTTGTATTACCATGTCATATGATAGACACAAAACCATTAATAGTTTAGTATTTGTTTGGTCTAACTTTTTTAAAAAAGTATTTTTACTTAAATTTTTTTTAAAAAACTTACTTATTTGGCCTCCAATTATAATCAATTGAGTTTTTTTTATATCTTTCTACATCTATTTTTATACGAAAAGCTAAAAAACCTAAACTAGGCCAAGCCAAACATACGCTCAATACAATAGAATTCATGCATCTCTATATTTTCCTAATATTCAATTACGGTAAGTGTGACACTTCATGTACTAAATAAAAAATGATATAAATTATAGAGAAATGAATGCGGTAGTATTATTATTACATTTTTCAGAAATTATATTTTATTTCTTTAGAAATTTACTTTTTCATGATAAACTTTTACTCCAACAAACACTAAAAAATTCAGATTCCCAGTATTTTCATTTTGTTGTTATTTAATACTTTTAGAAAGAAGAATAAATAGTAAGTATATAATATGACTCCTGACAGTTTGGCCGAGTGGTCTAAGGCGCCAGAGTTAGGCTTTGGTCCGAAAGAGCGTGGGTTTAAATCCCACAGCTGTCATAATTTTCCATGCATAGCCTAAAATTTCCTTTTTATATAAAATTATTTTACATTTTTTTGTTTTGTTTTCCAGTGTATAGTTTTAGTTATTAAGAACATTCCCAGAATAAATTAAAATATCTAAGTTTTTGATCAAAATATACTAATTTTAATAAATTCAATTATCACTATTATTTTCGTCACCACCATTAATACTCACAGTTATTAACGACATCACTAACACCAATACTATCGTCGCAAATGCCATCATTACCACTTCTTCCTCTTCTTCCTCCTCCTCCTCAATCACCACAAATATATAATCGAGTTTGACTAACCACCATTTTCATCATCACCACTAATACTCACCGTTATTATCAGCATCACTAACACGGATACCACCATCACAGATACCACCATCACAGATACCACCACCACCTCTTCTTCCTCCATCACCACAAATACACTAATACTACCGTCGCAGATACCACTATTTCCACCTCCTCCTCTTTCTTCTCCTCCTCCATCACCACAAATACATAATCGACTTTGACTAACTCCTCCTTCTCGAACACCACAAACACATAATTAACTTTGATTAAATTAAGACTCAAAGCAGACTATTAAAAAGATGCTCCTATAAACTTTATGCACATGTTATTTTTAAAAAAAGAAGCAATGATCAACCAAAATCGTATGACAGGAACATTTGAGCATAGGAACAAAATGGACAAAATTATTATAAAAAGTTTGAATGAATAAAAGTTTTCTTTACTTATAGATGCTAGTTTTCTTTTTATGCCTCATAAGATTACCTCCAATGTTTCTTTATATGACGTATGCTAACTAAAATAATTAGTTAGTATAAATTTACAGTGCTCTAATATACTTTCTACCCTACTAGTTATTTTGCATTTTAACTAGTTAAATTTGTTAACCATTAAACACTAGTCAAATTTTTTGAACCAATAAAAATATGCCACATCATTAGTTACGTTACTAGTCATGTGTTTTGATATATCATTTTGTGTATTCTATCGAGCTAAAATGGCTAATAGTATTAAAATCGAAGCATAAAAGTGCCAAATTAAAATAAATAGTATACTGTTTTAATATATTTTAGCTAATTAAAATAATATTACTACTTGAGATGTTCTAAAAAGTTTAACTAAAGTGGGGATCCTAATATTCATTAAAATTAAAGAAGCGTAGAACCATTCCTTTGTAAGCTTCGGCTTAGCTGTTCCTTTACCACAACCACGACCATTACAGTCGGCACCATGCCGTTATCACAACTACTAAAATTGACTGCTACTATTTTTTTTAATGAAAATCAATGTTAATCATATGATGTAAAATATTTTATATTATTTTTTAAATCAAATAATAAAAACAAATGAAATATTTAATTAAATATTTTTTTACGTGACTTTGTTATTTAGGATTTACCTATTTGAATCCCGTTACTTCATATTTACTTCATGCTTTTGTGTAAATCATCATATTTTCATTTTCACTCTCACGTTTAGTTGGCTTTATTTAACAACTATTACAAGGCCAATCAAAGTTTAACAGCTACATTTTACTATTTCTTTTCATAATTCCTTCTTTAAAAAATTATAAAACACTGTATTAGTTAGACAAAAACACATATTACATTTACAAGCCTAATTGGTATTGTTTTTTATTTTTAAAAAAATTCAAATACTTGTTTAGCAAATTATTTTAAAAACTGTTTTGATTTTTTTTAATAATAACCCATTTTTAGGAAACATCAACAAAATTTTTTTAATTCTAAAAAATCTTCACTAAAAAATGTAAACATTATAAATGATGTGTGTTTTTAAACTTAATTATAATTATTTTTATTTTTGAAAACATGAGCAGCAATAAAAAAAAAAAAGAACAACTAAAACTAAAAAAAAGATGAAAATCATTTTCCAAACAGGCTTGTAGTTACTTTTCAGTTGCAGGCCCTAAAATTTGGCCCTTAGTTAGCCAAACAAGGCCCAGTCAATTAGCTCAACCATTCTCCAAGAAGTAGAACTGGTACTTGAACAAATTAAAGAAAAGCAAGCAATATTCAAATATATGGAACCAGGCCATGCAGGCTCCAAAAATATTTTTTAGGATAGATAATCAATTAATTTAAACATTTTATATCTCAAAATAAGATAAATTTAATATAGACTGTTTTTACACAAAAAAATCAAGTAAATAGATAAACTTTTACAATTGTTTTTGATAATTTTTTATATTTTAAAACCATTCATAATAATCTCTCTATTCATACTATCAAATACATATATTTTTAATGTATGTAATTATTTGGTTGAGTGTTTAAGTATTTAGTTAGAGTGTTCACATATTTGGTTGAATGTTCAAATCTTTTAACATAGTGTTTAGGCCTTTTAACTAGGTCTTTAAGCCATAAAATTGCCAATATAAATACAAAATTCGTATATACATATAAAAAAATTAAAATTTTTAGAGTGTTCAATTGAATACCTTAAGTTACATGTGGAGACCTCCCTGCATGCAATCCTTGTAAGTTTTCATATAACTGTTTAACAACAAAACTAGGGGTATTCTTGAAAATATTAAACTTTTCAATAACATCTCCATCGGCAAAACGGTCTCCACGCTTGTTAGCTTTGCAGAACATATGTCGCATTAATGTCGTTTCAATTTTCTTGAGGAGGGACTTGCAATCGCATATTAGGTTAAAAAAATTACAATGATTAATATTTGATTGTTTAGAATACATTAGTCGAGTTCTTCACTACTTCAAGCCTTCATAAGCTTTATAGCTATGTTTAGGCCATCCCTAAATGCCCAAAGCTCTGCTTCAAGAAGAGAAACAACTCCAATCTTGTGATGGAATCTTGAACCTAATTCCTACTGTAATACCTACAAAGCTTTCCACGTTCACTAAGCTTTGAGGTTTGATTAGCTGACAAGCTTCTGGTGTCTAATGGGTCATTGTAGCACATCTCAAATAGCCACAGGATGTCTCTTGCCCCGCATAGCACAAAAGATCACTCTTGCACCTAATGTGTGCTTTTCATGTGCACACGTGCGCTAAGAATGCCTTGGGTCATTGTGCACCCTTATCGTTGTTCCAAGTGCCACACAAGAAAGGTAACTATGATCTTTAGGCCACAAATGCGTTACACCAGTCCATCTGCCAAGCATTAATGTGCCTAACTCATTTCACGGCTTTATGCGTCCAAGTGCGGCACCACTAGACCCCCACAAACATAGTCAAACTGAAGCACATGCAAGCGGGTCGGTACACGAGGTCTCTAGTAGTGCCTTGATAGCTTAAAGGGGCTAGAACATTAAAAAAAAGAGTGATAGTATGAGGGCCAAGCGTGTATGTGCCCAAAGCTTCAACCCCTAGGTTTAACGCGTGGTCTTAGCACTCATATTGGTTGCAACAGTCTATAGGGCTCCTATTCCCACATAGAGACCCTAAAACACTTCTTTTTAGTGCCTAGAGCCCGCTGCAAAAGTGTCTTGAGAATGCCTTTTTAGGTGCCATTGCACAGGGGCTGGTAGGTGGCTCACTTCCTTGGTGTAAAGAGAAGAAGGATGTTGACAACTAATAAATTTTCAAGTGAGAGGGTGGTACTGAACTATGGTGGTGAACTCAAAAGGAGCTAGGGTGGGGTTAGGGTGGTAATAGAGGGTGAAAGCTGTGTTGGAGAAAAACTGAGGTGGTGGCCGACAATAAAGAAGATGGTGGTAGAGAATTTTAAAAATTTTAAAAATTACGAGTTATTTTAAAAATAAGATAAATATTAGTAGACGAACTTTTAATTTTGTGTGTATTTAATGTATTGTATTTTACATTCGTCTTAATATCCAAAATATCTCAATCGCTAACCTCTCATACCTTAATCCTACCCATTCACCACCACCACCCACTCCAACAACTACTCGTTGGTGCTTTCACCTCTTTCTTTTCACCCCTCTATCTCTTTTCTCCCTCACTTTATCCTCTCCTACTGCCATCTTACCTTCACCACTATCCCACCCTTACTCCCATTTGTCTCTCACTACCCTTATCGTCTCTCCTTTTGTCTTTTCTTCTTCTTCATGCTCGTTCATCTCTACCAACCTTCCATCTCCTTCTTGTCTTTGAACTTCTCACCAATTTTCAACAGACAACGGCATTCATTCTTGAACTAGATCGCGAGCGAGCAAAGGTGTTCGACGATCTAGTATCAAACTAATAACTTTGACAACCAACCACTATTTGACTTCTATTTGTTCGGTCATAATAGTTTAAAGAGAACTTATTCGTTAAATTATAGTAATCTGAATATAATGATCAAAAGTGACATGAATATATAAGAAGAATAAGGAAAGAGCGCACAAAAAGAGGAGAGGAATGTGATAGCAATAAGTTTTGAGGGTGGAAGGTGGCTAGGATGTGACGGTGCACTCGAGACGGGTTAAGGTGGAATTAGTGTGGTAGTGGACGGTAAAAACAATATCAAAAAAAGTTGGCATGGTAATGTATGGTTTTGAGTGGTAATTCGCGTCAAGAAAGATAGTGATAGAGAATTTTTAAGATTTCAAAAATTATGAATTATTTTGATAACTTGAAAATGAAAGAAAATTGCATTATTAAAAGCAATATAATGGCTTCCTTGGTCAATTTGGTATTAAGTTAAGAATTTTGCTTAAAGTCGTTTTAAGTAAAATTATTAAAATATTTGTTTGGTAAAATGCATGATTAATTTTAATTCAAAAGACAATAAGATAAAAAGTTTGACATAAAAAGTTTTAAGCGGAAAGATCTTTAAATCACAAAAAATATTATTAAAATTTTTAAACATATTTTTTATAATTTTATATTAATAAAGATCTTGTTTGATATTGGCGGGTAAATTTTAAAAATATAATTTATATAAAAAAAATTGTAAATTTTGATAATTTTTAAAAATATATGAAATTATTTTATGTAAAAAAAAAAAAAACTTAAAAGATTAAAAGCTTTTGAGTTTCAAAACAAAATTATTTGACTTTTTTTAATTTTAAGTCAAAAGAAAAAAAATAATAATAAATTTTGGTCTCATTTGGCAACTGGCTTTTAGTTGGATCTTTTGCATTTTTGCTTAAAATTCAAAAAGTCAAACAAAATTAGTTGGGTCTTTTGTATTTTTGCTTAAAACTCAAAAAGTCAAAAAATTTTGCTTGTCAATTGAAAGGTTTTTAGCTTTTTAGTATTTTTATTTTTTATATAAAATTATTTTATATATATATTTAAAATATTATAATTTTTATCATATATATCTATTTTTTATTAAAATTATATTATTAAAATTCACTTATGAGAATCTATCAAACAAAATTTATATTGAGTATAAAATTATTTTAAAATAAATTTTAAAAAGTTATAGTAACTTTATACTAATTTTTTTTTGTCTTTTGACTTAAAACCAATTTAAGCTAAGCCTTTTGATTTATTGCCTTTGGACTTAAAATCATTCTTAGGGGTACTTTATGTTTCATCAAATAAATTTTTTATTTATTTAATTCAAAATAATTTTTTTAAAAAAAATCTAATTTAAAACTAAATTGCCAAACGATGCCAGTAATGTTTGGCTGTTTTTAGTTTGTGTTTGGATTAATTTTAAAAAAAATTTAAATTTTTTTAATAAAAAAATTAAATATAAAAAGAAAAAAAAAAGTAACTGAAACTAAATAAGTAAATTTTTAAAAAAATTTTAAGAAAAAAAAAAAACTTAGCCAAACATTAGAATCAAATCACACCCGCGGTGCCCAAAAAGTCATCGTAAGCTCGAAAGCAAAACCCTCGTCTTCACATCCCCCAAATCACCAAACTCAACGAACAATGGCGATCTCTGCAACTTCTAGATCGGCACATCTCTCTATTATCCTAATAATCTTCTCTCTCGTCCCCATCTTCAATCCTTCCGCCGCCACCTCCTCCGACGACTCTGACCTTGTCGCCGAACTCCTCACCCTCCAATCCCAATTCGACTCCGGCCTCATCCGCCTCAACGATAACCTCATCAACCGCTTCCTCACCTCAACCAACCTCCCTCGCCCTTTTTCTCTTCTCATCTTCTTTGACGCCGTCAATCTCCACAGCAAGCCCGAGCTCAATCTCAAGTCCCTTCGCTCCGAATTCGCACTCCTCGCTTCCTCCTTCATCTCCAACAACGCCGACAACCCATCCTCTCGATCCAAGCTCTTCTTCTGCGACCTCGAGTTCAGGGACTCCCAGTCCTCCTTCGCCCAGTTCGGCGTCAGTTCCCTCCCCCACATCCGCCTCGTCCCCACCACCGCGCGCAATCTCAAGGACGACACCCAGCCAATGGACGCCGGGGACTTCTCTCGAATGGCTGAATCCATGGCCGAATTCATCGAATCCAAGACCAATCTCTCCGTCGGACCCATTCGCCGACCCCCAATTGTTTCCAAGACACAACTAATCGTGATCGTTTTGGCATTGTTGGTTTGGTTACCTTTTATGGCGAAAAAAGTGATTGCAGGACAAACCCTTTTGCACGATCCCAGGGTTTGGTTGGCTGGAGCTGTGTTTGTGTACTTCTTCAGTGTTTCCGGGGCTATGCACAACATAATCCGGAAAATGCCGATGTTTATGGCGGACCGGAACGATCCATCGAAGTTGATTTTCTTCTATCAAGGGTCCGGGATGCAGCTTGGAGCCGAGGGATTTGCGGTCGGGTTTTTGTATACAATTGTCGGGCTTCTGTTGGCGTCTGTGACTCATTTGCTTGTGAAGGTGAGGAATGTGAATGTGCAGCGACTGGTTATGATTGTGGCTTTGCTGGTTTCGTTTTGGGCGGTCAAGAAAGTGGTGTCTTTGGATAATTGGAAGACGGGTTACGGAATTCACATTTACTGGCCGTCGAGTTGGTAGTGAGATCAAAGAGGTGTCCCTCGTTCCTCTCTGATTATAGGTAATAAGCTTTGTACCAATGATCATAACTCACTCTCACAGACTAGATTCAGCTTGTTGGTAACTTACTAGTGCTTTATTTTTGCTCAAAACATTTATCTATGCCTTGCACTTATAATGGTATGTTGATTTGTCGTTGAAATTGTATGCCGCGTTCTTGCTTTTCCGATCAATTTGAACTGCAAGGACACTGTTTTTGGTTTTCTCTTTATTCGCATATTGATATTTGTAAGATGAGCGACCCAGCCGCTACTTGTAACTATTGTCTGCTTTGGCCCACGCACATCCGGCCTCGCGACTTTGTCCTTTTGGGCTCTAACCCAAAACGTGTTTTTGATTTGAGTGCGCTCTGTGCCGTCTTAAAAGTTCACTATGAATATCATCCACATCCGATGTGGGATGCCAACAGTATTGGTTCTTTTTGGTGTATCCCCTTGCCACTCTAATTGATGAATTGAGGTGTGGATAGTTGTTACCCTAGGATTGTAACCATCCTGTTATTGCATTTCTTCCTTTTATCATTCTTCTGTTGTATAGGATAAGTGAAAATAGAGGACAAAAAGAACAATTTTGAATATTATACAAAAGGTAGGTCTGCAGACATTTTGACAGTTCCTCCCATTGTCAATTGTAATATTTTCTCTGCCAAAATATATCCTCCAGCCGTGCACTATAGGTAAAACTGTTGTTGATCATGTTTCTGGTCCAAGTGAAGCTAAAGTTTCTTTAGAAGTGCACAATCTACTCTACGCATAAATGAATGTCGTATCACTTCAGCAAGCTGCAGTACTGCTATAGATGGACCCAAGAGGGGGGGGGGGGAGATGGGGGAGGCCACCCCCAAGTTTTGAAAAAAATTCATAATTATAGTAGTATTAATCCAAAATATTTCCAAATTGTATAGATTCACTCCCCAAAGAATGTTTCTTGAAAATCTATTATCTACTCTTGAGAGATAATAAGAACCATTCTCCCGCCCGAATTAAAATATGGCGTCCGTCCCTATGTAGTTCTCCATCGAGGTGCTGATATCTTGTTCTACATTTGCCTTTTTTCCCCTTTATTTTCTTCTTGGCAACATCTATGTTTCTCCACTTTTCCCAAACAATGTTGCTTCATTTTATTTTGAGTGTGGTAAGGTTGTAATTGACTGAACAGTATACCCAGAGTATTTTTCCCCTTTTTAGCCTTTCACATGGAGGAAAGGTAGAAATACCTTTTTTGGAATATTTACCATATTGGGATATTTTACATTAGAATATTATATAACATGTAGTATAATATTCCTAAATCATCCTTTTTTCTTCTTTTGACTTTAGCTAGCTGGGCTATGTTGACGACTTTGTTGGTGCTCTGTTGGGTGAAGGATTAAGACTGGTCGTGAAATCATAAGCCTTCTTTTTAGGTTAATTCCATTTGAAGTGGCTTATGAGAAACACCTTTGTGTATGCTGGTGCTTTCCATTCTGAATTTTTAAGTTACCATCAATCCCCTGTGCCTATGGTGTCTTTGTGAATCTTTGGTTAATTGTTTAGAATCTTTGCGATTCGTTTCTCCTGGTTCCTATAATCTTCCTTTATTACTCGGGTTTTGATTTTCTTTTGATAGTATTTTCTATTTCTTTAGCAAAAGGAAAAAAGAAAAACAAAATGAAATCAAGCAACTTATGTGAAATTGCCCTAAGCTTTTTCATGCAAATTGGGCAAACAATTTGCCATCTACTTAAATTACATGATGGTGAATAAAAGTTTACTCCGTGCTAGCTTCTGAAGCTAGTGGGGTATACTGATGCTCCACAGTGAATCCTAAACAAAGGATGTGGAATTGTGGTGGCTGCTCTATTCCACTGCTTATTCTTATTCAGAGTGGTGTTTTCAAACGGTAAGCATTAACTGCTTTGTAACTTGTAAGTGGTGTCTGCCTTTGCCATGGTTAGAATAGTTTTGAAGTGGTAATCGAGGTATTTCTTTAATAGTGATTAGAAGGAAGATTCAATTGTTAGCAAGGAACAAGAGAGTAAATGTAAAGTATCTAGGGGGAAACTCCTGCAGCAAATGTATTGAAGCTTATTTGAAAGCATTATTCGCTTTGGCCCCTCACAATTTTCTCTCTTTAGGCTCTAACCCAAAAGGCTCTTCCACGCTGAGAGTGTTTAATGCCTCATGAACATCGCCCCCGCTTAATATGGGATGCCAACAATATTGGTTCTTTATGGTGAATCACCTTGCCACTCTACTTGATAAATTGAAGTTTATAGGATTAAATGAAATGTGAATAGTTCTTACCCTAGGGTTGTAACCGTAAGGTTGTTGCGCCTGTATTTTTGACAACTACGAGGGAGTCAGAAATCTTTGGCTTGAAATGTGACGAACCAAATCATCTCTGACCAAGGTTTTAGTTTTTATGATTTAGGCCTATTCTGAAAATACGAAGTTGCCACCGGGTATTGAGATAAGATATGCCTGGTCACCTAAAAAAGGGATTTAAATTTGAAAGGCCTGATTTTAATGATGACTCACGTGTTTTGGTCTGCGAAAATAAAAGATTGGTTCAAGAGTTTACTTTTACAGGTGGAAAGCTGTTGGGCACTCCACAACACCCTTTCTGTACTGCATTTCCTAATTCAATACCATGCTTGAATAAATCTACATTTTAGAAATAGACCATACAAAAAGGTTTTTTGGAAAGAATTTGAACCGAGCCATCAAGAGGCTGCCCATGTATCCTGAGTGCGGAATCAGGTTCGATTGTAATTTGCATAAGGAGCGATTTAGGAATTGATTTTGAAATAGATTTGAAAGGGCCATTTGAATAAACTGATTTGAAAATATTTTGGAATGAGACCGAACTATGTATGAATATCAAGTCCATCGTAATTTGAGCAGTGGTTGTTATTTTGAGAACATCATTTTATAATGGAGTTTATTTAGACAGTTGTATTACATGAAAAATGAATTCTTTACAAAAAAAGAATGTATGAAAGTAATATTATGATGAAAAGGTATTAATGCAGCACTCAGTCGTGGTTGTTATGGTACTAACTTTTAGATTTTTGATATGGAAGATCTACCGAGGTAGCAACTATAGAACATACTGTTTTAGTGTAGAAAAATGGTTTTATGTAAAAAAAGTGTTTGAGCAGTACTCTGTCGTGATTGTATTGCACTAGCTTTTAGATTTCTGGTATACAAGATCCACCGAGTGCTAATTATAGAGCATACTCTCTTCAATTACAAAAGGACTTCTATGTAAAAGACGATGTGTTAGCAGAGCTTCCGCGCGGGGAACATTTCAATGGAAATGGATGATATGCATGATTTATATTGTATAGGAACGACCTGAGTAACGACATAAATATAAGAAATGGCAGTTAATTTTGTATGAAAATGGGCAGAATAACGACGTAAAATAAGAATATTCGAATTTTTATTCCACAAATGAACATAATAACGATATAAATATGAACATTCTTAGTTCCTACTTATGCATGTGTAGACAGTATTGAAAAGGATAGGGTTTTATGAAAACATTAGAAATTCCGGTAATATTTTGTAGGAAGCGAGCAGAACCGGGACATTGGGAGTGTCGGAGGACAGGCTGTTGATCTTGGGGCAGGACTTCTGTGTTGGAGAAGAATTTCTAAGAGAACTTCGCAAGGGGAGGAGGAAGGCCGAAGAGATGGCTTGGAAGGCATGTTGGAATGAGAAGAGGATATTGGTATTATATTATTTGGGGTTTTGTTCTTGCTGCATTTGAATGCCGCAACGTGCTTGGGGACTACGCCTTGGCTAATGCGTGCCCCCTACGCTGTGTAGGGCCTTGTGGACCAACTGTGAGCCACTCTTACTCAGAGGCTTGTGACATCGGAATACCGCAGCAAGCCTGCTGCGGCTTTTTAGTGCCGCAAGAAACTTGGCTTCCAAGTTTGCCTTGATGCATGAACCCTAGGACAGATGGGTTCGTCGTGGACCAACTCTGGACCACTTCCCCTGATGCCTGCGGCATTGGAATGCTGCGACGATCTTTGCCTCCAATTTTGCCGTTTCTGCTTTGGCGGGTGTTTTGATGTTTGAACTTTGGTGTATGAAACTAGTTCGAAGATATTTTCTGGAAGGTTTTAATGCATTTCAGATGTGTTGGTGGAGTCAGTTTTGGCCATTTATCTCTTAATTATTCTGTGCACAGTCCATTGTGGATCAGAAACAGTTTTTTGGGAACAAACTTAGAAAACTCGGATTTGGCTGAAATTTGACCGGGGTGGTGGCAATTGTTTCGGGAATTATCAATGAATTGGATTTAGAAAACTTCTGGTTGGATTGGTGGGGCTTGACACAAGGTTTTAGATGTTTTTCGGGGCTCAAATGCTGATTGATTTTTGTGAAATTGAGGTGTAACTTAAGGAAGACCTGAGCGTTCCTTAGTGATATTGTGCATTATGATGAATGTTTATGCCGTGTGATGAAATGTCATGGTATTTTTGAGTTAGTTACTGATTATGCTTTGTTTGACTTTTCTGAATTGATTTGAAAAAGTTATTAGTCACCATCTTTGTGCTTTGGATTTGTACATGGATGGGGCAAAATGGGGTATTAATAATTGCCATTGCATTTGTTCCTTTTATCATGGCTCATTGACTCAATTAGTCAATTGTAATATTTTCTTTGACAAAATATATATCCTTCAGCTGTGCTATGCCTACTATCGATCAGAACAGTTGTTGATCATGAAGTTGGTTCTAGTGAAGCTAAAGTTTCTTTAGAATTGCACAATCTACACTTAAGCACAAGTGAATGTTGTACCACTTCAGTGAGCATAACTAATGCTCCACCAGTGCTTTGAGGTGCCAATATCTTGTTCTACATTTGCCTTTTTTTTTTCTAAACATCTATCTCTCTTCACTTTTTCCGAACCAGGTTACTTCATTTTATTTTGAGTATGGTGAGGTTGTGAATGACTGAACAGTATTCCCAGATTATTTGTCCCTTTTTAGCCTTTCACATGGATGAAAGGTAGCAATCCCCTTTTGCGCTTACCCCCTCATTTAGTTTCAGTACATTCCCAAATCATCTACTACCACATTGCCATATTTTATATCAAAATATTATATAATATGCAGTAGAATATTCCTAATCATCCCCTTTTCTTCTTTTGTATTAAGCTGGGCTATGCTAACGACTCTGTTGGGGCACTGTTGATTGGAGGATTTAGACCAGTGGTGAAATCATTTTTTCTTTGTAAATTAATTCCATTTGAACTAGCTTATCAGAAACACCTTTGAGTGTGCTGGTGCTTTCCATTATGAATTGTGAAGTTATGATCAAATCCTCTGTGCCTATGGGGGTTCTCTGTGAATCTTTGGCTAATTGTTGGAGTCTTTCTGCTTCATATCTCCCGGTTCCTGTAGTTGTCATTTACTTTGGGTTTTGTATTTCTTCTTCTTATAGTATTTTCTATTTTCCTAAAGGAAAAAGAAAAAGAACAGTTTTCATACATGTTGTCGATGGTGCAATGTCCTGTCAACCCTGGGCCGGAGAGAATGGTGCAGAAAAGCAGATGGTGAGAAAAAGCACTTGAATTCGAGAAACTCATTTGGAATTTACCTATGGGTTTTAGCTTTTCCTTTTTTCTTCTCTAACAAATTTCCCTTTCATGCAAATTAGGGAAAAAATTGGTTCTCCACTTAATAACATAATTGTCTATAAAAGTTTATTTGGTAATGCTACCTCCTGAAACAAGTGGGCTATACTTTACTGATGCTCCACAGTGAGTCCTAAAGAAAGGATGTGGAATGTGGTGGAAGCTAGATTCAACGGCTTATTATTGAGAGGAATGGTGTTTCAAATGGTAAGCATTGGCTGCTTTGTAACTTGTAAGTGGTGCCTTCCTTTGCCAATTGTCATGGTTAAAAGAGTTTTGGAGTAGTAATACATGTTCCTTTATTAATGGTTAGAAGGAAGATTCAAGTGTTAGCAAGGAACAAGAGAGTAAATGTGATGTATCTATGGGGAAATTCCTGTTCCTGCAGCATGTGTTGGAGCTTAACTTTCATGCACACATAAATTCAGGGAGAGATTGCAACGATTCTGAGGAATTAGACTGAAACCACGAAGTTTTTTGGTTCCAAATTAACCAAATTGAATAATAACTGCAGAGGGAGATGTTCTTGAGCTTGTGCTAGTCTTCTTGGTAATAAGTCGTATAGGAATGGTGTGGAGGTTACTAATTGGAATGACCATATGATCAGCAGCAGGTTATTGAGCTACAATGATTCCACATTAGATGCTGGCGCTGTTGGATGGTTAATGGTGAACTCTGTTATTTCGGATGGAATCAAGTAGGATACAAGGGATAAGTAAGATTGGGGGACCCATATTATTTTTTTATACTAGGGAATTATGGATAGAATAATGCATATAATGATAAATTCAGTTCATATTTGGTTATACTAAGATAAAAAATAAAATAAGAGTTGTAGAGTTATTGTGGCTATTAAATAAGCAGGGAAAATAATCCGAGCTTGTTATTAATAATACTAGGGGACTTGGTATTACTTATCCCGAGAATAATTTAAGACTTACTGGACTATTAGTCCGAGTTTCACGATACAAACATAGGTTTATTTATCCGAAGAAGACAAAATCTGTTTTGGTGGTTTCCTAGTCCTATTCCAGCCCCCAATTGCCCGGAACAAACATCCCGTCTCTAGTAATTGGAATTTGTCCAAAGAGAAATTCCTCAATTGGTTCCTTCAGTAACTGAGAAAGATACATTCAGTGCTAGCTTGTGTTCCCCGCTGGATTTTTTTGTTTTGTTTGTTAAGAGGGAAAATGTGGAAAACCATCTTGTAAGGTTCCCTTGGAGAGACTTCGTGAAATGATGCTCAAGTAGAGTGCCCTGTCATTATCTTCTCATATCTTGGTTTAGTCACAAGAAACAATATTACTTGTTCTAGGGGTATATGATTTCTCTGTCTTGAGCAAGTTAATACCGGAAACCATCGCTGGCTATGTTACATAAACTCGGATGTGTGTGTCGGGTGTAGATATTCGGCAAAGTGTTTGAATGCATCTAATTTTTATATTAATGATACCAAGACCTAAAAAAATATTTATATTTCTAAATATATATGATCTTTTATTTTTCAAGATAAATGGTGCTTATAAGATGCTATGGAGCATTTTATGTATAATATCAGAATTTATATATATTTTTATAACAAGTTTGAATTAAAATAATGCTTTTTAGGTGAATATCCAAATAAAAAATTATTGGATAGTGTCGAGTGTTCGATGCATATACTTTATATATTTATAAGAGTCATTTAACATAGGTCGCTAGCCTCAAATTTGATCGCCCAAATCAAATAATGAAAATTAAAATTTGCTCTATATTACATGGACTCATGTATGGATGCCAAATAGTATATGTTTCTAAATGACAAATGCATTTAATTTTTAGGTTAGTGACACTGGAATACAACAATATATTGATATTTGTTAATATATTTCATTTATTTTCTAGAGTAAATAGTGTTTACTAGGTTCTATCGTGCATTTTATGCACACAATTTTTGATAAGAAGTTTTCTTTTTTAAAATTTTAGTTTTAACTTTTAAGCATTTTATATATAATATCAGAGTTTATGCTGAGTTATATTTTAAACTTGAATTACTAAATATATTTTCTAAATAAATGTCTAATTAGAAATAATCGACTCGAATTTTATATATTCTTTTTTTTTAATATATATTCTTATCCAAATGTCAAGTGTCAAACACAAGAATTTTATACATTGAGAACAGTACATCCTTGTGGTGTTTAATATTACTGAAACTAATAACTTATAGATTGCAGTAGAAGTTGTGAGTATTTAGTAAATATTGTAATTTGTAACTGAAATTAAAAAAAAATTATAGCAAAAATTGTAACTATTTAAAAAAATTTATAATTTATTATTAAAATTAATAATAAAAAATTTATATGGTAACTTTGCTAAACACCCAAGTATAGCTTTTGCCTAATTAGGTGGGATTAGATTATCAGTGGATATTTTTCTCACCTAGGAGTTAGAGGGCTAAGCATGAGTTATAACTTTTGCTTTTGTCTTTTTTTTTTTGGAACTTGAGCTTGATTTGGGATTTGTGAATCTGCAACTATTTTTTTTCCCCCTAACATAAAAAATGCTTTGGACGGCCAAAAGCATTATGGGTGGTCTCCATTTGCTGCAAGCAGATGCTACCCTTTTCTCCCTTTTTCTTCACATCTTTTCAACAACTTTGCGTATGAATGCAGCGCAGCAGATGCCCTGCAAATATAGCATCTAATTACATTAATGCCCTCTGTTGTGATTGGTTGCTACCCATCAACACACTTGTTCACTCTGTTAATTTCGTTTCTTATAGGGTCTGTTTGATTTTTGGATTATTTTTTAAAATGATTGAAAGGAATGGGATTAAAATTAAGGAATTAATAGAGTAGACACGTGGGTTCATAGAGAAAACAATGAAATTAGATAATCCCACGTGCCTTCACTCTCTAATCCAATTTTTTGAATTTTAGAATACTTTTGAGTACGGTTGAAAAAAAAATCACATTAAGTTTGGGAATAGAGTGACATGGAATCATAGGATAAGGGATGCGATTAGATAATCACGTATCCTTAACTATCTAATCCAATCTTTCATTTGGTATTGGATTATATAATCTCCGACTTAATTCAATGCGAGCTTTAATTCAGGGCTTAACAAATGCTGGCCTAATCTACTTCTGAAAACATGTGGCCCACATATTCCCCAAGGCCCTAATCCCACCTCTACCAAAATGCAGGAGGGGTTGAATTGTAATTGACCATCTGTTATGCACTTCATGGTAGACCCATCTCCCCTTATATTCTCATGTCTTGGGAGCCTACATAAGAAAGGAAAGAGAGGGAGATAGGGAGAGAGAGAAAGAGAGAATATGGAAGAACAAGTGGAGTTGGTAGGGAGGGCATTTGTGGATCATTACTACCATCTCTTTGACAATGATCGTTTGGCTCTGTGTTCTCTGTACCAACCCTCCTCCATGCTCACCTTCGAAGGGCAAGAGATACAAGGGGTTGATGACATCTCCAGGAAGCTTAACCAGTTGCCTTTTGACCAATGCCGACATGAGATCAGCACCGTTGATTCGCAGCCGTCGGCCTGCACTGGAGGCATCGTGGTTGTCGTTAGCGGCAGCCTCCGCCTGGCCGGAGAGGAGCATTCCTTGAGATTTAGCCAGGTCATTCTCTCTGTTTTTACCTGCGTGTGTCCTGGATGCATGGGTAATGTGATTCTGTGCGCCCTGGAAAATTATTAGGTGCTCTAGAAGTATTTGCGTGACTGTGTTCCTGTGGTGTTTTTGAAAAATAATAAAATTTGATATACATTAAGTGTATTATTAAACAAAAAAAGTGACCTAAGTGTTGAAGAATAATCTCATTTTTAAGATTGTTGGGAGAAATCCAACGCCACAATAAAATATACATGCTCGGTGTTCTAGAAAATATATTTTTATTAATTCTAAACAATTACAATAAGCAGAATTTACAGGAAACGAAATACATAAATTAACATGAACAGAATCCTGCAAATGCAGTTTTTTTAAGAATGATTCACCGCCTACCGAGGGTGTTATAGGTTTTCCACCGGCATCACTCTCCTAGGATAAAAAGGCTGACACGATCGTTGGAACACCACAAAGGATCGGTTACGAACGTACTCCGTCTGTTTTTCTCTCTCTTACTCCCACAGTTTTGAAATCTATCTGTATCTCTCCTTTGATTCTTATTTTACTATTGTATTTCTCTCTTTCTCTGTCTCAAAAAATTGAATGGGATGACAGCTTATATAGACATTCTATCATGGAGAGAGTTACTGGAGAATCAATAACAGAATTCATTTGCCAATTGAATTGGCCAATTCAATTGCAAATAAATTCTGATATTGAATTCTGAAATTCAATGACCAATTGAATTCACAAAATTTCAACACTAAGATTGTTCATCACCAAGTATTTTTTATTTCATTCTTGTATGGGAGCAATACATAGACAATATCAAACGATGCGATTCTTCGAAACTATCGAATAAGTACCCATGTATTGTATTGTATGTATCTTTGGTGTGTCGTGACTTGGTGCGATAACGAAGTGTTATTACCGGTGTTGTAGCACAAGGTTCGACTAACAGAAATGACCTATAGGGGCATTTGTTGTAGTAAATTCTAACTGAGAAGATCCGATTATAATTTTAAACAGAAGTTATAAATATGTTTAGACTATTTATGCCGTGATTTGTCCAACTAACTCGACCAGCTTTTTGAGAGTGCTATAGTTGTTTACATTTTGAATAACATTTCAAATGGGATAATCATGCATCGCTTTAAAAATCACTTAAAAAATAAAAATTATATCTTATCGTTTGATATTAAAGTTATTTTAATGAGCTAATCGATATAAATTGGGGAAATGATATACAATAAAAATAACTTGTTAAATTTTTTTTGTGTTGCAGATGTTTCATTTGATTCCCACAATACAAGGAAGCTTCTTCGTGCAGAATGACATCTTTCGTCTGAATTATGGTTGAAGTGTCTCCTGGTTAAACCACCGGTCTTGCAACGTTAATTTATCTGTTTGTTGTTCTGTTTTTTCTAATGTGTAAAATCAACTGCTAATTGCCCTTTTGTCGATTCGCCCAACAAAGCTTTTCTCAGTTTGGTTCTTTGGGAAAATTATTGAGCACTCCCTGTGTAACACGTGTCTTATTAACGTTGTAATTTTAATAAATAAAAAATATCGATACACAATAAGTGGGTTACTATTTGTTTTCTATTTAGGTGGGTTACTATTGTTCTATCCAAAATATTTTTTACTACGTGATTGGATAAAGTACTACGTAAATAATGTCACATAGTACTTTAGAAATATTACATATTAAAAATGCTACTGCTAGTAATTTTTAGTGTCCTACTACTAATTTTAGTTATAAGTTATAAATTTTTTTAAGTATTTATCACTTCTGATACAATTTATAAAAAGTATATTTTTAAAAGTATACTTATCGAGATCTATCAAAACACGTGTCTTATTTACGTTGTAATTTTAATAAATAAAAAATATCGATACATAATAAGTGGGTTACTATTTGTTTTCTATTTAGGTGGGTTACTATTGTTCTATCCAAAATATTTTTTACTACGTGATT
>JAOTRH010000026.1:6680638-6716587 GCA_034768845.1 Heliamphora exappendiculata | reverse complement strand
TATATATATCACCTACCACTTGAGCGCGATTGTCTTAAAAAAAAAAAAAAAAAACAAGATCCGCGTAATCACCGCTTAATAGGTAGTGAGTAACAAGGACTCTTTATCGATAAGAATTTTTATTTTGAGATGTTATGAAAAAATATAACAATCATATCATACGTAACAGTAAGAAGTAAAAAAAAAAAAGAAATTCTTACTGAAAAGTTTCTATTAACTATCATCCACTAAACGGTAGTTAATATTTTCTAATTATGAATATTAAAATATACTAAAGAATTAATGATTCTGAAACAAAAAGACCACTCGTTTTTGAAAACAAATGAGATTACAAAAAACCCACTTGCACTAAATATCAATCCTGTGTGAAGAGAAGATTAATTATCATGTGGATGGCACGAAAGATTAAAGAAAATGCATTGACAGCTAGTTCAACATCTTGTGATTGAAACCCACCAAAATATTGAAGTGTCTTTCAAAAGCACACAGATTAATTATATTTGAAAGGAAAAGTGGGAGCCAGCTTCTCTTTAGAAAATGGAGAGGCTTTTATTTTATTTTATTTTATTTTATAAATTTTATGATGATCTATTTTGATAATCTATATTGTTTATATTGTAAAGTTTATTGAGAAAATTACTTTCACAAATCAAGTTGATTGAACATTAATAGTGGCATAGTTTGATCATATATTTTTTCTAAAAAAAATAGATCACAAATATGATTTTGAGAGGATCCGTTCTCTCTATTTCTCAAATAAATGGAGAGATCTTCATTTCTATTTTATAACATCTAAAATAATTTACTTTGACAATTTGATCCATCTATGTTATAGAGTTTATTGGAAGATTATATATACAAAAAATTTAGTTAATGTAACATCCATTACGGTCATAAGACATTTATTACAAAAAAATAAACGATAATGATTATTTCAAAAATAAATTGTATAATTCTTTGACAAATAATGTGATCCAATAGCCTATTGGATGATATCCAACCAATTTAATTTTTTTGTATGAATGTTGTTTTCAATAGTTTTTATAATAAGAAAGGTACTTTGAATCATTAAGATGGATTCATGTTAAATACTATTAAATAAAAATGAAAATATCTCAATTTCTTTAAAAATTGAGAGAATTTCAATATAATATAAATTATGAGGTGTTGATCATTGAGTTTTTTTGTTTGTATTATAATGATCAAAATGAATATCTGACCCAATAACTTAAATTAAGAATTTAATAATGCAACTCAAAATATTTAAACTTTAGTTAATAGTAGCAACTTTAAAGTTTCTTTAGATACTAAACTTAACTTCTATTTTCCATCGATGTAAGATGTGGTATCACAATATTTTCTATTGAAATACGCAATGTTCTCGTCGCATGGCCAAATTTTTCTCCTAGTTGGAGTGCATGTAAATAGCAACCCATTAGCGTGTACAATATATACAATCTTGAAATTTTTATCCCTCTCCAAAGTTTCTAATTTATTCACGCCGCCACGAAACCCGTCGTAGGACTAGGTTGGCTTTGATTAAATTTATAATAATTCAAATGGATTACTAATCCAATAACATAAATAAAAATTCAATAACGTGATCCAAAATATTTAAATCCAAGTTATTAATAGTAGTTTATAAATTTATATCAAATTTTATTTTTATCTCTTACCGATGATGATTATTATTATTGCTGCTGCTGTTGTTGTTGTTAAACTTAGAAAAAGATGAGTTTTGAATATTTTAAGTAATTTCGTGTTTGGAAGGAAAAAAACAATGTCACAATCCAATCTCATTATGATAGTGAAATTAAATGTATATATATATATATATATATATAAACTTTTGTGCATGTACAATTATTAATTTATTATAAAGAAAAAGATTTTTTTAAAAACAAAAATTAAATTAAATGCAATACTTGAAATTAGGATTTTTTTTAAAAGGGATAAAAATGGAATATGAAGCTTTAAAAAGAAAAACTTGAAGCAGTTAATGCTCTATTTGTTTTGGACAAAAAAGAAGATTAAAAGTATATTTTTTTTGCACTTCTTGATATTTCGTACCACATAAATTAAAAATTAACAAAAAAATTTTTTTTTTATGAATAATTAATTAAGAGTCCCATTTTAGCAACGTGTTTTGGATAGTGGGCCGTTACCACCACCAACAGCCCACTATCACCCCCACCACTTTCACTCCAACCCCATCTCTACCACCACCTTTAATCACTATCTCCACCTCTTACTACCACGGGCCGGTCCGCCACAATGCTTTGTTACAATTAACTGCTACAATGCTTACTGCAGAGAGAGAGAGAGAGAGAGAGAGATTTTGCACCTATATTAAGGGAGCTCTTCAAGCGCCCCTAAAGACAAGAAAGAAAAAAGGATTCAACACCCGGCGACTTAATCGCTCAACAATAAAAAAACATTTGCACCACATAATTCCATCGCACCAATCCCCTCCTAAACCCCTGTTTGGTATTATAAAAAAAAGATATTTTTTTTAAAAAAGTAATTTTTACACAAAACATAAATTTTATTTTAAAAAATGCCAATTAAATTTCTTCCCTTCTAACAAGAATAATTTCCAATAGTATAAGTTTTTTAATTAAATAATTATAATATTCTCAAAATAAAAGCTAACTATGTATTTAAATAAAGCAAAAAAGGCAAAAAAATTACCTTAAATAAATTATTCCTAACAATTTTTTTCCCTAAAAAATAAACTAAAGCCCCTAAAACCAATTTTTTTAAACATTCCAAATAATGCCAAAATAGCAACAAATAAAGATGTCATTCATTTTGGAGCATTTGACTCCCCTCCAAACCACCTCTCATTTTCTTCTTGTGGGAGGCTTTCATGGTTGTCCATCTATCTTTTCTTTCCCCTCTTCTCTTTCCCCCTCTGCTCCTCCTTTTCCACTTTTCTCTCTCTTTTTCCTCCTCCTCCTCTCCTCTGGGCAATCCACCATCAACTTAATCCATCATTGAATCATATCATTTATCTCATCTTCAGCCCCACCACCATCATCTTTCTTTGTCTCTCTTTCCCAAATTTTCTTGTTTGGGTTCATTTGGGTTCTCTTCTATAAGCCCATTATCAAGCCCAATACCCATCATCAACTATTGAAGAAAAAGGTGGGTAATAGTGCCTAAAATTATAGTTGAAGGAGGAGGAGTTGCTTCTTCTTGTATTGTATCCCCTCAACCTCTCTCTGAAAAGGTAATGTTTGCTTCCACATTTAGCATCTTCTTCCCATGTGGGTTGGGTTAGATACCAATCCCATTTCACAGGAAAACTTTTCCCAAAGCTCACCCCTTCTGATCAACCTTCTTTTCCACTCATAACCCTTTCTCTTTCTTGTTTTTGTTCTTAACTTTTCATTGGAAGAAAGGTTATAAAAATTTATGAAAACTCATCCCTAAACATGTTTGCTTTTTTCTCAGGTTAAAGGAGCCATCATCTCTTCACATATCTTTGGTGTGTTTCCTCCTCAACTGTGTCATAATAGGGAGCTATAGCTCTTGGGTTAGGATTGTATAGTTTTCATCATGGCAACCAAAATAAAAGGGATCTATAAAGGATTCAAGTACATCTCCCAAATCTTTGGTAATCCCTCTCTTCTCTCCGCATCTCTCTCATGACTAAATGTATTTTGGGTTTATTTTTTCTCTATATTATGATGGGTTAATTATTATATTTTGATGATCGCATTTAAGTATTATATATTATAATATTTTATTTGTAATGTTTAAAATTAAAAAACGAATTCATAACATAATATAAGTACTATACATAAAATTATATATCACGTGATACTTAAATATAATCTCGGTTATGGGTGTTGGTGCTCTGATGGCAAGGGGGAGATTTGGGTGTTTTTGCAGTTGTGAAGGAGCGTGAGATGGAAATTGGGTACCCAACAGATGTTAAGCACGTGGCACACATCGGGTGGGATGGCCCCTCTGGTTGTGCACCTAGTTGGGTATGGATTCCCAATTGATTTTTTCTCTTTTTTTTATATTTATTATATATCTTTTTTATTTATAATATTTTTTTGGTGTTTAATTGGGTTGGACAATTTAGATGAAGGAATTCGCGACGGCATCCGATTTCACGGCGACGTCTATCGGTAACATTAACGGAACGAGAGGCTCCAGTTCTGCAATATCATCCGCATGGTCATCTCAAGGTTTGTTTCTATCTCTCTTTTTTTTTTTTAATTTTATTTTCTTCAATTTATTTGATTTGTGTGTTTCAATTAGGGTTGTAAATGAGCCGAGCCTAGTTTAATCCAGTCAAATAAAATTGATTATTTTTGTTCAAACTCGACTTGCTAAAATTGATATATTTAAACTCGACTCGAATAATATAAACGAAGTAGCTCCAGATCAATTTTTTAACTTTTATTCAAGCTTTTTGTAAGGAACTAAATTTCATACAAGCTGTGAATTTGATAAGAGCATTTATACGTACCCTTTGAGCATATTTATACGACGAGCAAGGCATCTGTCCTATTGATTAAGAAATTATTTGGTCTGCTCATCAATTTGAATTCCAATCTCGACTCTCCCATTCCCTGATCAAAAATTAAAAAAGAAATGAGTTTAACGATCTTCTATCGAATTGAATTAAGCTATTAAACAAATTATTTATGAGTTTTTCTGTTAATGGATACCAGCTTATTTAATAAACGAGCTTAATTTTAAGTCAATGAACATCTCGCTTATTAAACGAATCGAATTTAAATGAGCCTTAACCAAGTCAAGCCAGAGCCCATTTACTAACAATTCGATCCATTTGCACCATTACTTTCAATCTTCCAAACAACAACGAAAGTGAGAGGAGAGATTACTATAGAATAGGCATATCATTTGGTGGTATGCTGAAGGCTATACGGAGACCCGTTTGGGATGGTTACTTATATTTTTTATTTATTAATTTTCGTTTTTAGTAAATTTTTTTAATTATTTAGTTAAATTATTATAT
Source organism: Heliamphora exappendiculata (assembly GCA_034768845.1). Taxonomy (NCBI): domain Eukaryota; kingdom Viridiplantae; phylum Streptophyta; class Magnoliopsida; order Ericales; family Sarraceniaceae; genus Heliamphora; species Heliamphora exappendiculata. Next base: position 6,711,588 of record JAOTRH010000026.1, on the reverse strand, counting down.
TTTTCTACTTTTCTCATTGAGACGAGTCAAGTAAGTAAAATACTGACCAAAAACAAAAAAATAGTTCAAAAAAGACAAAATAAGCCAATACGCTTAATTTTTATATTACTTATTTTTGTCTTTAATGTCCTATTTTTATATTTTCATCAAATTATTTAACCTTCTCAGTTCATCTCATTGATACGATTCTAAAAAGTAAAAAAAAATAAAAAAGTATAGGTTAAAAATAAAATAAGTTTAGAAAAGACAAAAATAAAAATAAAATCAAAATTTAGTCCGAACAAGACCTCGGAGACTTCAAGAGCATGTTTGATTGACCAAATTAGACATAGAATTAGATTATATATCCCGTGAGATTGTATTTTTCTTATTTGAATTCAACAAGTAGTGAGAGGATTATGCATCATTAACTAACTAATTTTACAGAATGTGAGATATATAATATTTAAGAGAATATAGTATTAATATTTCATTCATTACTAATCTTATAGAATTATTTATCAAATGAGATTATATATTTCTTCAGTATTAATTCGATCAATTAAATATGGCCTAAAGGAGAACAATCAATCGGCTATGGACATCATGGGCCACGTTCCTAATCAGACAAAGGCAAACACGGGTTGAAATCCTCAGAGAGAAACAAGAGATTTGTCCATTCTTTTGGATTCTTTGCTTCTAAAAACCAAGGGTCCTGTTTAGCATTTGTGTCACGAGACATTGTTTCTATTTCAGGGAGAATCTTTACAATGATTCACCTAATGAACTGCATTTTATTTTAGTTATTTATTTATTTATTTATTTATTTATTATTTTGATGTTCCAATCCAGATTTTGTTGATGGATGCACTAGCTGGACTTGTATCCAAGGATTCTTATGTCATGATTCCAAATTTTGATGTTCCAATCTAAATTACATGGCTTTTTTTTTGGGGGCTTGGCTTTAATGTTAATTTTGTAAATAATGAATGAATTTCGACCTTTAATTTGTAAAAAATATTACACCAATACAATTTTATTAACACAATCGGACTGGAAAGAAGCTAAATTCAAATCTTTCTAATAAATAGCACTTCACGTAGGTTTAAAAATGAAAGAAAAAAATATTTATGTCTTTTGATTCAAATTAATCCACTTTCTTAATAAAATTTCGGTCAGACACGACTTGGCGCTGCTCAATAATAATATGTGTGATCGTTCTATTTTGTGTTCTCAAATTGTATATTTTGACGTAACAAATGTAAATCAAATTTATAAAGTTTTCATTATTGGATTTTTTCTTGTCACAGATTTTGAATCTATGGACCGGCAACCGACATCAGAGACGTCGAAATCGGTGGTACCACCCACGAATCTTCCCAATATTTCAAAGAAACAGAGGCGGCGAAAAAAAATCAAATCAACTTCCTCCCCGAAATCATCGTCCTCGTCCTCATCAAGATCCTCACGAGCAGCAAAATCAAAGACTAAATTTGTGGAGGACAATGCCAGACCAACAAATTTAGAAATGGCATAATTGATAATCCTATCGACTTTGTACCCACAAAAAAACTTGTTCAACCTACATATCAAAGAGTTTGAACCACATAACAAAATACAGAAAATAATTCTAGTCGTCCACGTGCATGCGGATGATTGTGATTGTTTTCTGTAATTGATTATGTAGTCGGTTCTATGTACGTAAAAAAAAAAAAACTATTTTTGTTTATGTACTGAAGATGCCGTTGTTTGGAAGGATCCCTTTGTATGTTGAGAAGAATGCATAGGTTATATGAGATTAATATAAAACAAAGCGAATTACCCTAAATTAGGAGAGGATTAGAGTGGAGAGATAAAAGGTGTAACAAATGCTCAAGGGAGATTATGACTAAGGACAATGCAACCTATTTTTTGTGGGGGAAGGGAGGAATCTACTACAAAGGAGTAGAAATGTAGGGAGTTGGATTCTTTTGTTGTGTTTGTGGAAAAATTTAGTTTATTTTCAAAGGATGTAGGCATGTGCCAAAAGACCAGGGGATGCTCTGCCCAGCCCATTGGTATAATTGTCATGTATATATATATTTTTTTAAAAAGCATCAATTTGAATGCTATAATGTGCAGCATTAATTTCCATATATGTCTTTTTTTTCTTTTTGGTTTTGACATCAATTCATGTAACAAAGCCGAAGATTACTACAGCAACTAAAATGGTGAAATTATTTAATAATTGACATTGTCTTTATAGTACTTCCACACAATAACATAGTTGATAACATTTTCGATGAAATAAGTTTATTGACAACTAAATTTTAATGTATACCAATCTTACTTATTTCTCTAAAACACGCGACATGTGAACAACCTCGTACATTTTCTCAGTTATCAAAAAATAAAAATCAAACAAAATTCTTACCATTGCTTTCATCTCAGCATGCAGCTTTCATTGAAGAGAGCTATTCATAAGAAGTGGTTATGAGCTTTTTCTTGTTATGCTTTAGAAGAGGTAATTTCTTCAGTTGCACTAGTAGATTGAGTAACTCCCTTTTAGTGCCAACAAAGTGTATGTATTCTTAGTTAATAAAAATATGGGTCTGAAAATAATCTTCGTCTTTTTCTCTAACAATCATCCTTTTTTAAATATTTTAAGTTACAAACTCATAATTTCCCAACTCTAAAATACCCGACAATAGAGACCACGTGCGACCTCACAACAAGCTTAGAAAAAATCTCTAAAAATATGTTTCAATGAATGTGACCCTAATATTACATTCTACATTGATAGGATATAGAAATTAAATCGAGTATATAATAAAATATTTGAACTATTATTAATAACTCAGATTTAAGTTTTTGGTCCACGTTGTTAGACTTTTTATTTAAATTATTGAGTTAGTATTTCATTTAGTCGTCACAAATAAAATTAGAGCTAATATTTATCCCATGTATGATTTCTTGGAGGTGTGAATAGGGAGTCCACAATCCCAATTAGAGAAAAAAATCAGGCACGATGAGAATCATATTGGTGGAATATAAAAAATAAGTCTGATAAGTAATGAAACATATGACAATATCTAATAACTTGGAATTAAAATTTTAAATTGCATTATTAAATTTTTTATTCAAATTATTAAATCAGTGATCAAGTGCAAAATGGTCTCCATCTGCATCCCAACTACAAAAGCTTCAAGTAGGGAAACGACATCACATTTGTGAGCTATCGGAGGGACATCATAGGTGGACCTCCAATTGAAGAGGACGTGATTTCAGCTCGCTGGATGCACGGCACGACTGTGGAAGAAAGCGAGAGCTTTCATCTATTGTTTATTCAATAAATCTATGTATAATGCATAAAATAATGTATAAATCAATACATAAATATATAGCAGTACTGTAATGGTAAATAAAATAAACGAAATCCACAATGTAGTATTTTTTGTAGTGACATATGCATACGGTAAAAAATATACTATTTTATGCACTTTACGTAGAGTTGGTGTTGCTGTTGTTGTTTATTTCGTGTATTAATTTGTTGCATAACATGGTTGTTGGATCCATTAATCTTGCTGTTAATTGTATGAATTGAAACATGAAAAAAACACTTATTTTACTTATTTTGACAGAATTTTTCCTCAAATATAATTTTTTTATCCGATTCATTTATTCAATATGAATAAAAAAATTATGATTTTGTGATCCAATTATAAAAAGGTTAACTAACAGTAAACAAGATAGAATAAGACAATAAACATGTTTGTTAGGACTGAAACATTAATGCCCCTGTTTGGAAATTAAGAGTTACAGAGGTATGGATTCAATTACTAATCCGGTGAGCTTTTCAAAATCTTATTTGCATTTACAAATTTGGACAAGACAATTTAGTCTGTGTCCCTCTATTTCAATGAATTACCAAATTCATGGGAGGACTGATATTGAAATAATCCGAAAACATTGGACACTAAATAAAAAAGTTTAGTGTCTCCCTCGTTGGATATGTTGTTCATAGTCAAAAAAGATCGATGGGATGTCAAAGGTGACGGGAAGAGTAACCCTTTTGCATCACATGTTGTTCGATAGTCGAAAAAGATGGGATGTCAAAGGCGATGGGAAAAGAAGCCATTTTGCATCACCTTTTACCGCCACTATTGTTGCCACCATCACATTATCTTTGTACAGTGGACAACCCAAATTCGAGAACAAACTTCAATTCTTGCATTTTGCAAAATTTGTGTAGATAGTATTCACAAATTTCTTGGTTCTCTCTTGTTTGATCTGAGTTTAATTTAGCTCTACGAACCTGAGTAATACTATTGAAGGGTCGAAATTTGGTAATGGGAAAGTGTAGAGAATCAAAACAATTTTGTATTCCCTTGTTTCTATTATTCCATCCAATCCATCTATTTAATCAGCTATATATACCTACTAACTTCTATTCCTTAACTAACATAAAATAAAAACCACCACCTTTCTTCTAACTCAACAAACTAATCAACAAGCTAATCATCTTTACACCCCCAGAAAATTGATGTTACATCAACAGCCATGAGGATTTAAATAAATTAAACCGAATGATTAAAAGAGATTTGGTCATAACATCAGCAATCTGATCCATATAACTAGTGTGCTTGACTTAAAACTGTTGATTAATAACCCATTCTCGAATAAAATGATAGTCGACCTCCACGTGTTTTGTACGAGCATGAAAAACTGTATTGAAAGTTAGAGCCAAAGCCGAAAGATTGTCGCACCAACTTTGAGGAAATTATTGTTGATGATTAAACAAATCAAAACATACCTGTTTCAGCCATACTATTTATGCAACTGTATTGGGTAGGGCCTTATATACATCTTTAGTAGAAGATCTAGTAATCGTATGTTGCTTCTTGGTTAATCACAAAACCAAATTAGAGCCTATAAAAATATAAAAACTTCCAGTAGACCTTCTATTAGAATGATGCTCAATCGGCACCATAATATGCATATACAGCTAGAGAATCTCGATTAAAAGCCAAATCATGATGCATGGAACCCTTAATATACCTTAAAATTCGCTTAACAGGAGTAAAATGACTAAGAGAAGGCTAGTGCATATGTTGACAAACCATATTTACCGCAAAGGAGATTTCTGGCCTTGACAATGTAAGATATTGCAATGAACCAACAACCGATCTATAGAATTTAAGATTTTCAAATAAAGATCAGTGGTGGGAACAACAGACTTGGGAGATGAAGTTGAAGAACAAGGAGTGCAGTCAAACATGCATGCCTTGGCCAAAAATTCAGTGGCATACTTGGACTGTAAAAGAATAACACTAGTGAATGTAGGCAAAACCTTAATTCCCAAGAAATAATGCAAAGGACCTAAGTCTTTCATTGCAAAAGAAGAACCCATAGTAATAATCAACTGCGATATGAGATTGGAACTGCTACCAGTAACTAGTTTGTCATCATCACACAATAGCATATTTATAAAATCAGTCCCAACATTAAGAGTAAACAGAGAGGTGTCGGCCAAACTATTGTGAAAGCCATGTTTAATCAAAAAGGCATAAAGCATAGAATACCATGCCCTTGGAGCTTGACGAAGACCATGCAGGGCCTAATTCAATTTACACACATAGTTTGGAAAATTTGAATGACCAAAATCTTGGGGCTACTTGAGATAAACATTTTCTTCAATATGACCATGAAGAAATGTAGTATACACATCTCGTTGTCGAATGGAACCATGATGTAATGCCAAAGCCAAAACAGCTCGAATAGTAGTTTGTTTCATGATAGGACTAAACGTTTCAGTATAGTCAAGACCCTCAAATTATTGATTTCCCATATTGGACATGGAAAAAGATGCACAAGGAGAATGTAATGCAAGAGAAGACTAAAGAAAATGGGAAGATGGAAATTCACTTTTGAGAAATTTCACATGCTGAGAGATATATATCTTGTTAGGCACAGGATCAAAAAACCTATGACCTTTAGAATGAGGACAATCACCTCAAAATATATCGGGTATGGACCTGAGGTGAAGCTTGTTAATTTGTGAAATATGGGTGAAGCCAAGGAAAACAGCAGCAGCCAAAAGGTTTAAATAAATTGTAATCAAGATCTTTATTAAAAAGAAGCTTGTAAGGAACATTGAATTGTAAAGAAGAATGAGGTAATCGATTGAGTAAAAAAAAACTATTGTAATTAAGTCTTCTAACAAAAAGGAGACAGGAAGGTTGGCGTGTTGAAGCAATGGAATTGTTATTTCAATCAAATGTCTATGTTTGCACTCGACAACACCATTTTGTTTCGGCATATGTGGATAAAAGGTTTCATGAACATTGCCAAAATAGAAAAAAAAGAAAAAGAAAAAAAGACGTGTATCTATTGTTGAACTCACCTCTATTATCTGTTCAAGAAGCTTTAATAGTACAAGAAAAATGATTTGCAACATAAGACTGAAATTTTTGTACCACAGTAGAAACCTCAGATTTATAGAACAGGAAAAAAATCCAACAATATTGAGTAAAATCATCAATGTCTACCAAGTAGTATTTATAAACACTAAATGAGTGTACATGAAATGGCCCCTAGACATCTATATGTATTACTTCAGAAGGAACACTTGTAACTGACATAGAGATTGTAAAATGATGTTTACGAGACCTTGCCACATTAGGTGCAACGATAACAAGTAAAGTCAAATGGTTTATAAATAGAAAATTAACTTTTATTGCTTTATTAAGTGCTAAAAAAGAACAGGACTTGGACGGCCAAGTCTTTGATGCCATAACAAAGCATTTATTAGGAGATGATGTGCTGATAAGAGCTTCAGATGGCAAAGAGCAAGTAGAGGGAAGCAAAGGATAGAGCCCCTAGTGACAAGATCCTCGACGAAGAACTTGATTGGTCACACTATTCTGAATAAGAAAACCAGTGGAATCAAAAATGATTTTACAATTATTATCAGAAGAAAATTGGTGAACAGAAAAGAGATTACGAGAAATTAAAGGAACGTGAAAAATCTTGGACGAAGGAAAAATCTTATGAGTGGGTAAAAGACCTTTACCAGAGTTGAGAATAGGAATAGAAGAGCCATTATCCACAGTGACACTATCAGATCCTGCATAAGGCTGACAAGAAGAAATAGCAGGCACATCATTTGTAACATGAGTTGCGGCACTTGAATCAAACTACCAAGAAGAAGAACCTGGTGGAACATGTGTGTCAAGAGATAGTTGATATGTACTAGTAAAATATGCTCATGGACTTATTATTTGAAGAAGTTTTAGGAAGAGAAGGATAATTCATGTTGAGTATGTGAAACAGTTTACAGCCGTGTGATTTGTTCGTCCACAAATCTGCCACTTAATGCTTGCCATGGGCATTCTTGCCATGCACTTCGGCATACTTGGGCCATTTCTTTTGGCCATGATGGGGCATCCTAGGCACACTTTAGATGAATGTTATCACCTCTCTCCAGTAATGTGATGGCCTGATGGGCATTATTCGGGCACTCCAAATGTGATTGTTGCCAGCTCTCTTAATTTGGCAATGTGGTGGGCTTTTTTGGCCACTTCAACAGGCATGAACACACAATTTCATGTAATTTTAAACCATTACATTAACGCATTTATGCAAAGTTCATGCAGTTAGTGGATGGATTCACATGAATATATAACTGTGATGGTTCATAATCACATGATTCCGAATCACCTAATATTTTCTCGACTCAAATCATGCTCATTGTTGTACCGCCCCTAACAAAAAACAAACAAACAAACAAACAAACAAACAGGGATGGTCTTTTTGGGTTCAAAAAGATAGTTAGGCCTTCATATATATCACCGAAATGCCATAAATTAGGGCCGAAATAACCCAGTAGTTATGCTTTTGGACCAAACTTAAATGAATGGGCTAAGTATTTGCTCTCATTCTTGGGATTGGGATGACTGCACCGTCCTGTTTCAGCCCAAATTTCACCCATCTGCAACTACAACGATAGTTTGTAGTAAAATATTAACTTAAGCTTAGTTTGGTAACTTAGCTTACACCTTTTTGTTTTTTTTACTTTTAACTAAATAATAAAATTCCTTTGGTTAAAAGATGATTTTAAGCCACCATACAGACAAAAAAGGTTATGATTTGATAATTAACATTTTGTGACTAGCTACAAGCAACAAAGCTAAAAGTCCGACATTGAGCCAAACCGAAACGAGACCTTATATTGCATTGTGTATTCTTATAATCTTTTTATTTTAGTAAACTACTACTGAGTTCCAAAATCCGAAACGATTTCTATAAGGCTAAGTGACCTTGGAGCTACATTTAGAATTGCAAAAAAGCAAAGCAATGCAGTATCTTAGTTTTGATTAAGCAACGCAAGAACCCGATCACTAATATATATATTTCCCAATTTATAACTCGAGCACTCGTTGTTTCTTTATTTTAAGATAAATTAAAATGAGCATCAGTTACAATTGAAAAGGAATAATACTAATTAGATGAACAACCTGTGGTACTTGCTACTATAAATAATAATGGAAGCATTATGGTAGAGTAGGGGAGAAAGTAATTTTACAACAAACGGCAGCTGTTGCAATTGTGAATATGATTGTAATGAGGAGGCAGCAGTGGTGGCAGCACCGTGCAGTAAAAAAACATGCGGTTGTGGTTTTTTTTTTTTTTTTTTTCCCCTTCTTTTTTTGGATGTTTTGATTTTAATACATTTAGAGCCTGTTTGGGTCCTTTGGGATATCTAGAAGGACTTAATTTTTAGATGTAAAGTATTTGTTTTAGAAAAAATAAGAAAAAAATAGATTTTTTGGAATAATTTGTCTAGGGTAACTTTTTGATTTTTTACCTTTTATTAATAGATCATTATTTTTTGTTAGTTGTAGTGTTTGAAATAACAATTAGTTTTATTTTTTGGAAGGAGATGATATTATAGGCATCTCATTAAAAAAGAAACATCTCATTCAAAAAAAAAAAAAGTTAAACTACTTGATATGTGAATAGATTTTCTTTTGGTGCAAAGAGAAGCCAAAGACGAAGAAAAAGAAGAGGCTATGGGTTTTTTGAGATACCAAAAAACATAGCTTAAAAATTAATATTTTTGCACAATAAAAAACATGAGATAAGAAATAAGAGTTTATCGTTTTGAAGCACAGTAAAAGAAGAGTGCATATACTATTAGCAATACACTTAGTTAATGTCGGCTGTAATTAGTCTCATTACAACTAAATCAATTAAAAATTAGTTGGTGTGCTAAACTAATTGAGAGATTAAGATAGCGGTGCCCGTAAAGGTTAGTGTGGCGGTGCTTGTAAAGAAAAGAAAGAGAAGTGTATAAAGGAGTCGATGCTACTTTAAAGTTAAGGATGTAAATAACAGTTTCAGCTCAAGAGTTGGGTTCTTCTCGTTCTTTGATTTTTGCTCACTTTTCATGGTATCAAAGCTCAAGCCTTTTTAGTAATGGCGAACTATCCAAATTCATCTCATTCATCTTCTTTATTCAATCTCAACACAATCTCCTTATTACCGAACATATCAAATCTCATTTCTATGAAGCTTGATTCCACGAACTACGTTATGTGGAAATATCAAATCTCTTCAATCCTATACTCTTTGCACGGACTACTGGATAGATCAATTCCAAGTCTAAAACTTTTCTTGTGAGATGAGCTAAATCACATTACCTTAGAAGAAAATTCCCAAATCCTTGCTTGGAGCATTACCGATCAAGCCCAACTTATCTTAATCAATTCGACATTATCGCCCTATACCCTAATTCTTGTTGTTGGCTAAACCTCATCTTGAAGTGCTTGGACTGTTCTTGATCACTACTTTACCTCAATATCTCGATCTATGGTTTTGAATTTGAAGATTGAACTCTACAATGTCAAAAAGGAAACGAATCAATTGACACCAATTTTCAACAAATCAAGGAGATAAGAGATAAACTCTCGGCTATTTCGGTGACTATAGAAAGTGAAGAACTTCTCAACATAGTTTTCAAAGGTCTTCCTGAAGAATTTCATGCTTTCAAATCAACCATATGCACTCGTAATGAACCATTGTCTTTTAAAGAGTTACTTTTGATGTTGCATGTTAAGGAATACTCAATCAAAGATACACAAACTCCCAAAGATTCCTCATATCTGGCTCAATGATGGCCATGATCGCTTTATCAATTGAAAATTTTAGATCTTCCTCTTCAAACTGTTGGAAGCAAACTGTCAAGATCATTGATTTGAATATAATTTTTTTTTTATAAAAAATTACTTGACTGGTAATCGCCGAAACACGCTCCATATTAAAACTTTTTAATGTTGAACAATCAAAATAAAACCCGTACTCCTAAAGTTAGATTCGGGATTACATCTTTCGAAATCTGGTAGATTGATTTTGGTTACTGCAACAATCACGAATTGAATCTTTCAAGTTAAAGCCCTGATCAAGCCTTCTACTGTATTTCCGATACGAGTCACGAACGTAAAGTGGGCTACGATCCTTCGTGAATTTAAACCTGTTAAACTAATCACAATAGAAAATACATGGAAACTATAGTTTTGAAAAACAACTTATGATTTATGTTTAGTATAACCGCATATATATATATATATATAGGGCTGCAACAGAGACTTGTATAGTTAATATGACTTGAACTTTTAATGTATAAAAACCCGCCGCCCCTGAGGCAATTTCATAAAAATATAAATTACAATTCATACCACTAAATAATCGTAATTTCACTTCCAGCCATATTCTCAAAACCGATTATTCGAGCTCATGTTATTAAATGCTTAGCTCATCTCCTCACGTTAAAATTTCTGATACCCGCTAATTAAATTTAATTATTGACAATTTAATTTAATCAGCTTCTTAGAATTTATTAAGCCCTTCTGCTTAACTTATTTGCCAGTCGGATAACTAAATCCACATGTAGGGTTTGGCCCAGTCAAAACTTATAAGCTTTCTTAAAGGGATATCGTCAATCTCGAATAATTGGGACATGGATTCTGTCAATAATTAATATTCACCATATAATTAACACCGCTATTCAATTCATCGGAACTATTAACCCATAAAAGATAACGCCTACTAATGAATCAAAACAACGAATATTAAATATACACAATTAATAATTATTTCGGGATTAATAGCACAAGCACTCATAATAATCTTAGAGTGTAAATTACTTTATATAGTCAGTATAAAATTAATTACTCCAATGTGGTCATGTTCAATACACACAAAGTATACTAACACAGAGAATCAGAACAATAGACGACGCTATTATCTACTTTCCATAACCAAGACAAGCCTACTAAAATTCTGTGCTACAGTTGTACTGATAGTTTGTCCAATTTTATCTAAATTATGAACAAAAACTTATATTCTGCAAGAACCTATAATCTGGTTTTCTGTGTTTAAACCGTACTTTTCACACTAAATTAAATACTATACAGAATAAATGACAACATGCATAACATTAAAGAAATAATATTGCATTCATTGCTCATTAAGATTATCATAACATGAAAAAATAATTTTATTAAAAATAAAATTAAATAGTAAAACCAAATAAAATTCATAATTTTTAGTATACAACCCTGACACAAATAACTATCGAGGATGAAATAAAGGCAGATCCTGTTGTTATCGAGAAAAAAGTTTCAAATATGGTGAAAATCTCAACTCTAGCATGAACTCCAAACATTTCAACAATTGATCTCAAGAAAGTGGTAATCAATCATCGTCTTACTTAAGACATGTGTGTCGAATTTATGGTAAACAGTATCATATTTCTTTGGATTGCTACCATCACATGGACGTTGCCTATCAAGGAAAATATCCACCGTCCAAACTTACTATGATGACTGCTACGGTAGCAAACTCACCAACTCCAACATCTAAATTTTGGCTCACCAACACAAGAGCAACAAACCACCTTACTTTTGATCTTTCAAAATTCAATCTTCATAGTGACTATACAGGCACTAATTCAATCACTATCGATAATGGATTCAGTCTTTCTATAACTCATAGAAATTCCTCTTTGTTTACACCAAATCATACCTTTATTCTAATTATTGTCCTAAGAGTCCCTCACATTACATGCAATCTATTATCAATTCATCAATTATGCACTCATAATAATTGTTGCTTCTATTTTGATGCTAATGGTTTCTATATTCAGGATCAACAATCCACGAAAGTCCTTTAATACGGCCAGAGTGGCAATGGCCTCTACCTTGTTCATGCATCCATTTCAACAATGTATCCTCAACCATCAGCATAACTCGGTGCTAGAATCCCTCATCAACTTTGGCATGACAAGTTTGGCCACCCTTATAATGGAGCTCCCACCCAAGCTCTCTTTGACTCCGGTATAACCCCTTCTAATTCTACTTTCAGAAACATTTTTAATCCTTGTCTTAAGGCTAAGATGACACAATTGCTATTTAAGCTTTCTAAATCACACAGTCAGCATCTTATAGAAATAATTCATAGTGATGTTTGGGGCCTACACCAATTATATCTCTAGATGATTTCAAGTATTATGTTTCGATTATGGATGATTGTACTTGTTACACTTCGATATTTCTTATACAAAATAAATCATGTATGTTGTTTGTTTTCACCACTTTTAAAACATTTGTTGAAAAAAAACCTCGTCTCAAATTAAAGTTCTTTGTACTGATTGTAGAGGTGAATACACAAGTAATGCTTTTAAAGCATTTTGTTTCAATCATAGCATCCACCACTAGTTTTTTTGTCCATATACACCTCAACAAAATGAAATTGTCGAATAAAAACATAAACACATTGTTGAGACAAACCTTGCTCTCGTGTCCAAAGCCTTTGTTTCCTTTTTATATTAGACCCATGCATTTTTTACCTCAATTTATCTAATTAACTGCATGCCATCTACCTCAGTTACGTTCTTTTCACTATTTTAACCTCTTTATCATAAAACTCTAGATCTTTCATATCTTTAAATCTTTGGTTGCACTTGCTACCCTCTTCATAAACGCAACACCTCGTCTACATTCATAGATCACACTATGCCTTGTATCTTTCTAAGCTATGCTCCTAATTTCGAAGGATATAAATGTCTTCATGAACTTAAAAGTAACAAACTTCATATATCAAGGCATGTTGTATTCGAAGAAAATACATTTTCATTCAAGCCTGTAGTCTCTACTATTTTATCTTCTTCTACTACTTCAACAGCACCTTGGATTTTCTCAACCTTATATTTCAATCCCTCAAGTATAACTCCAGTTTTTTTTAAAGCTCCTCAACCACTTCCGGCTTAGGCTCCAACTGCACCATCTCTCATTGCACCATCTCCCATTGCAGCTTTTCCCATTGCAGCATCCACTAATGCAGCACTTTCTATTGCAGCATCCACTAATGTAACCTCTCATACTGTAACTTCTCCCATTGCAACATCTTCTAGTACAATCCCTGCTTATCCTATTGCAGCACTCCATTTTTCTAGGCCATACATGTCCACTTCTCTCCCTTTAATTTCAGGCAATGCTTTATCTATTTCCACATTCTCACCAACACACAATTTACCTCAACAGCTACCAACTATGGACACATCCACTAGTATCCTATCCTTCTACCTCCATCCACCACTACTAGTAGCTGTCAACCTATTTCCTCAGTGTGGATACAATTCACATCTCTCCCCTCTACTAATACTCTCAATATACTCCTTATGCAAACACGTAACAAGTCAAAACTTCTTACCTCCAAGCACTAGTCTTCATTCACAATCACCACTTCGTTGCAGCATGCAGCAGCAGAACCTACTTGTTTTATACAAGTGGTGCAAAGTCTCAAGACTGGAACAATGCCATGGCTGATGAATTTACAGTCGTTCAACGTTAAGGCACTTGGTCTTTAGTACGTACCACTTCCACCAAATAAAAACATTATTGGTTGTAAATGGGTTTATCGCCTAAAATGTAATGCTGATGGAATTTTTGTTCGTCATAAAGCCCGCCTAGTGGCTAAAAGGTTTCATCAACAACCCAGTTTCGATTATGATGAAACTTTTAGCCCCGTACTAAAACTTGCCACAATACGTTTAGTTCTTGCTCTTGCCACTCATTTTCGTTGGCCTCTTTATTAACTCGATGTAAGCAATGCCTTTTTACATGACCACCTCAAAGAAGAAGTTTATACAAATCAACTTTCTAGATTTGTTGGCTCTCTATATCCCAATCATGTTTATTATCTTCATAAATCACTCTATGGTCTTAAACAGGCACCCCGTGCTTGGTTTGAATGATTCACATCACATTTCTCTCTTGGCTTTGTTGTTTCCCTTCTCTATCTATTTCTTTTTATCCTCTAAACAGGTTCCTCAACTACAATTCTTTTGCTATATGTTGATGATATTGTTCTCGGTGGCTCCAATTCTTCACTTATTTTTCACTTTTATAATTGACTCGGGAGCTATTTTTGAATTTAAAGACTTGGGTCACTTTACTTATTTCCTTGGTCTCGAGATTCACTGTTCCGAACAAGGTTTATTTTTTAACCAAGCCAAGCACGTTCATAATCACCTTTCCTCTCTATCATCCAAGTTATAGAAACAAGGAGGTTTCCCACTTTTTGATCCTACACTTTATCGAAGCCTTGTTGGTACTCTAAAGCATATTTCATTTAGTTATCCCAACATTTCTTTTTCTGTTTATAGAGTTTGTCAGTTCATCCATTCATCTACAGATCTACTCCTTATCGCTATCAAAAGAATCTCATGTTATCTAAAGGGTACAATTACAAATGGCATTTGGTATCGTCTCAACTTCCTTCTTCTTTCGGTCTTTTATGATGATGATTGGGTTGGAAATCCTCTTGATCTAAGGTCCACTTTCATCTTTTGCTTGTTTCATGGTTCAAATCCAATTACGTGGTCATCCAAAAAGCAATCCACAATATCAAAGTCCTCTACAGAGGCTGAATATATATCCTTTGCATCAGCTGCGACTGAACTCTATTGGTTTCGCATGCTTCTTAAAGAACTTCATGTTTTTCTTTCAAATGTACATGTTCTATGGTGTGATAATATTTTTGCACTTTCTTTGGCATCTAATCCCGTCTTTCATAGACGCACTGAATATATTGAAATTGACTAAGATTTTGTTTGGAAAAAAGTTGTCAATAAAGATTTTCTCGTCAAATTTATATCGTCTAAAGATCAAGTTGCCGACATTGTAACCAAGAGTCTATCTTCTACTTGATTTTCTCGTCTACTATCCAAACTCATGGTTTTACCACCCATGCGATTGGGAGGGGGTATGTAACGCCTTGATTCCGTAATAAAAAAAATTTGAGAAAAGTAGTAAAAGTAAGAACTCGATTTAAGAAACTGCTCGATAAGAAAAGTCAAACTTCAAATTTTCAAGCCAAACATGAAGATAAAAGAACCAATTTTTCTTTGTAAGAAACTCCCAAAATAACCCATTTATATCCCAAAAAATAACCCATCATTTCATAAAAACTTCATTTTTAAAACGAAATTCAATAAAATGCCACCAAGCGGAGTCTGCTCAAGCGAGCTCCCCACCGCTCAAGAGATGAGGCACCCGAGAGCTCACCATCTAAAAGTCTAAAAAATTCTCTCAATGTTGAAAAGTCACTCCATGTTCCCATCTTTGGAACATAGTTTTAGATAGGCAAGATTATGAAGGAAAACATACATTTGATAATGAAATAATCTCTTTCTAACCCAATTCATTCATTAATTTAATTAAGTACCTAAGTCGGACAGCGTCTATAGAACCAGGTGTATTTATCACCACCAGGCCACGCAAGGCCCGAGAAATAAATACCTATTCTATAACCCAACACGGAGAGCACACATTTCCAGTTTCTTTTGAAAACATCGATAGACGAGCCACCCAAGAGCACGCTTTTACGAAAATTAACTCGAAGGAATGACCTACCTTACATTGCGCAAGTTTTTAGTCTTTCACGGAGGAGCAACTTGTGCCCGAAATTAATCATTCAATTCAATCACATAGTACTTTAATTATATCATATTCATTAACAACCAATACGAATCTAACTATTTACCCGGTTCTTCTTACCAAACCAAACACCATTAAGGTTGTAATCTCGACAATCACATGTTTTTTCATAATTCATATATTCAATTACAATGGCTCAATGCCCAAAGTTAACCTTTTATATGATTTATATCCACGATTTATTGATTTTACACAAAATTCTCAACTAATACCCACCATCTTCACGTATCATAAAAACTCATGTAATATATATATATAAATCCACGATTTACCGATTTTACACAAAATTCTCAACTAATACCCACCATCTTCACGTATCATAAAAACTCATGTAAGATATATATATATATATAATAGGTTAATACAATTTTAATTTGTCCAATATTTATATCAATTTCATCATGTAGGTCCCCTATCCCCAAAAATCCTAATTTTCGTGGTTTTAATCTCAAATCCAAATCCTAACCAATCATTTTTCAATCCCAATCATTTTTCATACATTTATGTTCATATAATCAAAAACATAACTCATATCACATAGATATTCAATGATAGTTATAGATTTTACCTCTTTAAAGCTCTCGCACCAAGAAACCACTCTAGCAAGCTCCAATCACAAGAATCTCCAATCGAATGGCAAGAAGCAAACCTCCAACGCCAAACTCGAACTTCTAACGGGTATTCGACCAAGAGAAAAGTAAGGAATCACCTCAAGAGAGGCAAAGAGAGCTCCAAGAACCCTCCAAACTCAACCTTAGGTCTCAAGAGAGAGAAAAGAAAGAAAGGAATGAAAGAAAAAAGACTAACCCGCGACTTAGAAGTCTGTTTGCCAATAGTCTGCTCAAGCGGTCCCCATTTACCCGAACTTTCTGCCATTTGTCCGCTCGATCGGGCTCCCCATCGCTCGAACGATCATCGCTGGATGAAAACCCGAACAAAAGATGCAAAACTAAACTAAAACATAAGCCAAATATCTCACAACAATATTCTCATACACTACTAAACATTCCATCGTTGTTAGCAACGTTAACATGCTCAAGTTTTAATTCTCACTTACAATTTACACATTCAATCGTATTCCACCGAATTTGACATAACATGGCTTCATTAATTCTTGTAAATAAAAAGGGACCAGGTCCCTATAAGATATTAACAATACACTTAGTTAATGCCAGCCGTAGTTTGTTAATGACAACTCATTTCAACCGAATCAGTTAAAAATTAGTTGGTGTGTTAAACTAATAGAGAGATTAAGATGACGGTGCTTGTAAATAAAAGAAGAAGAAGTGTATAAAGAAGGAGTTAGTGCTTCTGTAAAGTTAAGGGTGTAAGTAACAGTTTCAACTTAAGAGTTGAGTTTTTCTTATTCTCTAATTTTTCTCTATTTTAATGTCTAAATGCACTACTGGAACAAGCCAAACTACAAGGACTGATAAGAGGAACCACCATTGAAGCAACAACTATTACCCATCTCCAGTTTGTTGATGATACCATCTTATTTTGCTCAGCTGTCAAAGAAGAGCTGATAGCTTTGAAAAAGCTTCTAAGGTGTTATGAGGTCGCTTCTGGGCTTAAGATAAACTACCATAAAAGTATGGTATGCGGGGTAGGATTAGAGGAGGGTTATCTCCAAGAGATAGCCTTAGCTCTCAAGTGCAAGGCAGGACACATCCCATTCTTTTTTCTCAACCTTCCAGTTGGAGTCAACCCAAAGTTGTCAAAATGTTGGGAGCCCCTCATAAGCAAGTTTAAGCTACGACTAAGTCGATGGAAAGGAAAATATATTTCTTTGGCAAGGAGAGTCACCCTCATCAAAGCCACTCTCTCAAACCTTCCAACCTACTATCTATCTATGTTTAAGATGCCCGGGACAGTTGCAAATAAGATTGACAGCATACAAAGGAGTTTCCTCTGGGGGCACTAACCAAAAAAGGAAACTACACCTTGTCTCATGGTCTAAGATTCTTCTTCGCAAACAGTTTGGAGGATTGGGAGTGGCAAATCTTAGAATTAGGAATAAAGCTTTGTTGGCCAAATGGTGGTGGAGGTTTAATTTTGAAAAAGGTAGTTTATGAAAAAAAATTATTTGTGCAAAATACAAGGGTAAGCTAGCAGATTGGCTGCCCAAACCCCTGCCAGCTAAGAATGGTTCCCAGGTTTGAAAAGGTATTTCGAAGGTTGGATTGAATGAAAGAATTCCAAAAAAAGTATTTTTTGATAATTAGCTTTTAAAGGTAGGATCAGGCTCTTCTATTTAATTTTGGGAAGACAAATGGGTAGGCGGTGAAACTCTTAAAGAGAAATATCCTAAGCTCTTCTCCTTATCAACTCAGAAGAAGGTGGTTGTAGCTACACTACGACGGCTTCACCCTAGCAATTGCTTTTGGGACTTGCAATTTAGAAGAGCCTTGTTTGTTTGGAAAACGGAACAGTTAAATCAACTCCTGGACACCTTGAAGAATCTCCCAGCAACCTCAGATCAAGTGGATGGAGTGGTACGGCTGGGAGAGAACAATGGTCTGTTTTCTATCAAATTCTTCACAAAGGCTTGGGAGTCAATTCTGGGTCCTCCCATTTCTTTTGAGAGATTAGCATGGTCAACCACCATCCCTCCAAAAGTCTAGTTACATGCCTAGCTGGGCTTGATAGGCAGGTTTCCAACCAAGAACCTTCTCCTTAGATGGAAAATTATACCCCCCTCTATTGCGGTAACTTGTATCTTCTGTGACGAATACACTGAATTCATAAACCACATGTATTTGTCTTGTTCAAAATCTTGACTTTTTTGGGGTAAGATTCTTTAATGGTGGGGGATTGAACGGGTTTGGCCAGATAGCCATGCTGGCTTGTTCAGTTGGTGATTGGGTGTGAGATACAAAAATCTAAAAGGTCGCATTTGGATCAGCATTCTATATGATGGCTTGTGGACTTTATGGTTTGCTAGGAATGCCAACACTTTTAATAAGAAGGATCATTGTTGGGAAGCGGAGGTAGAGTTAGCTCTTATAAGGGCAGCTTCATGGATTAGAAGCTTAAGAGGAGTCCCTGCTTTCTCGATTGATCAATTTTTGTACCAAATTAGAGAGATAAGGAGTTTACAGTTGCAGAAACCCATTAGAAGTTCATAAGTTTTGCAGTGGGTTTGGGCTGTGTGTTTGAAGAATGGCTTGTGCTGGATGGCTCCTACAGTGTTATACAGATATAAAGTGGTTCTCAGTTGCCAAGCCCTTTTGTTGTCTCTAGACTTGGGCTGGTTTTGTTGCTGGCAACCTATTTTGCCATATCTTAGGTTTTCTTTCCTTACGATTTTGTAATCTTGGGGCTACTGTGGCCTGCTCCACTCTCTTTGTTATGCCTTCCAGTTGCGTGTTGATTTGACTGGTGTTTGTTAGGCTAATCTTTTGATATGCTATGCCTCGAATTTTTTAGCAGTGCTTCTTGGAGCAACTAGGACCGGATTTGATAGTTGAAGAGAATGGACTGTGCCTTCTGATATGGGAAAGTCCTCTGTTTGTTATGTTATAATCTCAGTCAATGTCTTTTGCTATTGGCTTGTTTTTGTTCTTTTGTTGATTGACCTCGTGCCAACCTTGGCACTTTTGTAACCTTGAGGAAGTTTGACGTATCTTTTTAAGAGAGATTATTCATTTTAAATTCTATCATTCCTCGTTTATTTATAAAATCTTTTTATTTGCCGATCAACATATATATATATATATATATATATGTGTGTATATATATATAATATAAATGCATTTTTCCAATATATATTTATATATAACTTACAATGATTTCCCTTTAGAAAGTGTTAATTCTATTTTTGGAAATGAATTTTCTATTTTTAACTAAAGTATTGAATTAAAAAAAGTTTATCATTTTCTTGCTTTATATAAGTCCTGGCGATGGAAAAGAATGATACACTGGCACACATGTCAATTTTCTATTTCCAAGTTAAATAAGATATAGGAAAACACATAAATATAAATATAAAAAAAATGTTTCTTATCATGTGAATAAACTTAAAAACTTATTCACAATTCAAAATGAATGGTATAAATCCAACTTTGTGCGGTCTAGATCACACTCCAAGTAAATTTTAATTATTTATTTAAATTTTAAATAAATTTCTAAATTTGAAATATTATTAATTAATGCATTCGTTCTATTTAAAATAAGCACACGAATGTCTACATATAAATAAAAGTTAATGGTATATATTACACATGATGGGGATTATTAGTTAAATAGGATATTGGATGAGCTTATATAATCCTGCTAGGAAGGTTTATTAATTTATCAGCATCTCCTGAATCAAATTATAAATTTCTATGATCTTAGTTAGGAGTGCACATAGGTCGGTTTGATTCGGTATTCGTATTAAATTTAGGATCGAACTAATTTTTATCTGTTCTAATTTTTAAGATTCAGAATAAATCCAATCATGTTGTAGACCCAAACCAAACCAATAAAAATCGGGTTTGTTCGATTTGGAACCATAGTTCCATAAATTTTAAAAATTACTTTGTGCGCATAAAACAAATTACTATGTATAAGTTTTAAAAGTTTGAAATGAATAAAAAATGAAAGCTAACACCTATATAGTATAATAAAAGTATGAAATAAAAACTTAAATAATTATTTTATAATTTATTTAATGAAAGAAATAACAAATATCTAACAAAAAAATTCATAAAAATAAATGTCATATGACAAATAAATAACAATTAATAATAATTTTCTAATCTAGTGATGTTTTTTTTCTAATTTATAAAGTTAAAAAGCTTTTTATTTTTTCTATATTAATCTCACAATAATCATATATGTAATTTAATGGTTAATATTTTTTTATTTTTTTATATATGTGTGTGTTTGTGTCTATATATATATATATATACATATATATATATATATATATATATATTAATCGGTTCGATTTTCAGGTTAATTCAGGTTAATCTTAATTCCAAACTAATTCAAGAACCAAACTAATATTATCAGTTTGTCATTTTGGGATTTATGACCAAATTAATTACTTGTAAAAATTGAACCAATTTAACCTATAGAGATCGGATTGATTCGATTTTTAAATTTTTCGAATTTTTTGTTCACCTCTAATCTTAATAATAATAAGGGCACAAAAATTTTTATATAGATGAAGAAAAGCTTTTGCTTTCAATAGTACTTAAAAGCACAGTTATTACAAAAGTGGTAATGCATGCAATAATAGTTGTGCAGTTGGGATGATTAATTTCTTCCAGTAGCAATATCAGTGTATCCAGAGTTTCTTAAATTTTATTTTCAATAACAATTTAGTTATGGACCGTTCGTATTATATCATATAAATTGTTATGTACATTTGTAGTGGAGTACTCTACATTTACACCGAGTAATAAATATTGTATTTGTTTCAATAAATTTTATTGTATGAGGAAGTACATAGAAAAAATTGAAAAAAGAATCGAAAGCTTCCTTTGAGTCCAAATAGATCGGTAAAAGACCGAACAAAGGTGAGACTAACCGATAACGAATGGCAAAAAGCCTTTTTGAGTCCTAAATTAGCTTTGTATATGAGATGATGATGATTAACTTAGAGAGAGAGAGAGAGAGAGAGAGAGAGAGAGAGAAATTTTGCATGTATTTTAATGAGTTATGAGAGAGAAGTTGTGTGTACTTTTGAATGTTGGGGCTATCAACTGTAAATCCCATCCTCTTATGCAACCTAATGAGATCCAAAATTAAAAATGAAACAGAACGGATCTACAAACCTTGGAGATTATTGTAGAAAAAAAAAACGAATTGCCACATTACTGGAAAATGATGACGAAGAAACAAATTCCTTGGGCCACGCCTCTTATGCACTCCCTACGTACGAAACTCGCAACTTGAGCCAAGTCTTAATCTTCTGCACCGAGTTAATTGGTTTTCTTAACCGGGTTTCGCAAATTCCTTAGATCAAGTTTTGATCTCATGTGCACGAGACTCTCTCAGAGTCAGTCACATACATAAACGCAAGAAAGAGTTCTATACATAAGGGTAAAAAAAAAGTTATTTCTAAGCAATGTGGAATGTGATTTCTTTAAAATAATATATATGTTCCAACACAATTACACTCATATATATATATATATATATATATATATACCGTGGGAGACAAATCTATTGACGATAAGTTTTAAGCTACATATGCTATTATACAAATTGAAACAAAATATAAATTGACTAAATGTGAATAAATGTATATGAACCCAAACAAAATGAATAATGGCACATTTTTGTTTGTTTGTTTTTTTTTTGGAGAGATTGAATGAGAATGGAAGGAGACTGTGGAGGCACGAATGTCGATGTATGAAGACAGGGTGAGTAATATATCTTGCAGAGGTAAATGGGAATCATGGGATCATAGGAGTCATGGGAGGGAAGAAACATGTGGAAGTAGTTGGAGAAGTTTCAGATTTTTAGCTAGATTTCAATCTTTTAAAGATTTGTGGGTAATTTATTTTTCAAACGCATGTTTTGCTTTTAGAAGAAGGAAAGGACGCCTGAGAAGGAAATTCTGAAGGGAGTGTTTTAGTTGCGCTAGCTAGAAGAGAGATTGCTAACTATTGATGAGATTTTAGAATTTAACTTTAAGAAAAAGAGAAAATACACTACATTCGTACATACATATATATATATATATATAGTATACAATATCTGTACTATTATATAAAACAAAATGTTGTTGGTTCTTTAATTCCCAAACTCCCATGCTGAATTTTTAAGAATATAGAAATTTTAAAATATTTTAAAATATGTGTTAAAAGTTGATTGGACAAGATAAAAGTTAAGAATTTATTTAAATTATAATGTATTCTACCCAATTGGATAAGTAGCTAATGGTCTAATCTGTTAAGAATTTATTTGGAATATAATGTATTCTACTGAATTTGAATTCTAATTTAATCACACCAAATTGAATAAGTAATGATCCAATCTTCATGGTCGTGATGTTGGTTACTCACCATCGTGAATTTTGAAGCCTTAATTTTTTCACGACCGTGACATTGATAGTCACAATAACAAGTTTTTTATACTTATAATAGCTTATTTTCAAGATTTTAACGTTATGTTATAGTTTTGTTATTTTCAGCGTGCTCTTTTAGTTTAATTGGCATAATTAGTTATTAGGATTCCCTTTTTTATTTAAAATGTGGTAACCTTTGCTCCATTTTAATGTGTTGATATAATAATATGTATTTTTTATATTTAATTTTGAATATTTTTTTTTAAATTTTTATCTTCTGTATTTGTTTGCATTTGAAAATTTTAAAGTTAAGAACTAATGATGATGAGCCTGTCAACCTATTGGTTGAGCGAAATAAGGTGTCTAATACTATTTTCGTTTCGTATCTTAACTTCTGAACCTATTTTTGAAAGTGACAATGACTAGTGCTTTATTGTGTTTTTCTTAATTTTTTCAAAACCAACTGGCGATTTCGTTTTTCAAATGTAAAGGGTTTTCAAAATTTTAATTTTAAGGGTTTATTTTTTTAATGAATTTATTTAAGCAAAATAAATAAATTTCCTATATGAACCCAATAAAAACGCCACACCCTCCCTGGTCTTTTTATGATTTAAAACTGATTCTAAATAAACACGGTTCTGACAAAGACTTTAAACCTTTTTTGATACTCCTCATGACCTAAAACGGACTCAAT
Organism: Heliamphora exappendiculata; assembly: GCA_034768845.1. Lineage (NCBI taxonomy): Eukaryota > Viridiplantae > Streptophyta > Magnoliopsida > Ericales > Sarraceniaceae > Heliamphora > Heliamphora exappendiculata. The sequence continues at coordinate 6,687,875 of JAOTRH010000026.1, read as the reverse complement.
AGTCCATTCATGACCTAAAACTAATTTTCAGTAAGCTTGGTCCTAAAAAAGACCTTAAACCTTTTCGAATGATTCAGATCCTCCTCATGATCTTAAACTAACTCACCGATTCTTTTATGACCTGAAACTGGATCTAAGTATCTTTAGTCCTGACCAAGACCTCAAACAGCTTCTCGGTCCTCCTCATGATTTTAAACTGACTTTTTAGTCCTTTCATGACCTAAAATCAATTTCTAGTAAACTCGATCCTAACCAAGGTCTTAAACCTGTTACGATTCTCCTCATGACCTTAAACTGACCCCCTAGTCCATTCATAACCCAAAATTGATTCTCAGTAAGCTCAATTCTGAACAAAATCTTAAATCTTTTTCAGTCTTTCTCATAACCTTAAACTGACTCCTCGATCATTCCATGACCTAAAATTGATTCTTAGTAAACTCGGTCATGACCAAGATCTTAAACCTTTTTTGATTCTTCTCATGACCTTAAACTACCTCTATGATTTTTTGATGACCTAAAATTGTTTCTCAATAACTTAGTCCTGCCCAATACCTTAAACAACTTCCTAGTCCTCCTCATGATCTTAAGTTGACTCTCTGATCATTTCTTGACCTAAAAATGATTCCCTGTAAGCTTGGTCCTGACCAAGACCTTAAAACCTTTTTTGATCCTCCTCATGACCTTAACTAACTCTCCAATCATTTCATGACCAAAAATTGGTTCTTAGTAAGCTCGATCCTGACAAGACCTTAAACCTTTTTCGGTCTTTCTTAGGACCTTAAATTGACTCAGCGGTCATTTCATGACCCAAAACTGATTCTCAGTAAGTTCGGTCTTAACCAAGATCGTAAACTAACTCCTTGGTCGTGCCCACAACCTAAAACTGATTTATGATCTTCTTTGATCTGTGTTATGACCTTAGATTTTTTCTTCAGTATATTTGCATCATACGATATTACATGTCTGCGTCATAAAGTTGTTTGCCATGCATCATGATTTGCCAGCTTGCATTATATTCATTGTCCCACGAACTACGTTTGGTCTAATCCTTTACAATAGGATACGTAGGAAACTCGATAAATATTCGAGTACGACCACGCTATTTCGTATATTTTTGTCTACTTAAGATTGACAGCTTATTTAAAGGGGGGTGTCTCTCGAGCTTTGACACTCACCTGCACCATAAATTAATGCAGGTTTTATCAAAGATGGGTAATTGTAGACACCAAAATTTAACCAAGCCGTATCTTAGGCACGCCTTAAGTGCTCTCAAATAATGATGAAGATATATGAGACTATGCCAAATGATACCTCCAAGCAATTACAAAACCAAGAATTCGACTTAAAATCCAAAAAAAATCACATACCTCCATAAACACGATGGCCATTACCTTTAATCCTCACGGCTGTTATGGTGCTTCGATCTCACAACCGGTCGTAATCTTTACACAATACAGCCATGAAGGTGGTTCAATCTCACAAACGGCCATTACTTTAGATCTTCACGACTGTGGTTCTTCAATCCTACAATCGGTCGTGACCTTTAGATGTCACGATTGTCATGTTTCCTAATTATTCTCATGGTCGTGAGGATTAATGTTCACAGTCGCAATTTTGTCGTAGAACCTTCTATTTCAAAAGCGTGATAGCATGCCAGTGGACGATGTTAATGTCCAAAATTTTATAAATTCCACCGTTTTCAGACATTTTTAGAGGAAATTATTGCAAATAGTGAGAGTGTCAATACTTTGCCAGATTCAACCCCCGAATTTTTTTGGATACCGAATATCCTCTCTTTTTCAAATCCATTACATTCAAGTCGAGTTCGAGGCTTCATTGACAACGAAGAACCTTCGGTATATGACCGGCCACCTGGCCTCGACTCCTATTGTTTGAGGAGATACTTGCAGGCGACTACTCGTTTCAAGTAACTGTAGGCTGTTGTAACATTTCTAAATCCTCGTTTTTTTCTCTTTCAGAGATTCTTACGAATAGGGTTCCTATTTGTTTTTGTTCCTTCTTTTTATTTTTATTAGTACTTGTTTATTCATCTTATGTAAGTTCTTTATTTTTAGGCCATAACATTAAATATAATTTGGATGAATATGAGAAAACTTTAGATTTTGAGGAAAACAGTATTTTAAAAATATTTTGTTATTATGTGATAGCATGTTTTCTGTACATTCAAGCTAATTGACACATTATACACTATAAGTATTTTGAAGATTTTGAACATGACAGCCGCAACTTCTGATTGCTACGGCCGTGATATTTTTTTATTTGTTATAGAGGCCACAATATTTGATAGCCATGACCACGAGCTTATCTTCATATTTTGTCAAGAGTGCAACATCTGACTGCTACGGCCGTACTGTTTATGTTAAACCAGTAGTCTAAAATCGTGTTTTGAGAGTTGTTTAGTCTCTACTTGACAGTAAATACAGTATGATAGACATAAAAATTATACAACATGACCTTTTAAGATTTTCTTTCCTTTTTTTCAGATAAGATTTCTTATTTTCCTCTTTTGCTTACTATTCGACAATAAATATAGTATGATAGATATGAAAATTTTACAGCATGACCCTTAGGATTTTTCTTTTTCTTTTTAGATAAGATGTTTTTTTTTTATTTTTCTTGTTTGATTTTGTATGAATTCTTTTTAACCTTTCGTTTTGTATTTTTACTTTTGAAAAATTTAAGACAAAAATAGAATGTGATAGAGGCCAATTTAATGGTTGGACAAAAAGGGTGCCTAACACTTTCTCCATTTCATACCTTAGTCCCCTAACTCTTTTTCAATGATAATACAAACCAGTAGCTTATTTTTATTTTTCCTTGTTTTTCTCAAAACGAAGTGGCAACTACATTTTTCATATATTTCGATATATTGATGATTTATTTAATAAATAGAAAAAATCTTCATTTTTCAAAGAAAAACGATATCCAAACACAATCCTTATCCAAAAAGGAAAATGGCCCGGAACAGCCACAGAGTTACATGAGGTTTTTTACAAAGTTAATTAAAGGCTATATTTTCGGCTAATTTTAATAAGTTCATATTTTTTTCTTTCATACAGCATCTCATATTAATTTAGATCTATGTACTACTCCTAGTGTTTTCATTAACTATAATCCTGTCATTTTTCTTTATTACTATGTCAATTATTTATAATTTTAAATTTTGATATCAAAATACTATGTAAGTGATGGAGGGTGAAGTGGCCGCAGCAATGGCAGAAGTGGCAGCAGCAATTGTAGGATAGTAATGGTGATATCAGGGTGAGGATAGTGATGAAATAATAGTATGTCTCACTACGTCCAAAAAAATATTTTTCATTTTTAAAAATTAAAAATTAAAAATTATTTTTTGCCAAAATTAATTTATTTTTTTGTTGATTTTTAATTTTTATCATACTAAATAATAAAATACATGAAACTTTGTTGAAAAATATTTTTGTCAGAATAAACGGAATGTAAAACAAAAAAGTGGGGTTGTTGAGAATTAAAATGCACAGTAAATAGAGCTATTATTATTCTTTTTTTATCATTAAAGAAAATTTTAAAGATCTTATATGAATGAACTTCACAAAATCACCATTTATTTATTCTTTTCTTCTAAGTGGAAAAAATAATTAATTAAAAGATAAATATACTGATCTCTCACAAAGTTTATAATTAATACACAACCATTGTTGTGGTTTAAAAAATTATTACAGTTTTCTCCTTAAACCATTGCATATATTGATTAGTACTTGCATTTTATGTTGTACATAGAAGAATTAGAAGGGTTTATCATGAATAAAATTTCTATTTTAATATTTTTAATTGTTGAAATCTACCTAAACTAATCGTTGAAAAATGAAATAGCTATATTGAGAGGAATAATTTTATAAAAGAGACCGTACGTAATTACTTAAATTATATGAAAGCTTATGTATTAATAACAAATGCTAGGGTAAATCGATGTATTTTCTTCTTAATTAAGGTTCTAGTTGGTAAATTCAACTTTTTGATTTTTTTGGACTAAAAATACAAAAATATAAAATCAACATAGCCAGCTTTTTTGGCAAAAAAAGCTAAAAAGTTAAAAAATTGAAAAATTAAATCAATGCAAAAAGTTCCTATGATACTTTATTCAAACTCCCACGCCATGTTTTAAAAGATAATAACACCCATATTTGATTAATTAGTTACTAATAATAACAATTATATATAATCATTATAATCAATTATATATAAAGACAATACTATTCAATTTAAATAAAAAAGCAAAAAAATATTTTTTTACCAATCAACTAACTTTAAAAAAAAAACCTTAAAAACTAATTTATCAAATAACATTTTTTGAACTTAATTTAGGTAAAAAACATAATAAAAAAAAACCTAAATAACAGATGTAATGATTAAATGGAAAAATAAAAAGCTACTTGGAAAGAGCAATTACTGCATTGCTTAAGGACGAAGAAAACGTTACACATGAAAAGCGGGGTGAAGTAAATGCCTCTCTCCCTATATATGCAGAGCCTGCGTTTTTCACAGTCACCATTAATTTTTGTAAATTTGAGAGGTAAATGGAGGAATGGTTTCAGCTGCTCTCAGAACATGGCCTTCATGAGGCTAATATAGCCCCAGCCAATCAAAGTACATTAGTTTGGTGGGAAGAAAAAATAAAAAGTAGTAGCCTCCCAAAAGAAATTATTTTTATTTATTTATTTAAATAAATAAATATGCAAACTATTGTTGGTAGGGTGGTGGATAAGTTATTTTTTGATTTTTTTAAAAGACGTGTTTTAAGTCTAACTTTTCTCAAATTTTTAAGTCCTTTGTGTTGATTTCTAATACGAAAGACACATAAGTTAGTAGTGATTACTGTTTAGGATAGTTTTTTTTAAAATTTTTTTATATGGCGTTTTTTGCCTTAGTAAATTTTTTCCCCGTTAATTCAAACAATGATACTTTTAGATTTCTCTCGTTACCAAACATCAGAAAATTATAAAACAATGACTAAAAGTTTTAAACAAAAGTTCATTAAAGGCAAAAATAAAAGTTTTAAAAAAAATGACTTTTTTTAATCGAAAAAGTAAAAAAGTTTAGAAAGACGAAAAAAGCTACAAAAAAACCACAAAAAGTTATCCCAACCAATTAAGTTCCAAAAAGTATCGAACCAATAAAAAAAATATTTTACGTTGAAACAAATGGAGTCCTAGTTGAACATTATTTATATATAAGTTGGGACTTTTTCCTAAACAAGTATCCTATATGGGATTTAAACCTAAATCAATCTTTTTTATTTATTATAAATAAAAATAAAAAATTATAAATGTTATCAATTAAACAAGACCATAATGATAAGAGCTTCGGGGGATAATAAAAATAAAGTGAAATTGTTTTGTTTACTCAATTAGGATACAAACAAGTTCCTACTCTAATAGGAAAATTACAATAAGTCTACGGGCACTCTTACAATATACTTCTTCAATCACTCCTACTGAGTTGATTGAGTTAGTTTCTTCTTCTTTTTTTTTAAAAAGGACTGAGTTGGCAGAGCTAACTCAGCCAGAATAACTGAAAGAGTGTATTTTTAGAGTGCCTATAAACTTATTTGGTAAACTATAGTATATGACGGCCCAATTAGAGTAATGCAATGTCACAGCATTTATTCATTATTTAAAATAAAATTATTGTTTTAAATATTTTATAAGTAATGATACAAAACAGCGACAGGAAATAAAAATGCTACAGACACATATAAATCATATACCAAATACAAAAATAATTTCAAGCATTTATGTTTTTGTGAACTCAAAAAGGAAAACAAAAAAAAGGGAATTTTTATTTTTATTTTTCGTTTGGGTGGTAGTTAGGAAAGTGTTAAGAATTGAAGTGTATCTGTTAAGTTGTTGGAAACCTGATTCATATCACAATGATAGCCGAAAGATCATGAATAATGACGTCACAGCATGTCATTGTTATTGTATTATTAAAAAAAAAAGTGTAAGAAAATTGGAACTTTTGGAACTAGAATAGTAACTTCCAAACCTATGTTTGAGAATTAAAGGGGCCACTTTCCTGTCAGATTCGTAGTAAGATGTTATTGGTAGTAAGATATTATTGGTAGAGCTCATATTATAAGTTTAAAGACTCTAATCGAGCAATTTGGAATTCATGTTCATTTCATTATCCTAACATGTAAGGACACGTGACAATACTAGAGTTCTCGCAGTGCTAACTAAATGAGAAGAGATCACTCGTCTGTTGAGATCTACACTAAAATATTATCCGTTTAACACCACACCACGTAATACATAAGTTTCTTCTTTCACCTTGAAAAAGGCATCACCACATCATGCAGTACGTCTGTTGGGATCCACACTAAAATATTATCCGTTTAGCACCACACCACGTAATACATAGGTTTCTTCTTTCACTTTGAAAAAAGCATCACCACATCATGCAGTACGTAGGTTTTTTTTTCACTTTGAAAAAAGCATCATATTTACTATATTGAAGGTAGAGCTAATTACTTTATAAGGTGAGTCAAGAAACCCTAATAGAACGATTTGAAATTCATGATTCTCCTATAAGAACCATAAATGGAACTTTAATTGTTTGTTGCATTTTAATGGCAGATGCGTGCAAAAAATGCCAAATACTCCCCCCACAAAAATGTATTGGATTTTTTGTGAATTTATTGGCCATTGAATTGAAGAATTCAATTACAACTGAATTGAAGAATTCAATTACAATTGAATTGGTCATTCAATTAGCAATTGAATTGGGGAAATTAATACCATTCATGGCTATTGATTCTCCTGAAAACCCCTCCATGATGGAAGGTCTATATATGCTGTCATCCGACAGAGGAAGAAATACAGAAAAAAACAGACAAAGCAAAGGTTACAGAAAAGACCGTAGAGGTAAGAAAGGAGATATACAACTCACATTATATAGCAAATTATAAGAGAGAGAAAGACAGACGGAGTACGTTCGTAGCCGATCCTTTGTGGTGTTCTAACGATCGTATAGCCGTTTTATCCTGGGAGAGTGACGCCAGTGGAAAATCTACAACACCCTTGGTAGGCGGTGAATCATTCTTAAAGAAACTGCATTTGCAGGACTCGGTTTGCAAATTCTATTCCTGTTATGTCTGTTATTTTATTTTCCTGTAATTTCAGATTATTGTATTTGTTGAAAGTTAATAAAGATGTATTTTCTGGATCATCGAGCATGTATA